>JARQOC010000006.1:422123137-422578806 GCA_033576535.1 Allobates femoralis | reverse complement strand
GCTGGATACCGCGCCCCATCAGCGATGATTGGTGGGGGCTACTGTGTTTCCATTGGCTGTCCCTTCACAGGGCGCCATATTTAAAGAGCTGTCCATACACACTACACAATTGCAATGGCGTCAAGTATTAGCCAGCGTTCCTGTGCAGGCTGGCCAATCATGACGCTATTGCGTTGTCTTATCAGCGTGTTTGGGGCGCGGAATACACAACTCTGTCACGCCTATGTTCTTGCGGCGCTGCACAGGTACGCCACATTCCCTTAGTGATTGCGGTATGTGAAGCGGCGTCGGGATTCAACCGGATGTTTCCCGCAGGATTTGTTTCACCTTTCCGGGGAGCCACGTTCCTTAGGTTGAAGACGCAATTGCGGCGTCTACATGCGGCATCGGCGATCGGTATCAACCATCAAAAACGTGCACGCGCACGTTCGGTTGCTACCGATCGCTGGTGATTGTTGCGGTGTGTAAAGGTACGTTTAAGAAATCTCCCAATTGTGATACTTTTGGGTGAAGTTTCTGTAATATCTGCCTGGTTTTCAACCTAGACATACCCATATTTTTTCAGACTAATTTCCCCAAATTTGGCCCAACCTAGAATTCAGTTCTATTGGCAAATTTGTACATCGGTAGAAAACGGCACCCGACTTGCTACTATTGGAATCACAGCCGGATTCCTTTGATGCGCTTTATTTGTCTTTATGCAGCTTTTGCAAAATTTTGTTTCATCTTTTTCTCTTTGGTTACTTTTTTTTTTAGACACAGAAACTTTGATATTTGATCAAACAAACAAGTGAACAATTTTGGAGCTTTCAGCCGTAACACAAGACAATTGCCCAATGGTAGCAGAACGTGGGAGTCCGTGCAGAGATGAGGAAGAACAACCCAGAACGAATGCGAAGCAAATGAAATTGTCTGTTTTGTTGTTTGTTTTATTAAACAGAGAAATGTGTGACAAATTAGATTAGAAATCACAGGGAATTCAGACGCAATTTCGTTCCCGTTTCATAGACTCGGCTCGATGAGAGAAATGCACTTAACATAGTGACAAGTTCAATTTCCTCCAAGCTTTATTACACAAATTACTTATTATGAGAACAGAAATGTCAGCCGTCTGCTCCCGCTATCTATGATCACGTCTTTAAAGCAATCAGATCTATTATACAATGGAGTAATAAGATAAGGAAAATGAGCGAAGTTGGCCACTCGCCCCCTGATCGGCCAGGGATTCAAATAATCATTTCATTATTAGAATCTATTGTTCTCCTTAAAGGAGACCTCTTCAATAAAGGGAGACATCTTTATGAAAGGGATAACATCAATTTTATTTCTATGTTGCACCACGTTACAGTTTTCTGCATGAAGTAGTGTAAAGAATGAGGTTTTCATTCAGAAATATCCAAAGTCACTTGTACCGTATAGGTTTGTTTTTCGCCACGCTTTTTCTGCACCATTTTTTCATGAAAAAAAATCTGCATTTTACAATAATAATCTTTATTAGGCCCCTTTCTGATTGGAGTTTTTGTCCGGATCCAGCGGATCCGGACAAAAATATTCATCTGCCGGGAGTCCTGCCTAATGGCCGCACTTGCGGCAAGCCCCATGCATTGTCTATGAAGCTTGCGGTAAGTGTGCGGCAGGTGCGGTTCAAGCAGTTGCGGCAGGTGCGGCTGCGAAAAAAACCGCAGTGAGCAGCATTTTTTTTTCGTGGCCGCACCTGCCGCAACTGCTTGAACCGCACTTGCCGCACCTGCCGCACACTTACTGCAAGCCCCATAGACAATGCATGGGGCTAGCCGCAAGCGCGCCGCAACTGCGGCCGTTAGGCGGCAGATGCGGTAAATCTGCCGCATCTGCAGCATTTTGGTGAAAACGCCAATGTGAAAGGGCCTTAATATTGCACCAACATATTCCGCAGCGCTTAACAAATCAAAGATTTATGTACAAACAAACAGTCTTAAAGGGAACCTAACCCCACAAACTGACCCCCCCGTATCTTTAGACCTGTCCCTGCACCCCCTCTTATAATTTCTAGCAATCCCTTTTGCAGAAAAAAATCGATTTTGTAAAGTAGAGAAAAGGTTATATTCACGTCCGTCCTGTGTGGGTTCTCTGTTTCTGAATTAGTCTCAAAGGCAGGCCTGTCTGCTGCTCCCTTGTAATTATGCACGCCCCTCTCTGCTTGATGCCTTGGTAAGAGCCTGGTCGCATCATGAAAGGGGGCGGGGCTAACGGTACAACACAATTTAGCCCCACCCCTTTCATGGTGCGGCCAGGCTCTTAGTAAGCACAGAGGGGCGTGCATAATTACAAGGCTGCAGCAGACAGGCCCGCCTTTGAGACTAATTCAGAAACAGAGAACCCACATAGGACGGAGGTGAATATAAACTTATCTCTACTTTACAAAATCAAATTTTTTCTGCAAAAGGGATTGCTAGAAATGATAAGAGGGGGTGCAGGGACAGGTCTAAAGATGTGGGGGGTCAGTTTGTGGGGTTAGGTTCCCTTTAAGAAACAGTTGTGGAATATACAATAATTAAAAGCAAAAAAATAAAAAATGAAATAAAAAAATAATGACGACTCTGCTTGCAAAAGCTTACAATCTACAATAAGGTGGGGGTAAGACAAAGTACAGGGGCTTATTTACAATCGTGGTCCAGCCATTTTGAGGTTGTGGAATAGATGAGAGTGGAGTAAGTGGCCACCAGCCGGTCTGAGCTTTTGGGCCTGATGGAGTTTGACAGTTATGTTCAGGGAAGTAGTGGATAAACTATGGCTAGGGTCACATATGCGGTTATAATTTCAAATCCTGATCCAGTGTAATCCTGAGCAATGCGGTTTCCGTATACTTTGCTTATCCCGGCTGTCGCCGGGATAAGCAAAGTGTTTAATGTGTTCAAAAAAGCTTTAATATTAATAATAATTGTGCCCATCATGTCTCTAGGGGGTGCCCACCCCCCTAGAGACATGCTACCTACTAAGGTGGCCATATAATGTGTTAATATTGCTTGTACAGTAAGCCGGCTCCTGTACAATTTTGTGAATGAAGCCGCAGCTCCCCTGTGAGCTGCGCGTATACTGTACGTAATGTACGTATAGTATGTGCGCTGTCCGATGTCCTGTAGGCTTTTACAGTAGATCTATGGCGCTGTGCAGCCCATAGATTTACTGTAAAAGCCTACAGGACCATGGACAGCAGCACATACTATACGTACATTACGTATAGTATGCGCACAGCTGTTAGTGGAGCCGCTCCTTCATTCACAAAATTGTACAGAGCTGACAGGAGCCGGCTTACGGTATAGGAGGTTTTAACACATTACATGCCCACCTGAGTAGGTAGCATGTCTCTAGGGGGGGTGGGCACCCCCTAGAGACATGATGGGCACTATTATTCATATTAAAGCTTTTTTCACATATTTTACACTTTGCTCATCCCTGCGGCAGCCGGGATAAGCAAAGTATAAGGTAGCCGCATTGCTCAGGATTAGACATCCTGAGCAATCCGGCTATCGCATTGCGGTTCTCTCCACACATTTTTTATGAAAAATGTGTGGGAACGCAATTGCGTTCACCACATCCGGATCTGGATGCTGTGAACGCAATTGCGCTATCAAATGTGACCCCAGCCTATGTCTAAATGACTTTGATTTGGGAGAATGATAGGCTGCTCTGAAAAGATGTGTTTTAAGGGACTTCCTTGAATGCATTTTTTAAGGTGCTTTTTGGCAGCCTGCGTTTTTGCATGTGTTTTTGTTGATAGGTGTGGGGGACCCTTGAAACACATGCAAAAACGCATGCAAAAATGCATGTACCATTTAGTGCCATTTATAAACGCATGCGTTTCCCATAGGGCCCCATGTTAAAAAAAACGCATGCGTTTTTTTAAAAAGCACCAAAAAATACTGCATGCTGCGTTTTTGGGTGCGTTTTTCAAAAAATACTGCATCATGCAGTATTTTTTGGTGCTGAGGCAAAAATACATGCAAAAAAACGCATGTGCCATTTAGACATGCGTTTTTGCTATTGGGGCATTCGTTTTTGCATGGGGGCCTATGGATGTGTTTTTACATGCATTTTCAGAAAACGCAGGCCTCAAAAAATGCATGTAAAATCTGCAAAAGTGACCCTAGCCTAAGTTGTGGATAGTCCTAATTTCTTGGGGTAGAACATTCCAGAGGATTGGTGCAGCTCAAGAGAAGTCTTGGAGTCTTGGAGCCGGGAATAGGAGATTCGGATTAGTGCAGATGTTAGTTTAAAGTCACTCCCAGAGCAAAGAGAACGGGTGGGGTGATAGGAATGTTGGTATATGCAACAATTGCGGACTTTGTTTGTGTGAAGGAGGACTTTATGTTGATCTGACAATAGATAGTGATATTATGTAAAGTTTTCCTTGCTTACTGTATTGTAAAAGAAAAAGTCCCCCTTGTACTTTCAGTTTTGTTACTTCTTGCTAACGCAGTACTGAGTGACTGTGCCTTTTTCCTTTACCTCATGTTCTGAGAAGTAAAAGCTTATTATCCCATATAATCTGCTCTGTAAAGTTTCTACTGCAACGGTGTATATCCAGAAGCTGTGCAACAAGACAGAGATGAGGGTAGAGAGGTAGGGTGGTGCTCCACCATGAAGAGCTTTGTGGGTGAGAACAAGCAATTTGGATTGGATCCTATAATGTACAGGTGATGCACCAGGGTTATGTGGACTCGAGTATCTGAGCCCTCAGCTGCGGTTGGGATGTCACTGGTGCCCTGCCCAGACTTGTGGCCCTGGTGGTCAGCTTAAAAAGGGGAATTGAAATAGGAATTGTTTGTCATGATGCCACCTGCAGATTCTGGTGATGGGACACCAGCGCCGATTCAGACCTCCGGAGGGCGATGGTACTGCAGCTTTGATGGGACAGCTCCCTGCAGGTGGAGTTGGGCCTCGAGGGCAGGAGTGCACCGATGATGGAGATGCAGTCTGTAAAAGTAGATTTTCAGCAATGCAGTAATAGAACAAACACACGGAGACTCTTGTCACTCTGCCCGGGTACTTTACTGGAACAGTTCTGATGACAATGCAGTTGACAGTGGAAAAAAGTCTTTTGCATGAGGTAGCTGGCCGGGTAGTCAAAGCAGGGTGCAAGATCTCTCGGAGTCTGCCATGGTATGCCTTCTCTTAACTATCCCAGGTCCTGCTGCTGATTCCTGCCCTTGCACTTACCCCCTTACTACCAGGCCCGTTGGAGTGCTGATGAGTTCCCGTGCTTTCCAGCTCTTAAGAAAGGGGTCCTCGACCTTTAGGTGAGCAATCCTGGTGTGGCGGTGCTGTATGGACAGGGTGTCGGGGCCAGTAGACTGACCCGCGACGGCCGGTATTGGTGGCTCAGGGGCTAGACTCCCTGCACCACATCCTCGGAGCCGGCTCCCCATGGTGGACCAGGGTTCCCCCGGAGTATGGGTGCTTTCTGGGCTGCCTTTTCTTCTCTCAGGCCCCCTCACTCGGTGACCCCTTTCCTCTCTCAAAGCTCCCTTTCTTTCTTTTCCTCAGGGCAAACCAGAACTCCCCGTTTTTCTGACTCCCTCCTCCCCTAACTCTTCCCCCAGGGACTGGGCTCCAATCATTTGCCTAGGCTTGAATGTGGGAGTGCTGGGGTGGAGCCTCCTACAAACCTTGCATTCCCACTGTGACAGGGATAACCGTACACACTTTTATGGGTGGAGTACCCCAACTGTGATGCCTGACCAGTGGGGCGCCACACGGGCAGCCAGTGTAATGACTGGCACAGAGCGGAAGCATCCGAGTAACAGCTAGATAGGTGACACTGGCTGCTGCATTAAGGATGGACTGGAGTGGAGAAAGTCTAGTGAGGGGGCACTATTTAATAGAGAATTGCAATAATCAGGGTGGGAGTGGATCAGGCCACTTTGAGGGCTTTAGTTGTTTCCATGGTGAGGAAGGTGAGAATTCTAGAGATGTTCTTCAGTTGTAGATGGCAAGAGTGGGTTAAAGATTGTATATAGGAAGTGAATGAAAGATCAGCATCAAATGTAACATTCAGACAGCGAGCCTGCTGACTAGGTGTTATCGTAGAACTGCACACTGAGAGAGAGATGTCAGATTTAGGGAGGTTAATGAAGGGCGGGAGCAGAAGAAGTTCAGTTTTGGAAAGGTTGAGTTTCAGGTACAGAGTGGACATGATGTTGGAAACTGCATTTAGACAGTGAATAGCGTTCTGTAATATAGCAGGAGTAAGGTCAGGGGAAGAAGTTTATAGTTGTGTGTCATCAACATAAAGATGGTACTGAAAGCCAAATCTGATGATTGTCTGTCCAATAGGGGCCATGTAGATAGAGAAGAGAAGAGGGCCAAGGACCGAACCCTGATGGACCCCAATCGTGAGAGGAAGGGGAGAAGAAGTGGAGCCAGCAAATGATACACTGAAAGAGCGGTTGGAAAGATAAGAAGAGAACCAAGAGTACGGTGTCCTTCATTCCAATGGAGTGCAGCATAGAGAGTAGGAGACGGTGGTCAACAGTATCAAGGGCTGCAGAGAGATCAAGGAGAATAAGCAGAGAGTAGTCACCATTATGTTTTGCCGTCAGAAGGTCATTGGTCACTTTGATGAGGGCAGTTTCTGTAGAATGTAGGGGGCAGAAACCAGACTGTAATGGATCTAGAAGAGAGTGAGCGGAGAGGTAACGGGTGAGGCGGGTGTAGACCAGGCGCTCCAGGAGTTTAGAGATGAAGGGGAGATTGGAGACTGGTCTATATTTGTTTGTGCAGGATGTGTCAAGAGTAGTTTTCTTTAATAATGGGGTAATGATAGAATATTTGAAGAAGGAGAGGAAGATGAGGGAGAGATAATGGAGTAAAGGTAGAATGTTTGAAGGAGGGGGGAAGATGCCAGTAGAGAGGGAGAGATTGAAGATTTTGATTAGGTGAGTGGTGATGACTGGAGAGAGGGACTGGAGTAGGTGTGAGGGGATGGGGTCAGTGGTGCATGTAGTAGGATGAGAGAAGTAAAGGAGCCTGGAGACTTCTTCTGTGACTGGGACAAATATGGAGAGTGAGCCAGAGGACATGTGGGGAGAAATAGGAGTAACAGCAATTTGCGGTTGGAAGTTGATTTCCTTATGGATGTTTTGTATTTTCTTAGTGAAGTAAGATGCCAGGTCAGCACAGAGGTCAGTGATGGGGGCTTGCACTTTAGGATTGAGAAGAGAGTGAAAGGTGTCAAAGAGTTTCTTTGGGTTGTTGGATAGTGAGGAGATCAGGGTGGTGAAGTAGGTCTGTTTGGCGAGGCGAAGGGCAGAGTTATAGGTTCTTAGCATAAATTTATAGTGCATATAGTGCATAAAGTTTCCTGGTGTGCTAGTTTTCCACCATAGGCGTTCAGCACTCCTAGAGCATTGTTAGAGGAATCAAGTTTGTGATGTGAGCCAAGGCTGTTTTACTCTGTGTTTGGAAGTTTTTATTGTAAGGGTCACTACTTGGTCCAGGGAGCTTCTGAGAGTATTATTGTAGTGATCCACAGCCAGATCAGGATAGGAGATGGAGGAGATTGGAGAAAGTGATGAGTGTAGAGAGCCTGTGAGTGTATGAGGGTTAATGGCCTGAAGGTTTCTGAATGTGATAGGTAGGAGTGTGCTCAGGTGGGCGAGGATTTGAGAGTGTGAAGCAGAGAATGTTGTGATCAGAGAGAAATAAAAGAAAGGGGGGAGTGCACATAGGGCTTTAAATGTTTTAAAAATGAACACATCTTGGATGGGGTGTGACTCACCTTCTATGGTTGTATAAGCCATAACCAGCTGAAGACGCTTGATTAAGATGGCCGCTGCAGAACCCCGTGGAGTACAAGAAATACCTATGTAAAAGCCGGGTTTTTCTCCGTGCTGCCAAGGATGACAATTCGGATTACTTGCAAATCTTTTTATTCGTGCCAACGCATTTCGTAGTGTCGGCATGAATACACAGATTTGCAAGCAATCCAGATTGTCATCCTTGGCAGCGCGGAGAAAAACCCGGCTTTTACATAGGTATTTCTTGTGATCAGAGAGTGGAAGAGGTAAGTTATCTAAGGAGAAAGTTGAACAGAGCTGAACAAACACCAGGTCAAGGGTCTTACCGTCTTTGTGTGTCTCAGAGGTTGAGAGCTGTGAGAGACCAAGAGAATACTAACAAAGTGAACAATATTTCTGAAATCTCATGTACTGCTCCTTATTTTTTTTATCCTTGTGTATTTGAACCATTAAAGCATTTTTTTTTCAATCTACAGCAGGTCAGGTCTTTTAGTACTTTTGTAGTATTTTTCTCATAGATTTAAATAAATGGGGAAAAAACACATATAAATTATCCCATCCACATATAAAGAAAGCTTGTGGGTCCTCCTGATTATCCCACCCATTCATAGAGAAAGCCAGTGAGTCCTGATTATCCCACCCATTCATAGAGATTGGCAATAAATCCTGATTATCCGTCCCACACATAGAGAAAGCCTTTGAGTCCTGATTATCCCATCCACACATAGAGAAAGCTTGTGAGTCCTGATTATCCCACCCACACATAGAGAAAGCTTGTGGGTCCTAATTATCCCACCTACTCATAGAAAAAGACTGTGTTCTCATTATCCATCCCACTCATAGACAAAGCCTGTAAGTCCTGATTACCTTATTCATTCATAAAGAAAGCCTGCGAGTCCTGATTATCCTGCCCACACATAGAGAAAGCCTGTGTCCTGATTATCCCATTCATTTATAGAAAACGTCTCTGAGTCCTGATTATCCCACCCACTCAGAGAAAGCCTGTGAGTCCTGATTATCCCACCCACACATAGAGAAAGCTTGTGAGTCCTGATTATCCCATCCACACATAGAGAAAGCTTGTGAGTCCTGATTATCCCATCCACACATAGAGAAAGCTTGTGAGTCCTGATTATCCCACCCACACATAGAGAAAGCTTGTGGGTCCTAATTATCCCACCTACTCATAGAAAAAGACTGTGTTCTCATTATCCATCCCACTCATAGACAAAGCCTGTAAGTCCTGATTACCTTATTCATTCATAAAGAAAGCCTGCGAGTCCTGATTATCCTGCCCACACATAGAGAAAGCCTGTGTCCTGATTATCCCATTCATTTATAGAAAACGTCTCTGAGTCCTGATTATCCCACCCACTCAGAGAAAGCCTGTGAGTCCTGATTATCCCACCCACACATAGAGAAAGCTTGTGAGTCCTGATTATCCCATCCACACATAGAGAAAGCCTGTGAGTCCTGATTATCCCACCCACACATAGAGAAAGCTTGTGAGTCCTAATTCTCCTACCTATTCATAGAAAAAGACTGTGTTCTCATTATCCATCACACTCATAGACAAAGCCTGTGAGTCCTGATTACCTTATCCATTCATAAAGAAAGCCTGCGAGTCCTGATTATCCTGCCCACACATAGAGAAAGCCTGTGTCCCGATTATCCCATTAATTTATAGAAAACGTCTCTGAGTCCTGATTATCCCACCCACTCATAGAGAAAGCCTGTGAGTCCTGATTATCTCACCCACACATAGAGAAAGCCTCCTGATTATCCCACCTACTCATAGAGAAAGTCTGTGAATCCTGATTATCCCACCCACACATAAGGTCTGTGAGTCCTGATTATCCCACCTACTCATAGAGAAAGCATGTGAGTCCTGATTATCCCACTCACACATAGAGAAATCCTGTGAGTCCTGATTATCCCATCTACTCATAGAGAAAGCCTTTGAATCCTGATTATCCCTCACATACATAGAGAAAGGCTGTGAGTCTCATGAAGTAAGGACACCCCATAGCATTCCTTCTCTATACCCTTCCTCCTAGAACCCCACTATCCACTCTTTTTCTACTTTCTTCTTTTGTTGCAGTTTATAGTGTGCCTTATGCAGTACGTTACAGATATGGGTCTTGAATATGGATATGATGGCTTTTCAAGGGATGGACTACATGGAACTGTTCTGACCCCGTCTATTATTATAATGGCCATCCTAATACTTTTTGGTCTTTAACTCATCATAGTTGTTAACTAATCCCTATGTGGCCTTTGCGTTGTGGACCCAGATAAATAGATTTTCCACTGATAAGTCTACAAGTACTGTATGCTGCTTATATTTTGTTATATGTAACTGATCATTTATTTCTGTAAACCTTTCTTTACTTAATAAAAAGAACATTAAAAGAAAGAGAAAGGCTGTGAGTCCTGATTATCCCTCCCATACATAGAGAAAGCCTGTGAGTCCTGATTATCCCACCTACTCATAGAGAAAGCCTGTGAATCCTGATTATCCCTCCCATACATAGGGAAAGCCTGTGAGTCCTGATTATCCCACCCACACATAGAGAAAGCTTGTGAGTCCTGATTATCCCATCCACACATAGAGAAAGCCTGTGAGTCCTGATTATCCCACCCACACATAGAGAAAGCTTGTGAGTCCTAATTCTCCTACCTATTCATAGAAAAAGACTGTGTTCTCATTATCCATCACACTCATAGACAAAGCCTGTGAGTCCTGATTACCTTATCCATTCATAAAGAAAGCCTGCGAGTCCTGATTATCCTGCCCACACATAGAGAAAGCCTGTGTCCCGATTATCCCATTAATTTATAGAAAACGTCTCTGAGTCCTGATTATCCCACCCACTCATAGAGAAAGCCTGTGAGTCCTGATTATCTCACCCACACATAGAGAAAGCCTCCTGATTATCCCACCTACTCATAGAGAAAGTCTGTGAATCCTGATTATCCCACCCACACATAAGGTCTGTGAGTCCTGATTATCCCACCTACTCATAGAGAAAGCATGTGAGTCCTGATTATCCCACTCACACATAGAGAAATCCTGTGAGTCCTGATTATCCCATCTACTCATAGAGAAAGCCTTTGAATCCTGATTATCCCTCACATACATAGAGAAAGGCTGTGAGTCTCATGAAGTAAGGACACCCCATAGCATTCCTTCTCTATACCCTTCCTCCTAGAACCCCACTATCCACTCTTTTTCTACTTTCTTCTTTTGTTGCAGTTTATAGTGTGCCTTATGCAGTACGTTACAGATATGGGTCTTGAATATGGATATGATGGCTTTTCAAGGGATGGACTACATGGAACTGTTCTGACCCCGTCTATTATTATAATGGCCATCCTAATACTTTTTGGTCTTTAACTCATCATAGTTGTTAACTAATCCCTATGTGGCCTTTGCGTTGTGGACCCAGATAAATAGATTTTCCACTGATAAGTCTACAAGTACTGTATGCTGCTTATATTTTGTTATATGTAACTGATCATTTATTTCTGTAAACCTTTCTTTACTTAATAAAAAGAACATTAAAAGAAAGAGAAAGGCTGTGAGTCCTGATTATCCCTCCCATACATAGAGAAAGCCTGTGAGTCCTGATTATCCCACCTACTCATAGAGAAAGCCTGTGAATCCTGATTATCCCTCCCATACATAGAGAAAGCCTGTGAATCCTGATTATCCCACCTACTCATAGAGAAAGCCTGTGAATCCTGATTATCCCTCCCATACATAGAGAAAGCCTGTGAGTCCTGATTATCCCACCTACTCATAGAGAAAGCCTGTGAATCCTGATTATCCCTCCCATACATAGAGAAAGCCTGTGAATCCTGATTATCCCACCTACTCATAGAGAAAGCCTGTGAGTCCTGATTATCCCTCCCATACATAGAGAAAGCCTGTGAATCCTGATTATCCCACCTACTCATAGAGAAAGCCTGTGAGTCCTGATTATCCCTCCCATACATAGAGAAAGCCTGTGAGTCCTGATTATCCCACCTACTCATAGAGAAAGCCTGTGAATCCTGATTATCCCTCCCATACATAGGGAAAGCCTGTGAGTCCTGATTATCCCACCCACACACACAGAAAGCTTGTGAGTCCTAATTCTCTTGCCGACTGATAGAGAAAGCCAAGGTGTTTAATGTAAGTTTTCTGACTAAAACATTTTGATGAATTGCCTCCTCTGAGTCTTGTTACCAAGCCTATTTAAAGAGAAATTGTTTGAGGAGCGGATGAGAAACTGAATGACTATATGTCAGATTGGCCGCGATTTGTACAGATGGGAGTGGTTGTGTCTGGCAGATTACTTAGCAGTGTAGGTGCCACTCAGGTAGCAGTTCTAATACCCTTCCTATTCACTTTGTATACAGCAGATTTTCATTATAAATCTGAATTTTGCCACATCCAAAAATTCCAAAGCATCCAAAAAATGAGTGGTTTTGGATTATGTGAATTGGTTCCATGTTAACAAGCTACAACTAAACTTAAAGGGATTCTGTCACGAGGTTTTTGCCATCCCATCTGAGAGCAGCATAATGTAGAGACAGAGACACTGATTCCAGCGATGTGTCACTTACTTAGCTGCGTGCTGTCATTTTGATAAAATTACTGTTTTCTCTGATGCAATTTGTGAATATGCCAGACTACCTGACTAATGATAATCTTCATCTGATTAAACACTGATTTTATCAAAAATACACAGAGCAGCCTTGTAAATGACACATCGCTGGAATCAGGATCTCCGTTCTTATTTTATGCTACCACAGAGTAGGTTGCAAAAACCAGGTAACAGATTCCCTTTAAAGAAAACTAAGGAGTTATGGTGAACTATAGCAGGAGAAAGATGGAATGTTTACTGGTCACTATCATTGGTCAGGCGGTGGATCAGGTGGAGAGTTATAAATATTTGGGAGTCCACCTGGACAGCCAACAGGACTGGAGGTGCCACACATAGCGAGTCTACAAGAGGATGATAGGCAAACTGTACTTACTATGGAAACTATGGTGATTTATTGTTTGTGGCAAAATGTTAGAAATGTTATACCAGTCCATATTGGCAAGTGCCATCTTTTTTGCAATTGTATGGTGGAGAAGTAGTGTGTGGGTGTGTGGCACCCCTGCAGGGGATTGCCACAGGATCCACCAGTGCAAGGAGGGGTTTACAACTTGGTACACACAGCACACAACACCTTCCACGTCAGACCTGAAGGGGGAGGTCTACTTGCTGCTTTAAGTTAGATCCCCTTTAAAAGATCCAGGCCTGAGGGGAGGAGTCAGTTAGTCCCAGGAGTTAGTTCCAGTTAGAGTGTGTAGAGAGCTGGAGTGAGGAGCTGGTCGCTGGGAAGGATCCAGGCTCAGGGGACCAGAGAACACTGACACAGCTGTGCTGCACCCTTGGGAGAGGGTCGGAGGCCAGTGGAGGAAACAGGGAATTAAGGAAGGGAGCAAATCAAGTTTCCCTTTACTACACCCGGACACCGGAGTCCGACGTTGCCAGCATCCATTGTAGTAAAAGCCTGGAAGGACCAGGTGGAACTAATCCCCCAGAAGAGTACAAGTAAGAGACACTCAAAACTGACCAAACACAGGACCAGGGGCAAAGAAGGAATAGGCACCCTGCAGAAGGACCTGAGAGGGAGAAGGAGCGGCGAGTTAAGTTACAGGCAGGACTTACCCCAAACCACAGTACCACAGTGACAGAGGAGGCCTCACAACTTTCTAAGGTGAAAGTCTCAAATCGCATCGGGGACCTGGTTACTTCTCTGGACTGTACCTATTACCCTGTCACCAGTAAAAGGTACCGAAACAAAGACTACTGTGTGTGCCTGCTTACCCGCCGCTACCCACAGCATTGACTGCCGAGACGCTACAACGACTCCTCTCATCCATCCCCGCTGCCCTGAGGTAAAGCTCCACCGGTGGGGAGCTGTACTACACTGAGCTGCACCTCCATTACCTCAGCGGCCGGCCGCAGGGCTGGTATACACTTTACCAGGTACCACAGGTGGCGTCACATAAACAATCCCCTTCACCACCATCATCCACCACCATACCCGCCATTGAGGGTCCAGGACACTGGACCATGGACCGACCAGCTGTGATCGCCCATCCAAGTCGCCATCAGCCCTGGTACCCGAATACCCCTACCCTGTCGACTGCCTCAGGTGTCTGATGCCAATAAGCTCAATAAGCTTATCAAGAAGGCAAGCTCAGCTGTTGGCCGCAATCTTGACACTTTGAGGAGGTAGCGGAGGAAAAACTCTGAAGAAATGTATGGTGATAATGAACAATAATGAGCACCCATTGTATGGAGGAGGAGCACCTTCAACAATCTTCAACTCCTACTAATGTGTAAGAAGGAAAATACAAGAAATCATTTGTGCCAACTGCAATGGGGTTGTACAGCAATCACCTAATGATGAAATTATCAAAGTGATCTGAGCATTATTGATGATCTCATGGTTTATGGTACTGACCTGTTATGTCCATGCATGTATAAGTAACCTCCATCATCAATTGTCTACTGTTATTTTGTAATTCATGTCTATGTTCTGCAGTTGTGACACTGTACTTTCCCTCAGGATCAATAAAGTAATCAAGGCACCTAACATAAATACAGATGTAGTAACTCTTAATTTGTCAGATGGCATAATACATTATTAACACTGCGATATATCTGGTTATTTGATCAGTTATAGATTGTTACATGTGCACAGGATCAGAATGGGGCATAGGAATACATCCAAAGAACCCCAAAAAGCCCAGATAAACATTACTAGAACCACAAACAGTACAGAAATTGAGCAAGACAACCATGACCAGTACATGAGTATATCACTAGAACCACCAATAGTACAGAAACACAACAACAGAATCATCGACAGTGGAGGAATACAGCATCATACCCACCATCGGCACATGAATACATCACCAGAACTGCCATCAGTAAAACAGTTTATTACCAGATCCACCATCAGAAAAGAAATATATTACCAGAATCATTATCAGTAAAAAGATACATCACCAATGGCACAGAAATACAACACCAAAACCACCAACAGTACAGATACATCAAAACCATTAATAGCACAGAAATACAGTACCAGTTATACTATCCATACAGGAGTGTAACATCACAATCACCATTAATACATGAATAGATCACCGAAACCACCAACAGTACATTAATGCAGCACCAGAACTGCCATCAGTAAAACAGTTTATCACCATATCCTCCATCAGGACATGAATATAGCACCAGAACAACAATTAGTACATAAATACAGAATAACAACCAGTATGAGTACAGGAACACTACACCAGAACCATTAACATTATAGAAATACAACATCACAACCACCCACAGTTCAGAAATACAGCACCAGTAGAAGAATATATCACCAGAGCCACCATCAGAATAGAAATATATTACCAGAATCATTATCAGTAAAAAATATATCACCAATGGCACAGAAATACAGCACCAAAACCACCAACAGTACAGATACATCAAAACCATTAATAGCACAAAAATACACTACCAGCTCTACTATCTGTACAGGAGTGTAACATCACAATCACCATTAATACATGAACAGATCACCGAAACCACCAACAGTACTGAGGTGAGGTAATTTGGAGAGACGGGGGGACTCGTTGTTACATTCATTCATGTATCAAAGATATTTGCAAACTAATTAAAAAAATTATCCATCTTCAATGTTCTCATTTAAAGTGCTTTAATTGCACATTTAGCGAAAAAAATCTAAATAACTAGGAAAGTTTAAGATGGGAGTGGTGAAACTTTTGCATACGAAGTTCTGGAAATGAGACAATGTAAATATCAAGTTAGAGAAAAAGGGAGAGAACACTGTCCATAAGGGCTGACACTATACAGAACAACAGACCGGTTACAGCTGACACTCTACAGGAGAGAGAGCTCTGTCCATAAGAGCTGACTCTATACAAAACAACAGACCGGTTACAGCTGACACTCTACAGGAGAGAGAGCTCTGTCCATAAGGGCTGACTCTATACAAAACAACAGACCGGTTACAGCTGACACTCTACAGGAGAGAGAGCTCTGTCCATAAGAGCTGACACTATACAAAACAACAGTCCGGTTACAGCTGACACTCTACAGGAGAGAGAGCTCTGTCCATAAGGGCTGACTCTATACAAAACAACAGACCGGTTACAGCTGACACTCTACAGGAGAGAGAGCTCTGTCCATAAGAGCTGACACTATACAAAACAACAGACCGGTTACAGCTGACACTCTAGAGGAGAGAGAGCTCTGTCCATAAGGGCTGACTCTATACAAAACAACAGACCGGTTACAGCTGACACTCTACAGGAGAGAGAGCTCTGTCCATAAGAGCTGACACTATACAAAACAACAGTCCGGTTACAGCTGACACTCTACAGGAGAGAGAGCTCTGCTCATAGGGGCTGACACTATACAAAACAACAGACCGGCAATTTAACCATACACAACTTCTACGACACAACTCATGGATAATGTTAAATTCATATTTATTAAAGTGCAATATAAAGTGCAATGTGCTATACAGACATGGTGACAGGGTATTCGGACTGTATACATAATATGGCAGAGGTCACATGATATTGTATACATCAAAATATTATGTAGCATTATTTATACATCATTACTATCAAAAACTACATTCACTTTGAGTCTAATTGATATATCTACGCACTCAAAAGTATCAGGTGTAAGTGACGTGCTCACTCCTATGACAAACCAGACCCTCCCATAATTCGTGTAATACACACTGGGTGATGTTTCCCCCTCTCAATTCGCCAGGTATTTTAATTAAACATAATATAGTGGAGAATTAACAGAAAGGGTATATCTTCAAAACCATATGTATAGGATTGCAATGTGTGGAAACAGTGGGTAAATCTTTGAATAGACAAAGATACCCAGCATGGATGGTAATTATCTATTTATAGCCACATGACACATTATATTGTAATCAAGTAGCACTCATCAAGCGATATTATTTGTAACTTACACCTCCATGCTGCCCAATATGCACTGTTATACCTTTGCAATCCATTGTCACATGACACATGACATTATAACCAAGTAGCACTCAGCAGGGGATATAACTTATAGCTTACACCACCATGCTGCTCAGTATACACTGTTATACCCTTGCAGTCCATTAATAGGTACACATTCACTATGGATTGTTGTATGTATCACATAGTAAGATATACCTTAAATATGGCAGGGGAGAGTCTAGTGATGGCGTCCTATAACCCAGGTCCTTGCGCCCCAATGCGCATGTCGGTCTTCCTTCGTCAGGGGGCGTGAGACTAGTGAGAGCTTGTGTGTGTTAAAAAGGATCCATTAACCAATCAAGTCCGGTGTTTCCTCAGGATGGGCGGGATTAGACCTATGAGTGTCCGGATATACTGATTTGGTGTATCCGTTGCTAGGATGCAATAAGCACACTCATAGGAGACGCCCAGGTCACATGACGGGGAGAGGGAGGACCTCCAATAGTATACACTGACAGCAGCAACAACGATCATCACAGCAAACAGCTGTGATGATCGTCACATGATAGAAACACCGGACTTGATTGGTTAATGGATCCTTTTTAACACACACAAGCTCTCACTAGTCTCACGCCCCCTGACGAAGGAGGACCGACATGCGCATTGGGGCGCAAGGACCTGGGTTATAGGACGCCATCACTAGACTCTCCCCTGCCATATTTAAGGTATATCCTACTATGTGATACATACAACAATCCATAGTGAATGTGTACCTATTAATGGACTGCAAGGGTATAACAGTGTATACTGAGCAGCATGGTGGTGTAAGCTATACGTTATATCCCCTGCTGAGTGCTACTTGGTTATAATGTCACTAGCTGTGAGCCCGATGCAAATGCATCGGGTGTCTAGAATACTATACTTTGTATGAGGATTACCGCAAGCGCGCCGCAAGTGTAACGACTCGCTGGCGCCGACCAATTAGAAGCGCGGCTCAGGCAGCGAATCGCAATGGCCTCGCGGCCATTGCTCGCGCTACCTGACCGGTAAATCGTTAACTTTGAGGCCGAGCCTCTGGTTCGATTTTCGGCCAGCGAGTCGCAATGGCCGCTTTGCGGCCATTGCTCGTACTCAGCCTGCGCGAGCAATGGCCTCGCGGCCATTGCTCGCGCAAGCCAGCGACTCGCATTGCTCGTCCTCAGCCTGCGCGAGCAATGGCCTCGCGGCCATTGCTCGCGCAGGCCAGCGACTCGCATTGGCCGCTACGCGGCCAATGCTTCGCCGTGCTGACGTCACAGAGTGACATAGCCACGGTCTTTTCGGGGACCGACACGAAAGTGCCTACGGCAATAATATAGTAGATACTGTACATTGCATATGGAGGGGTGAGGAGAGCGGAGGCTGGAGGGGAGAGCGGAGGCTGGAGGGGAGGGCAGAGGCTAGAGGGCAGAGCAGAGGCTGGAGGGCAGAGGCTGGAGGGGAGAGCGGAGGCTGGAAGGGAGAGCAGAGGCTGGAAGGGAGAGCGGAGGCTGGAGGGGATTGGCTGGAGGCTGGAGGGGATTGGCTGGAGGCTGGAAAGGAGAGGCTGGAGGGGAAAGGCTGGAGGGGAGAGGCTGGAGGGCAGAGGCTTTAGGGCAGAGGCTGGAGGGGAGAACGGAGGCTGGAGAGGAGAGCGGAGGCTGGAGGGGAGAGCGGAGGCTGGAGGGGAGAGGCTGGAGGGGAGAGCGGAGGCTGGAAGGCAGAGCGGAGGCTGGAAGGCAGAGCAGAGGCTGGAGGGCAGAGCAGAGGCTGGAGGGGAGAGCGGAGGCTGGAGGGCAGAGCGGAGGCTGGAGGGCAGAGCAGAGGCTGGAGGGCAGAGCAGAGGCTGGAGGGCATAGCAGAGGCTGGAGGGCAGAGCAGAGGCTGGAGGGGAGAGCGGAGGCTGGAGGGGAGAGCAGAGGCTGGAGGGCAGAGCGGAGGCTGGAGGGCAGAGCGGAGGCTGGAGGGCAGAGCAGAGGCTGGAGGGCAGAGCGGAGGCTGGAGGGCAGAGCGGAGGCTGGAGGGGAGAGCGGAGGCTGGAGGGCAGAGCGGAGGCTGGAGGGGAGAGCGGAGGCTGGAGGGGAGAGCGGAGGCTGGAGGGGAGAGGCTGGAGGGGAGAGCGTAGGCTGGAGGGCAGAGGCTGGAGGGCAGAGGCTGGAGGGCAGAGGCTGGAGGGCAGAGGCTGTAGGGGAGAGCGGAGGCTGGAGGGGAAAGGCTGGAGGGGAGAGCGGAGGCTGGAGGGCAGAGGCTGGAGGGGAGAGGCTGGAGGGGAGAGGGGAGAGCGGAGGCTGGAGGGGAGAGCGGAGGCTGGAAGGGAGTGCGGAGGCTGGAGGAGAGAGCAGAGGCTGGAGGGTAGAGCGGAGGCTGGAAGTGTGAGCAGAGGCTGGAGGGGAGAGCGGAGGCTGGAGGGGATTGTCTGGAGGCTGGAGGGGATTGGCTGGAGGCTGGAAAGGAGAGGCTGGAGGGGAAAGGCTGGAGGGGAGAGGCTGGAGGGCAGAGGCTTTAGGGCAGAGGCTGGAGGGGAGAACGGAGGCTGGAGAGGAGAGCGGAGGCTGGAGGGGAGAGCGGAGGCTGGAGGGGAGAGCGGAGGCTGGAGGGGATTGGCTGGAGGCTGGAGGGGATTGGCTGGAGGCTGGAAAGGAGAGGCTGGAGGGGAAAGGCTGGAGGGGAGAGGCTGGAGGGCAGAGGCTTTAAGGCAGAGGCTGGAGGGGAGAACGGAGGCTGGAGAGGAGAGCGGAGGCTGGAGGGGAGAGCGGAGGCTGGAGGGGAGAGCGGAGGCTGGAGGGGAGAGCGGAGGCTGGAGGGCAGAGCGGAGGCTGGAGGGGAGAGCGGAGGCTGGAAGGGAGTGCGGAGGCTGGAGGAGAGGGCAGAGGCTGGAGGGTAGAGCGGAGGCTGGAAGTGAGAGCAGAGGCTGGAGGGGAGAGCGGAGGCTGGAGGGGATTGGCCGGAGGCTGGAAAGGAGAGGCTGGAGGGGAAAGGCTGGAGGGGAGAGGCTGGAGGGCAGAGGCTTTAGGGCAGAGGCTGGAGGGGAGAACGGAGGCTGGAGAGGAGAGCGGAGGCTGGAGGGGAGAGCGGAGGCTGGAGGGGAGAGCAGAGGCTGGAGGGGAGAGCGGAGGCTGGAGGGGAGAGGCTGGAGGGGAGAGCGGAGGCTGGAAGGCAGAGCGGAGGCTGGAAGGCAGAGCAGAGGCTGGAGGGCAGAGCAGAGGCTGGAGGGCAGAGCAGAGGCTGGAGAGGAGAGCGGAGGCTGGAGGGGAGAGCGGAGGCTGGAGGGGAGAGCGGAGGCTGGAGGGGAGAGGCTGGAGGGCAGAGCGGAGGCTGGAGGGCAGAGCGGAGGCTGGAGGGCAGAGCGGAGGCTGGAGGGCAGAGGCTGGAGGGGAGAGCGGAGGCTGGATGGGAGAGCGGAGGCTGGAGGGGAGAGCGGAGGCTGGAGGGGAGAGCGGAGGCTGGAAAGGAGAGCGGAGGCTGGAGGGGAGAGCGGAGGCTGGAGGGGAGAGCGGAGGCTGGAGGGGAGAGCGGAGGCTGGAGGGCAGAGCGGAAGCTGGAGGGCAGAGCGGAGGCTGGAGGGCAGAGCGGAGGCTGGAGGGGAGAGCGGAGGCTGGAGGGGATAGGCTGGAGGGGAGAGGCTGGAGGGGAGAGCGGAGGCTGGATGGCAGAGGCTGGAGGGCATAAGGGAGGCTGGAGAGGAGAACGGAGGCTGGAGGGGAGAGCGGAGGCTGGAGGGGGGGGGGTGCTGTCAGACAGATGTGAGGGCCGGGGGGAGTGCAGACTCACCACCACCGGCGTGCGTGTGCTGTAGGAGGAGAGGAGGGGCGGGCAGAGCTGCCGGACAGGAAGTTCCGTCCTCCCTCCTCTCCGGGCGCACAGCGGGCGGCTGGTGTCAGCACGGGGCCCCCCAGGGGGTGGAGGCAATGGGCCCCTCATGCCGAGTGGCGGGATGACAGCGGCGGTCGCAATGCCCGCTACGCGGGCAATGCCTCGCACGGCGTGGTGACGTCACATAGTGACAAAGCCACGGCGTGCCGGGGTCCGACAGAAACGTGCTACGGCAATTATATAGTAGATGTGTCATGTGACAATGGATTGCAAAGGTATAACAGTGCATATTGGGCAGCATGGAGGTGTAAGTTACAAATAATATCGCTTGATGAGTGCTACTTGATTACAATATAATGTGTCATGTGGCTATAAATAGATAATTACCATCCATGCTGGGTATCTTTGTCTATTCAAAGATTTACCCACTGTTTCCACACATTGCAATCCTATACATATGGTTTTGAAGATATACCCTTTCTGTTAATACTCCACTATATTATGTTTAAATAAAATACCTGGCGAATTGAGAGGGGGAAACATCACCCAGTGTGTATTACACGAATTATGGGAGGGTCTGGTTTGTCATAGGAGTGAGCACGTCACTTACACCTGATACTTTTGAGTGCGTAGATATATCAATTAGACTCAAAGTGAATGTAGTTTTTGATAGTAATGATGTATAAATAATGCTACATAATATTTTGATGTATACAATATCATGTGACCTCTGCCATATTATGTATACAGTCCGAATACCCTGTCACCATGTCTGTATAGCACATTGCACTTTATATTGCACTTTAATAAATATGAATTTAACATTATTCATGAGTTGTGTCGCAGAAGTTGTGTATGGTTAAATTGTGGGTATCGCGACCACCGAATATTGTAGTCCGGATACAGTTTGGGAATTAATGATTCCCAAAAATGTGTATGAGAATTGTTTGGAGTTTTGTATTAAAAACAACAGACCGGTTATAGCTGACACTCTACAGTAGAGAGAGCTCTGTCTATAAGGGCTGACACTATACAAAACAACAGACCGGTTACAGCTGACACTCTACAGTAGAGAGAGCTCTGTCCATAAGGGCTGACACTATACAAAACAACAGTCCGGTTACAGCTGACACTCTACAGGAGAGAGAGCTCTGTCCATAAGGGCTGACACTATACAAAACAACAGACCGGTTACAGCTCACACTCTATAGGAGAGAGAGCTCTGTCCATATATGCTGACACTATACCAAACAGAAGACCGATTTATGGCTGACACTCTACAGGAGAGAGAGCTCTGTCTATACGGGCTGACACTATACAAAACAGAAGACCAGTCTACAGCTTACACTCTACAGGAGAAAGAGCTTTGTCCATAAGGGCTGACACTATACCAAACAGAAGACCGGTTACAGCTGACAGTCTACAGGAGAGAGAGCTCTGTCCATAAGGGCTGACACTATATAAAACAGAGGATCGGTCTACAGCTGACACTCTACAGGAGGGAGAGTTCTGTCCATAAGGGCTGACACTATAGAAAACAGAGGACTAGTCTACAGCTGACACTCTACAGGAGAATAGCTCTGTCAATAAGTGCTGGCACTATATAAAACAGAAGACTGGTCTACAGCAGATAATCTACAGGAGGGAGAGCTCTTGTCCATAAGGGCTGACACTATAAAAAACAGAAGACCGGTCTATAGTTGATGCTTTACAGGAGAGAGAACTCTATCAATAAGTGCTAACGCTATACAAAACAGAAGAGTTTAGATAAGAACTAACACTCTACAGAAGAGACAGCTCTGTCTATAAGACTTTACAACATTCTTGAAATAAGAATATGTGAATATCAAGAGCAAAAAAGGACAAGACCCTGGCCATAATAGCTTTCATCCTACAAGAGAGGAACTCTGCCCATAACAAATTACAATCTACCAAAGAAGGGACGCTGTCCATAAAGACTCATCTTCAACAGAAAAGAGGGAAGTTGTCCATAAGAGCTTACACTCTACATTAGAGTGGATCCTGTCTATAAAAGCATGAAGGCTACAGAAAGAAGGACTCTGGCCACAAGACCTGATATTTGACAGAAAAGGTGACTCTGTTTATAAAAGCTGACAGTCTACAAGCAACAGACCCCTGCCCATAAGAGTTTATGATGTTGTGGAAATTAAAATATGTGAACCTCAAGAGAGAAAAAAGGGGAAAGTACTCTACCAAGGAAGCTTCTGACTTTACAAAACAAGACAGTCTGCCCATAAGAGCTTACACTTTACAAGAGACGGGACCCTGTCCATAAGAGTTAATGCTTTATGGGAGAGCAGTCCTTGTAAATAAGTTATTATACTCTACAGGATAAAGAGACCCTTCCCATAAGAGCAGACAATCTACAGAAGACAAGACCCTATCAAGCTGGCCATACATACTAAATTGTGGTGGCTAAATAATGCTTCAGCCGATTATTCGGCCAACTCCATATCAAAAGCAATAGTTTGGCCAAGAGCTACAGAGTTCTCTATGAGAAAGCTGCCAACTGACATGTTAACTGACAGTTGATCTTCAGGAAGACAATGTGATCAGTAGTCCAAAAATGGAGATATGCAATTGACATCTCCCCCAACCATCAGTTGACTGGCATTTCCATACACATTAGACTGTTGGCCAAAACCATCATTATCAGACCTTTGGCCAACATTAGTCTAGTATGTATGGAGGCCTTAGGAGCTGTACATTTTCAGAAAAGAGGCACCTGCACTTGTGAGTGAACATCCTTTTCTTGCCCTTAGGCATTTACACTGTACCAGAAGTACTGACTAAGGGTGCCTTCACACTGGCGTTCTCCTCCGCAGCGTTCTGCGGAGGGGAATCACCATGTGTGCGCAGCGGCCGCCAGCTCCTATCTTTAGAATGGGAGCGCACAGTGCTGCGCTTGACAGTGCATGACCGTGCGCACCCATTCACTCCCATATGTGATCTGTGCGCAGGCGGATGCCTGTGCACAAATCACACACTCCCGCCCGCACCAAAATGCAACATGTCGCGTCCCTGGTGCGGGCGGGAGTGTGTAATTTGTGCACAGGCATCCGCCTGCGCACAGATCACATATGGGGATGAATGGGTGCGCACGGTCATGCGCTGTCAAGCGCAGCACAGTGCGCTCCCATTCTAAAGATAGGAGCTGGCGGCCGCTGCGCACACATGGTGATTCCCCTCCGCAGAACGCTGCGGAGGGGAACGCCAGTGTGAAGGCTCCCTTACAGTTGTGAAAAGCAAGATATGGCATCTATGAGAAGGAGAAAACTGTTATGTGGCTCTAGATGTATTGTACGGTTCTATAGCAATGCATGATTAAGAGCAAAGTAGGAGCTCTGCACACTTCTGTAATATGGTTGCGCACATTACATAGGTAGAGCAGATGCTGGGGAGACAGTAGTTGTGCGTTTCATGCATTTTCTTATTTTAAAATAACACATTATATTTATTTCAAGCACAGCAGTTATCAGAAGGGTTGCAAAGAGGATGAGTTGCTTGGGGCCTACTGACACTGTAATGCCCACCTGTCAGGATACTATAGACTCAGATTCCATTAAAACTTATGGTATACCTATGAGCCTCTGTGGGTTGTTGAACAGCCTTTTTGATAAATGATGACAGCCTCTAGGTAAGGTAACTGTTTATTTTAGCTAGGCAATAGTACTTTTGAATAAAATACTTTTTAAGAGCACTAATTGGGCAAGATTACCTTTTGGGGGTCACTCAGGGGGGTCATATTACCTTTTTGTAGGCATTAACAATTGCTAGACATCACATTAGGTATTATTACTGTTTGAGGGATGACAAAGTAGTTATTACTCATTAAGGGAGTATTATAACTTGACAGGGGGCATTCTTGAAATTAGTTCTTGTTCGGGGGTATTCTGGGCATTATAACTATCTAAAAGCAGTTTTAATGCTTTGGGGGGCACTCTAGGGGTCTTATTACTGTGGCGCCCCTATGACCAGGGTGGCCACAGGTAAGAACTGCAGCCAGGGAGGTGGAGACAGTTTTCTACAAACATCTTCACAAACACACCCACAGACACAAGACCCAACCCGGAGCCCGGGACTCTAGGCAGGCAAGGAATGGTAGGGCCAGTCACAGGGGGTGGGACGTAGGCATGGTGACGACCGGGTACATAAGTGGAAAACCAGGAAGTAGCAGTAGTAGGCCAGAGGGTGCCGAGCAGTAAAGACCAAGAGGAGCTGAGCACCGGACCAGTACAGCTGGGTCCGCGGAACACGGCAGCGGTGCCAGAGGATGACTAACAGGAGGGATCTCCAATGTATGCCGTAGTCACACGGGTAGGAAAGAGCCTGGTGATCTCCTGAAATAGGGGGTCACTGGAAGGCTAGGCCGGGACCAGAGAGTCGGCTCTGAGGTGACCGTAGCTAAAGGCCGGATCACAGACATACCGGCGGGGAGACACAGATTCCAGGTCTGGTTTCCTAACACACATTCAGGAGGTACAGTGGCATGGTGACAGGACAATTGTGTACAAGATAATTGTGTACGGACAATTGTGTACAGACAATTGTGTACAGGCCAATTGTGTCCAAGGACAATTGTGTACAATGACAATTGTGTACAGGGCAATTGTGTACGGACAATTGTGTACAAGGCAATTGTGTACGGACAATTGTGTACAAGGCAATTGTGTACGGACAATTGTGTACGGACAATTGTGTACAAGGCAATTGTGTACGTACAATTGTGTACAAGGCAATTGTGTACGGACAATTGTGTACGGACAATTGTGTACAGACAATTGTGTACAATTGTGTACAAGGCAATTGTGTACGGACAATTGTGTACGGACAATTGTGTACAAGGCAATTGTGTACGGACAATTGTGTACAAGGCAATTGTGTACGGACAATTGTGTACAAGGCAATTGTGTACGGACAATTGTGTACGGACAATTGTGTACAGACAATTGTGTACAAGTGTGTACAAGGCAATTGTGTACGGACAATTGTGTACGGACAATTGTGTACAAGGCAATTGTGTACGGACAATTGTGTACAAGGCAATTGTGTACGGACAATTGTGTACAAGGCAATTGTGTACGGACAATTGTGTACGGACAATTGTGTACAAGGCAATTGTGTACGGACAATTGTGTACAAGGCAATTGTGTACGGACAATTGTGTACAAGGCAATTGTGTACGGACAATTGTGTACGGACAATTGTGTACAGACAATTGTGTACAAGTGTGTACAAGGCAATTGTGTACGGACAATTGTGTACAAGGCAATTGTGTACGGACAATTGTGTACGGACAATTGTGTACAGACAATTGTGTACAAGTGTGTACAAGGCAATTGTGTACGGACAATATTGTGTACAAGGCAATTATTTGTGTACAGGCCACTTGTACAGGCCACTTTCACAATGACGCTTACTTTCAGTTTCATTACTCACCCCTTGCAACTTTCACCATGACTTTTACTATGAGCAAGTCTGAAAAAGACAAAGATGTCCTTAGGCTTGGGGGACACGAGTATATCCTGCACAGGACACGTGATGACAGCATCAAAGAATGGCGGTGCAGGCAAGTCAACAAATTCAAGTGTCCCGCACGCATGCACACATCTGGAGCCGCGATTGTTAAACAGCCGACTGAGCACAGTCACTCTGCAGATCCAGTTCAAGCTGAAGCCAGAGCTACAATGGCTGCTCTGAGGCAAGAAGCAATCAGCTCTCAAGCATCTACTAGAAGCATTGTTGGACAGGTTCTTCGAGACAGGTCTGATGACGTGTTGTCTCGAATGCCCAAGCGAAGTGACGTTGAGCGAAATACACGTCGGGTCAGGCAGCGAGCAAACACCATGCTGACTCCTCCTCAAAGCATCAATTTTGCTATCCCCCAGGAATACAGCGACATCATTTTATATGACTCTGCAAGAGATGACCCCCACAGGATTCTTGCCATTGGTAGCAATGAACTGTTGCCTTATTTCGAAAGAGGAGAGACATGGTTTGGCGATGGAACGTTCAAGGTGGTGCCAACCATGTTCTTTCAGCTGTATTCTCTCCATGCAAAAGTCGGCAACTCCTATCCTCCCCTGATCTACTGCCTGCTGCCAAACAAGACTGGTCCAACCTATCGTCGAATGATCACGGCGCTCAAAGGGTTGATGCCAGGTGCAAATCCCCAGAAAATTCTTCTTGACTTTGAGATGGCAGCAATGTCAGCTTTCCAAGATGAGTTTCCAGCTGCAGCGATTTCTGGCTGCTTCTTTCATCTGAGCCAGTCCATTATTCGAAAGGTCAATGAGCTGGGCCTAAAGGCTGAATTTGAGGCTGAGGATGGAGAGTTCAATCTCAAGGTAAAATCTTTGGCCTCCTTGGCGTTTGTCCCACCAGCCGAAGTAAGTGCAAGGTATGACGAACTAGCCCAAATCTTCCCTGATGATGATGCTACCAATCAGCTCCTCTCCTACTTTGAGCATACCTACGTTAGGGGGCCAGGAGTAGGTGGACGCTTTCGAAACGCAAGGTTTACTCCAGAGGTCTGGAATCATTATGCTGACGCTTTGGCCTCTGCCCCCAAGACCACGAATTGCTGCGAGGGGTTTCATAACGCCTTACAAGCACTCTTTCTTTGTGCTCATCCTACCGTGTGGAAACTGTTCAACGGACTCATTAGTGACATGGCAATTCATAGACTTACAGCCCAGAATGCTGAGGTACTGAATGTTGAGCATCCACGAAGCAAGTATGTCCAGCTAGCTGAACGACTGCGTGTGAAAGTGGCTGATTATCACAATCAAGGAGACAAGCTGCGGTATCTACGAGCGATCAGCAACATGCAGGCACGATAGACAAGACCAGCAATATTTGTAGAATAAGAATAGAAGAAGCTTTGAAACTGTTATTCAATAAGCAATCTTACGTTAAAATCAATGATGAATAAAGTATTTCCTTTTTTTGGACGTTTAATTTTTTGTTTTCCCTATACTTGTCTGTAAATAATCGTCCGTACACACTTGTCCGTACACAATTGCGTTGTACACAATTGTCCGTACACAATTGCCTTGTACACAATTGTCCGTACACAATTGCCTTGTACACAATTGTCCGTACACAATTGCCTTGTACACAATTGTCCGTACACAATTGCCTTGTACACAATTGTCCGTACACAATTGCCTTGTACACACTTGTACACAATTGTCTGTACACAATTGTCCGTACACAATTGTCCGTACACAATTGCCTTGTACACAATTGTCCGTACACAATTGCCTTGTACACAATTGTCCGTACACAATTGCCTTGTACACACTTGTACACAATTGTCTGTACACAATTGTCCGTACACAATTGTCCGTACACAATTGTCCGTACACAATTGCCTTGTACACAATTGTCCGTACACAATTGCCTTGTACACAATTGTCCGTACACAATTGCCTTGTACACAATTGTCCGTACACAATTGCCTTGTACACAATTGTCCGTACACAATTGCCTTGTACACAATTGTCCGTACACAATTGCCTTGTACACACTTGTACACAATTGTCTGTACACAATTGTCCGTACACAATTGTCCGTACACAATTGCCTTGTACACAATTGTCCGTACACAATTGCCTTGTACACAATTGTCCGTACACAATTGCCTTGTACACACTTGTACACAATTGTCTGTACACAATTGTCCGTACACAATTGTCCGTACACAATTGTCCGTACACAATTGCCTTGTACACAATTGTCCGTACACAATTGCCTTGTACACAATTGTCCGTACACAATTGCCTTGTACACAATTGTCCGTACACAATTGCCTTGTACACAATTGCCTTGTACACAATTGCCCTGTACACAATTGTCCTTGTACACAATTGTCCTTGGACACAATTGGCCTGTACACAATTGTCTGTACACAATTGTCCGTACACAATTATCTTGTACACAATTATCATGGAACCCAGTGGCATATAGGGCTCAGAGCTTGCTAGCCACAAATAGGGAGAAGCCAAACAAGAGCCCGAGTCACCTACCATATAGCACACAGGAGGAGAGAAGTAAAGAAAGGCCTGAGTGGTACTCAGAAGGAGAAGGATCTTAAGAAGGAAACCTGGCTGCAGAAGGGTTAATTGGCAGTGTGGAGTTAACTGTGTGAAACAGCTTTGTGAACTGGCTAAATTGTGAACTGTACTGTGAAGAACTTAAGTAAAACCCGGTGAACCCTGCCAGTGTCTTCAGTGTGATTCCCTGCATGTTAAACTCTTTTACACCCTGTCAGGAGCAGCCCGACCATCCGGCTGCAGCATCATCCATCCTCCTGGCAGAAGCAAGCAGCAGCGGTCGCCATTGACCACAACCCGTGGGTGGCGTCATGACAATCCCTGTAAATAACTCCTTTACTTGTGGGCTCGGGACACGGTCCGGACCAAGACCGCCGTGATATACCCCCTTGATACCCCGGTCCGGTACTGAGTACCCCGTCCCAGTGGGCTCCACATTACCTTTTTGTAAGCAATAACAATTACTAGAGGTCATATTAGGTATTATTACTGTTCGAGGGATGCTCAAGTAGTTATTACTTATTAAGGGAGTATTATAACTTGATATGGGGCATTCCTGAAATTAGTTCTTGTTCAGAGGGTATTCTGGGCAGTATAACTGCCTAGGAGCAAAAAGTAAGGCACTATTACTTTAGTGTGCACACAGGTGGCAATAATATTTTTTAGGGGGCATTATTAGGATCGTTAGTTGTGAATGTTGGGAATAGGTGGGGCTGGTGCTGGAAATGAGAGAAGGGAAATGTATCTGTGGCTGAAAGGGGGAGTCTTCAGGATAGTCCTGGCCAGAAGGAAAAAGGGGAAAAATGAATGACTCTGATCACAAAGGACGTCAAAGTCACTGTGTATAAATATATATGGATCTCTTATTAGAACTGGAAGGGTTATGAAGATCCAAAATAACCCCCTTTTAGTGTTTCAAACGTTTTTTCTAAATATTTGTTCTTATATGGACTAATGAAAACTTAAACTTAGAAACCCAAGAAGTAGGTCTGTGCCCCCAAGACATCACTTTGTGCCCTCGTGCTCCGATTGTTCACTGCTAAATGTCAATCAGAATATAGAGTTATTTATTCCAGTTTAGGTGAGTAAATATAACTACTAATCCACTACAACGCACAGAACATATTAACATTCTTTTCAACTTTTTCATAACTTTTTATGATAAATATGCAAAACACTTGAGACAAACAAAAATAAAGAAGAATGTCGAAATAAACAATCTGGAGAGAAAAATATTATTGACAATCCTTTACCTCCCCATAGCAGAACATCTCTTCATCTAACCTCAAAGTCTTCAGAGTCTTCTACTGAACCCTCCAGGAGAAAAAACACTCTGATGAGCAGCAGGAGCGAACATGATCCCCATAACTTATCTACTTCTAATACGTTCTGAGCAACAGAAGTCTAATTCTTTATAGTCTGAGCATATACAGCCTATGCCGCCTTTGTATCTAACTTTGTATGTCTATCTGGTATAAGGTGTACATCTTCTTCTATATAGTGATATGGATCATACCAGTATTAACTGATGTGTATCGATTGTATATTATGTTATTATTCCCATTTATTATTATAGAGCCATTTATTCCATGGCGCTTTACATGTGAAAAGTGCCATACATAGGGGTCATTCCATGTCAAGTGAACCAATTATTATTACCTCTATATTTTTAATTATTTTGAGATTTTGTTATTTGATAATAGCATGTCAGACGATTCAAAATGTGAAGAGAAACATTTAAAAAAAAAATATTTTTTTTAAATGATTTTCAAAGTTCGGAAAAAGTGCGAATTTCGCTGTTGCCTGCCTTTACGTTTCTCCTCATAACTAAGGCTAGGAATAAGATAGAGAGACAAAATAAACACCATTCTACTCAGAACTATACAAGCTTTCACCAGATATGTCACAAGAGGATCTTTGTTAATATTTTACCCATGTGATCGCAAGCGCAAAACTTTAAAACGCATTTCCGAAAAATCGGCGCGCTTTAAATATTTCAAAAACTGCCCATGTGTCTGCTTTGCTCTTAGCCACATCTGTACCAAATTTCAAGTTGGGTATCGCGATGGGATCATATTTTAAAATATTTTACTATTAATAGCGTCAATGGGTCATTCCATATCAAGTGATCTAAATATGAATATTTTTTTTTACCTGAGGTCTTTAGATTTTTTTTATTTTTTTTCCTTTATGAAGTACTACTTTAGTTAATTACAAATTAAAAGTTTAGAATTTTTTTCTTCATCAGTTAATTTTTTACAGATTTTTAAAGTTTAAAAAAAGTGTGAATTTTGGCCTTGTATGACTTTACATTTTTTTATCTTGGGCTAGAAATAAGATAGAGAAACAAAATAAACACCATTCTACTCAGAACTGTCCAGGCTTTCACCAGATATGTCACAAGAGTATATTTGTTAATTTTAATTTTTTACCCATGCGAACGCAAACGCAACATTTTGAAATGCATTTCCGAAAAAACGTTTTAATAAAAATTTTCCAAAACTGCCCATGTGTCTTTTATGCTCTTAGCCACATCTGTACCAAATTTCAAGTTGGGATCGTGATGGGATCATATTTTAAAATATTTAACTATTATAGTGTCAATTCAAAAATCTTGAATTCAGATCTGTTCAACCTGTGGTCTAAAAGCGTGGGGTCTAGATTTATCAAATCCATTATTTTTATACATTACTGTATTATTTTGATATGTTACAGCTTAGAAGCAGGAGAGGACATATAGGAAAAAGCTTTGTTAGGGCTCAACCTGAGAAAGCACAGGGATAGACAGTGAATGCAGAGCAGATGATAGGCCAGCAGCTCTGTCAATCATGTTAAGTGTCTACCCACTGCATTCAGGAAGTAAGACAGCTCGTTCAGACCTTTCATGTCCTGACATGTCTGGACATCTTCACTCCTGAACAAACAATAGTCTGTACAAAGCCATCAAGGCTGTGTACTAAAATATGGGTGAGTAAATATATTAATAGTTTAATGCTTTTATTATTAAGGGCCAATACACACAGTGCTATTCTTAGGGATCATCATTCAGAAAAACAGCCCCATTGATTTCTATGGGGTTCACCACATGCAGTGTTTTTGGATATACATCCTTTGTGTGTATTGGAGCAACACAAGGAAAAGAAAGCAAAACAAAATAAGGGACAATAAGAGGAAGATTGGACACAATTTCACACATATTTTCAAGAGCGGGCCAGTCAAATTTCTTGGCTCCCTCAACTTAACACTTGGTCGCACTCCCTTTAAAATAAACAACTACAGTACTTTTTTCCAGTTATTTGATCCAGCGCCCCTGCTGGTACCAGTTCACATTAGTCTGTGAGTGCTGTGCAGTTTTTTTTTCTGTTTTATATATATATGTATATATATATATATATATATATATATATATATCGTTGTGGCCAAAAGTATTGACACCCCTGCAATTCTGTCAGATAATACTCAGTTTCTTCCTGAAATTGATTGCAATCACAAATTCTTTGGTATTATTATCTTCATTTAATTTGTCTTAAATGAAAAAACACAAAAGAGAATGAAGCAAAAAGCAAAACATTGAAATTTCACACAAAACTCCAAAAATGGGCCAGACAAAAGTATTGGCACCCTCAGCCTAATACTTGGTTGCACAACCTTTATCCAAAATAACTGTGATCAACCGCTTCCGGTAACCATCAATGAGTTTCTTACAATGCTCTGCTGGAATTTTAGACCATTCTTCTTTGGCAAACTGCTCCAGGTCCTTGATATTTGAAGGATGCCTTCTCCAAACTGCCATTTTTAGATCTCTCCACAGGTGTTCTATGGGATTCAGGTCTGGACTCATTGCTGGCCGCCTTAGAAGTCTCCAGTGCTTTCTCTCAAACCATTTTCTAGTGCTTTTTGAAGTGTGTTTTGGGTTATTGTCCTGCTGGAAGACCCATGACCTCTGAAGGAGACCCAGCTTTCTCACACTGGGCCCTACATTATCCTGCAAAATTTGTTGCACCCTCGGACTGCAGGGCAGCTTGAACTTGTTTGGATGTTAGTCGAGGTTATTTATCCACCATCCGCACAATCTTGCGTTGAAATCTCTTGTCAATTTTTCTTTTCCGTCCACATCTAGGGAGGTTAGCCACAGTGCCATGGGCTTTAAACTTCTTGATGACACTGCGCACGGTAGACACAGGAACATTCAGGTCTTTGGGGATGGACTTGTAGCCTTGAGATTGCTCATGCTTCCTCACAATTTGGTTTCTCAAGTCCTCAGACAGTTCTTTTGGTCTTCTTTCTTTTCTCCATTCTCATGTTGAGTCAACTTTAATCCATATCAACTGGCTGCAAGTGTGATTTAGTAATTGCCAACACCTGTTAGGTGCCACAGGTAAGTTACAGGTGCTGTTAATTACACAAATTAGAGAAGCATCACATGATTTTTCTAACAGTGCCAATACTTTTGTCCACCCCCTTTTTTATGTTTGGTGTGGATTTATATCCAGTTTGGCTTTAGGACAATTCTTTTAGTGTTTTTTCATTGAAGACAAATTAAATGAAGATAATAATACCAAAGAATTTGTGATTGCAATCATTTTCAGGAAAAAACTGAGTATTATCTGACAGAATTGCAGGGGTGTCAATACATTTAGCCACAACTGTATAAAGCTGAATGTGTGTATGTGTGTATGTCCGGCATTGGCATCTACACCGTCGCAACTACAGCCACAAAATTTTGCACAGTCACACATCTGGACCCTGAGAGTATCATAGGCTATGTTGTGAGGCGAAATTTTAACGCGTGCCAGTGCGCCAAACAATTTAGCCCCTATCTACATAATGGGAAAAAGTGAGTTACCAGTTGACAGTTGTGAACGAGAGGGGCTTAATGACAGGGCCAAAGACTAATAGCATATACCAGCATATAGTCACTAAGGTGGGCCCCAACATGGGATATTCTCCATGCACGGGGACATGTATACACACGCGCACAAAGAGTAACAGCAAGTATATAGTTGCTAAAGTGCAGCCGGAACATTGGATACTCACCACGCACCCGAACACACACACACACCACAAAGAGACACACACAACACAGAGACACACACACATCCTAATGCGACACATGCACTCATACCACAGGGACACACTCACCACAAAGAGACACACACAACACAGAGACACACACCACACAGACACCCCCCCACAGGGACCCACACACATACACACCCTATAGGGACACATGCACTCACCCCACAGGGACACACACACACACACACACCACAAAGAGACACACACAACACAGAGACACACACACACACCACACAGACCCCCCACAGGGACACACACACACACACACCCCAGGGACACACACACCACACAGACAGACATAGATGTGCACAAATCGCCTCACACAACTTGCCTCATACGTGTGCTACCTTTAATTTCCAAAAATAAACATCTGATTAAAAACAGCCAATGTGCAACACATGTGCCATATAGGGATTTAAGACAGATGTCAGTCACATTACATGTCTATTATGTGTATGTGTGAGGTAACATATACTTCCCGGCTGGGGGGAGGGTTTGCTGTTGGCTGGAGATTTATCAGGCTGCCTATAGCAACCAATCACAGCGCAGCTTCTATTTTCCTACAGGTCATTAATATGACATATTCAAATTCTATTTTGTTATAGCTAACATCAGGGCGTAGCCGGGTAAGGGTATGTGCCCACTGGACGTTTTTTGGGCTGTTTTTTAGCATTTTCCGTCGGCGTTTTCCGCCGAGTTTTATGTTAATTTATGTTAATCCTAACCAGCGGTTGGATTAACATGCTAGTCAATGGCTTTTAGAAAACGCTGTGCACATTACAACGTTTTTTTTTTTCCTCCTTTCCACTTTCTTCACCGGTTTTCCACCGGTTTTCAAAGATAGAGCAAGTGACTTCTTTTGGTCGTTTTTCCAGCGGTTCCAGCTTACAAGTGCACAAAAAAACGTCTTAAAAACGCTAAGAAAAACCGCCAGAAAACCGCCGATAAAACGCTGTATAAACGCTCAAAAACCGCTCAAAAAACGCTAAAAAAACGAGGGACACTGCTGAGGTCAGAAAACTCAGTTTCTGCAATTCTCCACCGGTTTTCTGATGGTCTGCAAAGATGCAGAACCGTCCAGTGGGCACATACCCTAATACAGCTAGTCTAATATATAAAGCTGAATGTGTGTATGTATGTATGTGTGTATATCCGGGATTGGCATCTACACCGTCGCAACTACAGCCACAAAATTTTGCACAGTCACACGTCTGGATCTCGAGAGCGTCATAGGCTATGTTGTGAGGCGTAATTTTAACCCCGCGCATTCAAATTCACCAAACAATTTTGGCCCTATCTACGTAATGGAGAGAAAGTGACAGTTACCAGTTGACAATTGTGAATGAGAGGGGCTTAATGACAGCACCAAAGACTATCAGCACATAGTCACTAAGGTGGGACCCTGACATGGAATATTCACCACGCACGGGGACATGTATACACACCACATGCACACAAAGAGTAACAGCTAAGGTGGAGCCCCAACATTGGATACTCACCACGAACCCGAACACAAACACACACACACCACAAAGAGACACACACAGCACAGAGACACACACACCACACAGACCCCCCCCCCCACAGGAACACACACACATACACACCCTATTGGAACACATGCACTCACCCCACAGGGACACACACACCACAGGGACATACACACATACACACCCCACAGGGACACACACACCCCCCACAGAAACACACAGTCCACATAGGGATGGACACATACCACAGAGACACCCCTCCCCCCACAAGGACACACACCACAGGGAGGGACACCCCTCCCCCCCAAAAGGACACACACCACAGGGACCCTCCCACAGGGACACATGTACACCACTGAGTCACACACACATCCCAGGGACACACACACCCCAGGGACACACACACATCACACAGACAGACACTGATGTCCACAAATCGCCTCACGCAACTCGCCTCATACGTCTGGTATCTTTAATTTCCAAAAATGAACATCTGATTAAAAACAGCCAATGTGCAACACATGTGCCATATAGGGAATTAAGGCAGATGTCAGTCACATGAGCTGTCTTTTATGTGTATGTGTGAGGTAACATATACTGCCCGGCCGGGGGGAGGGTTTACTGTTGGCTGGAGATTTATTAGGCTGCCTATAGCAATCAAGCACAACTCAGCTTCTATTTTCCTACAGGTCATTAATATGACATATTCAAATTCTATTTTGTTATAGCTAACAGCAGTAATTTATTAACCCGGGCGTAGCCGGGTAGTACACCTAGTAACTTATAAAAATCATGCACTCTCTATTCTAATTACCGCAAGGTATATGATTAGGACACCATCACATGACCCTGTTCATTGACCCAAGGGGGGGCCACAGAGTCTAAACAGCCTGGGACCCTGGCTACCCTTAAACCACCTCTGCATATTTGGGCAATATTACAATATAAAGGCATATGGTGGACAAACACATACTAATAATTAGGAGTTTTTTTGGCGAATGACTGTAAAGCGCGGGGTTAAAATTTTTCCTCCATGGATGTTCCCTGAGTCAAATGGGGTGTAAAATTTGGTGATTGCAGATGCAACAGTGCAGATTCCTTTAGTGGACAGACATACATACACATACATACATACATACACTCAGCTTTATAATCTACTATATAATCGTCTAATTCTGTCTGTAACGGAAATCCCGCTTTGCTGATTGGTTGCGCCAGCCGCTCGCGACCAATCAGCAACAGGCACAGTCCGGCCGCAAATTGGCACGGGATTTGATTCACGCACGCCTCCGCTCCCATCGGGAGATCAGCGGCCCTAGCCGTGGGCCATCTCCTGCCTCATGGAGGACAGCTGCGAGATGACCGGCGCTAGTGGAAGTACCCCGACCGCCATACTGGAGCACCCAAGTTATGGGTATTCCGATATGGCGGCCGGGATTCAAATCCCCTGCCAAGCTGCGCGAGACAATGACCAACGACCTCAATACTACGCCCTAGAGTGGCAGGATCCCAATGACCGCCATATCGTTGCTGCATCGTTGGTAAGATCTGAATGTTTGACATCTCACCAGCGATCATGTAGTGAGGCTCCAGCGATCCCTACCAGGTCGTATCGTTGTCAGGATCGCTGGAGCGTCACAAAGTATGACGATACTTTACTGATCGCTCATTGAATTATTCTTAAATCTTCATAAATAAACTACATACATATTCTAGAATACCCGATGCGTTAGAATCGGGCCACCATCTAGTATATATAAATTATATATATATGTAGAGTGTATGTATGTATGTGTATGTATGTCTGTTATTGTATTATTTTTGCCTTGCTTTGTGTCAGTGCATCTGTGTTTCATGCATGGAAGCCGCACTATTCTGCATTGGGCTTCTGTAAGTTAACTGTCTCTTTTTCTACGTCAGCACGTTTCCGACATAGTTCTAATTCCTCCAGTCGGGATTAATTAAATATTGACCTTTAGGCATCGACATGGATGTAATTTTCTTATAATGGACTCTTATTCAGCCTCAAAATGCACTGGATGTAAAAGCAACAAAATTTGTTCATTTTCCGTTCATTAAGGTGGAATTATGAGATAGTCATGTTTATATTAATATCATGTTACCATGAATTCCCTGGATAATACAAGAAGCTTCTTCAACGCCGAGGACGAGGGAACATCTGGTGTTTCTGCATCTGTTCCTACAAATTACAACAGGTCTTCTGCCAGCTGCCAAAATTCACATCGTGCCCAGATTTTGCCTCCTTAACCTGCTGAGCAGCAATCTCCTGCGCACTTCTGATAAAGAAGGCAAATGAGTGAGGTGGTCAAGAGGCGCAATCAAGCATGTTAATATTTCCCTCGCCCTAATGCACCTCCTCAGTGTGGAGTAATCAACCCATTGCACCTCATAACTGAGATAAACACAAAGATAATAGAATATTAAGCAAAATAAACACAATGTTGAGACAGGACGGAAGTGTAGTCAACTCTGTCTAGACTATGCACTTTCCGTATCACATAGGGATAAAGGCTATATTCATGTGGCACCTAGCTGGTCGGTGCGCCACAAAGGGGTACTGCCCCCAGACCAGGGTGTGTGGTACCCCAGTGATCAGTGAATGGGGAGGTTCATATGTGGCTTTTATCCTGCACTCACACACTTAGCTCAGGGGGCCAATTGGTTAAACCCGGGTAACCGGTCCCAGAGGGAGGTTATATAAGTGGGTAGTGGGGAGCAGAAAAAGAGAGAGTAGAGAAGTGAGAAGTTGAGGAGGACCCTTCAGAAGACACAGAGGGAGGGCACCCAAAAGGAGACATGACCCAGATGAGAAGGGGGAGCCTGAGGGTGTAAACTAACACCCGGCATCAGACCAACTACCTACCGGGCTGGAAGGATCCCAGTCCACGGAATGGAGTGCCGATTCTGAGTGCGGTGGAGGCAAGTTCAACTCTGAGCTGCCGACACCGGTTTTACCGAGGAGACTTCAGTCTCCAGGTCACCTGTAACAGCAACTAACTTAAGAGCCAGGACCAGCAGGAATCCATCAGGAGTTAGTGGTAATCCAGAGAAGGTCCTTACTCAGGTTCACAATTACAGAGGAAAGAGTGAGAGACACACAGGAGGTCAGGCCAGGTTCTATACGGGTCAAGGCTTCAACACACGTGAGGACAGAGGGCGAAGCCGAAAGAGCATCAATGAAAGCCGCAGAATGACACCCAATTCAGTGGTCACTACCCCAGCCAGCTACCCGTAACTGTGTGACTGTGTACCAATGAGAACTGCCTTGACCAGTTGCCAGTAAATACCCGTGCAGAGCAAGAAGGTCTCCGGTGTCTTATTTCCATTAAGTTGGTAAACTGCATTCCAGTCTCAGTGAGGAGACTGTGTCAATACCTGATCCTGCTGAGCTGCTGCTATGAGAACAACCAAGACAACCAGTACAACAGAGAGCTGCCCTGGGGACCCTGCTCCACCTGCGGGGAGCCCTATCATCCTGCTGCCTATCCATCATCCCTGGAGGTTTGCTGGCAGCGCTGGTGTCATCACCAGATACCGCAGGTGGCGTCACGAATATTACACTTTTATTATTAATTCTTACACTTTTCAGCTACCACTAGGGCCACGAACCTGGCCATCGACCACCAGTGACAGTGATGCGGTCAGGGCAGTGATGCGGACACCGGGACTGATGGCAGCTTGGGTGGGGAAATCACGGGTGGTCGGGATCCCGGTTCCATGCCCTGGTTATCATTTGAGTAGATGGTGGGGGGGAGAAGGGAGTATTTACAGGGGAACGTGATGCCACCTGTAGTTCCCAGTAATATGGTACCGGCACTGCAAGCCAGCCGCGGAGGTGATGGTGGGTGCAGCAGAGAGTAGTCCAGCTCCCTACAGGTGGAGCTATTACCTCAGGGCAGCGGTGAAGGATATGGATAAATGTGGATGAGGGGAGTTGTAGTTGTTGTTCGGTGTTGCAGTCCTTACCCCTCTGCTGAGCTGCTGGCGATGCTGAGCCCTCCGGGCACCGGCGGGAAGAATAACGGAAACCAGTTCAAGTTTAACTCCACTTTACTAGGTACCGGCAGATGGTAAAACAGAACACGGTACAGTTTGGTTTACAGGGTGGATGTTGCCAGCTCAGGATTCCCCCTATGGAGTCTCTAGATGTCTGCCTTCTTTGTCTTTCAGGGTCTCCTTCCTTCTTCCTAGTTCTACCACCCTCGCAGAGCTCTCCCACCAGTCCCTTGATCTCCCACGGTGGAGCACGGGTGTCCTTTGCCAGTTCTGTCAGGGCTTCTCCTAACCCCGTCACCGGTACTTGGGCCATTACTCCTGTGGTCTAGGATCTGTTTGTGGTCCTGAGGGGAGAGGTACCTTGTGGTGCTATCAGCAACCCGGTTTCTATGGGCCTGCAGCTCATCAGTCTGCAGATAGAGCTGAACTTCTATCTGCCTCGGCTTCCTGCGTTGCTGGTGTTCCCTGAACACGACCAGCTGGCTACAACCCGTCCTGGCCCGTTGCCTTCTGTCCTGGGACCCCATTTAAAGATGGGGATCCCTCCTGTCAGCTGTGCTGTCAGGCCAGCCCTTCCTGACTGCCTTCCCAGCACTAACTAACTAGAAGCTGTCTCTCTCTCACTGCATCTACCCTAGGCTCCACCCCCTGTTGGGACCTACTAAATTACTGATCCCCCCTATTCTAGTGGTCTAATCCTAGGTGTGTGCAAGTACAGACTCCACAGATTTAACCCTGAACTGACAACTTACAGGGAAAAGAAAAACGCATTATTGTCACAGTGTAGTACTTCCCTGTGGCACCTAGCTGCAGGGGCGCCACAACAGCAACCGTAATTGTGGTGCCCCTGCGACCAGGAGGCCACATAGGGAACTGCAGCCATGTAGGAAGGAAGACAGTTTACACAACACCCTCACAGACATCCCACACACCACTAGAGGGCAGCACCCAACCCGGAGCCCAGGACCTTTATGAACTCTTTTTGAACTTTTGCACTTTTTGAAGTTTTTGCATTTTTGAGAAGAAAAGAACTTTTATACTTTTGCTACAAAGTAATGTTATTTATGTGTTTTACCAGAGTAAAAAAGAATGCGTTATAGCATTAGACCCGGCAAAGGTCTAGAAGGGTGACGAAGCTAATGCACCCGTGCACTTGTGTGAATAGTTAAATTATGCAACGTTTAAAGAACCCGTACCTCCTTAACTGGAAGATCAAAATATTCTTACTGTTAATGTTTTGCATAAATAAAAATGTTTTCAGGGGGATCCATGCCGGACAGCGTGGGGACACGCTGGTTTTACTCCAGGGGAATGTGGCGCCCCTGCGACCAGGAGTCCACATAGGGAACTGCAGCCAGGTAGGAAGGAAGACAGTTTACACAACACCCTCACAGACATCCTACACACCACTAGAGGGCAACACCCAACCCGGAGCCCGGTACTCTAGGCGGGCAAAGGGTGGTGGGTTTAGAAAACAGTCGGCGGGACAGCAAGCAGGTCAGGTGATAGATGGTAGAAATAGAGAAGGGGAGGAGGAAGGAGTCAGTAGGCCAGAGTGAGCCGACCAGAAAAGACCAGAGTAGGCTGAGCAGAACAGACCAGAAGCACACATCCTGGAGGAGTGGGGTGTAAGGAGCGCAGAATCTGAAGAGCCAGCGCAGCCACAGAGAGAAAGCCCATCCGGAGCCAGCACCCCAGGAGTGTGAGGGAAGAGAGGACCAGCAGCACTGGGTCCTAGGAACTCAGCCGAGGTGACCGACTGCAGGCGGAGTAGCCTTCCTATGGATCCTGAGTCACACGGTAGAAGGGAGCCTGATAGAGCCTAGCACAGCAGGACTATTGGAAGCTAGGCTAACAGCAGAGTGACGGCTCTGAAGAGGACCGTCGAGTCACCCAGTTTTCCCAGACTACCGACGGGGAGCTCTAACTCCACGTTAGAGTTCCTACCCCAAAGGACAGGCAGCTCAGTGGCGACCACGAGGACTCACAGGGTCCAAGCCACCGCCATACTGTCCGGAGACGCGCATACAGAGAGAGAGAGAGTAAAAGCCTGGAAAGGACAGAGAAGGAGTGAGGGGTCACAGAGAGGAACAACCTGGTTGCAGGGAGTAAAGAGGAACCCGGAGGGGAGAGTTGTAACCCATATAAAGACTTGTACCTTGAACTGTCACTGAGCTGTTATGCTGAACAACTGCGAAGTAAACACGGTGAACCCTGCCTCTGACTCCCTTGCATGATTCTCTATTGCCTGCACATAATTCCCTCCAGCAGGACTGCAGCGAAATCCAGCCTGGAGAGCCACAGCCTGTCAGCTCTGGACGCTGGGGAAAGGAAGGCTGCAGCAGCAGGACAGTAAGTGTATTGCATCCACTACAAGCTTACACTACACCATAGACTTTAACATCACTGCCCCGGGGAACCAAGTTCTACCCGCGGAGAACTATTCCATCTACAGCTGCTATAACATCATCCCCGGAGGTTCTGCAGCAGCGGTGGTCTCATTATTGACCACAAGCCGTGGGTGGCGTCACGACAAACATATAATCCTCTGTAAATTTTCCCCTTTTACTTGCTAGGACCCGGGACACGGTCCGGACCAGGACCTCCGTGACATCCCCCAGCAGCAGACCCGGTCCGGTACCGAGTACCCCGTCCCAATGGGCTCGACATAATCAACGCCTGGGATCCGAGTTCCCGAACCCCTGGGTGAGTCATTCACACAAGGCATTTTTCGGCTCAGTTTTTGCCTTGGTTTTCTGCTAATCTAAACTTGCATTTTTGTTTTCCAGAAAAACCTATGTGATTCAGGGATACGCTGTCCACATATATATGTTTCATTTCATTGCAGAAACTGTCAACACCCCAGGTTTTGCAGCATTTTTTAAAGAAGCAGCAAGCATGTCAATTGTGTGCTGCATTTTTACAGTATTCTATGGCAAAAACACAGTAAAAACGCAGCAAAAACACACCAAAAATGCAGGAAAGATGTGCAAATCCGCAGCAGAAAACAAAGCAAAAACCATTGTGTCTGGACATAGCCTTACAGGGAGAAAAGAGACATTCCAACAAGTGGAGCAAGAGCTCACAAGGGGTATATGAAGAAAACTTGTAAAAAATATATGGAAGACATCGCACCTAAACCAGACATACTGTAGCTGCTCAAAGTTGAGTGCAATGAGTCCCAAAACTTCCTTTTGGCCTATATGAGAAAACCACAACTATTAAAGACCCATGATAGTTTGATGATTTTGCATTGGGAGCCACAAGGTTGTAGTTACTTCTCTGTTTAAAGGGATCCTGTCACCCCCAAAACACCTCAAAACCTATTAAAAGCTGTCCCTAGAGCATAGTAACACTTACCCTACACTCCTTTTAGCTCCTAAATGCACCAAGTCAAATTGAAGATAAATGTTATATCAGTACCTCATTATGGATGATAATGAGTGACTATGGTATTCATAGTCACTCAGCCAGGCTACCCCTCTTCATCATATCACGCCTCCATAGGCGTGATCTTGTAAGCAGATTAAAATGCGCGCCTCCCCGCTGTGCCCTGTGTCGTCCGAGGCTGCAGTGTGGCTGGGTGACGCGAATCGCGTCATTTCCGGCGCCGGGTGACGTATTTACACCCGCGCCGCTCTGTCAGCTTCAAAACGCGCACTGCGCATGTGCATGCGCAGTGCGGGTCTTGAAGCTAACAGCGGCGCGGGTGTAAATACGTCACCCGGCGCCGGAAATGACGCAATTCGCGTCACCCAGCCACACTGCAGCCTCGGACTACACAGGGCACAGCGGGGAGGTGCGCATTTTAATCTGCTTACAAGATCACGCCTATGGAGGCGTGATATGATGAAGAGGGGCAACCTGGCTGAGTGACTATGAATACCATAGTCACTCATTATCATCCATAATGAGGTACTGATATAACATTTATCTTCAATTTGACTTGATGCATTTAGGAGCTAAAAGGAGTGTAGGGTAAGTGTTACTATGCTCTAGGGACAGCTTTTAATAGGTTTTGAGGTGTTTTGGGGGTGACAGGATCCCTTTAAAGACTTTATGGGACGTAGAAGAAGCACCTTGGCCATAATGTCTTTTGGGAACTGAATTCTTCTCAAACAAGAAAAGAGACACTAAAATTGTACATGGGACATGCCATTTACAGAAGGACATGGCCTTGTTAGAAATTTTGCACTGGTTTGGTCTCAGGAGTGTTAGCTTAGCCAGTAGAAATGACCAATCTTCAAGTCTATTAATTACCAGATTTTAACCCCAACAAGCTGCTTTCACATTCTTAAAGGGAACCTGTCACTCATCTTTTTGCTTTTAAACCCTGCCCATCACCTTTAACATCATGATAATTGGGATCTAGTATCCCCTTTATTTCGTCAGATGTGCCAATGTATACCTGAGAAAAGAAAGTTTGTCTTGCGCCGTGTGTAAATTGTGCAGTCCGGTCCATTGGGCATCTTCAGCGCCGCCCCGCTCCCTTCAAACATCACATCTTCTAATTACAAGTAAGTGTATGATGTCTCTACGTCAGTCAAACAGTGTTCAAAATCTCGCACCTGCACAGTGGAATAGAAAAACTGTGTATGTGTCTCACTGCACCCTATAGAGCAGCCAATGAGTTCATTGCGCAGGCATGAGACATCGAGCACTGTGTAGCTAATGCAGAAACTGAAGTCTCACATCTGCACAGTAGAATCGGAGACCTGCGCAGGTGCACCTGTGGCGCCCCGCTATGCAGGCGTCACAGAGGGGTGCTGCACCCGTAAAAGAGGCGCAGATACTCCAGCTGCAAGCGGATTCTAGGATGGTACCACCTGGGATCCACTTGCTGCCATCCGTTAGCTACCTGTTATAACAACTTATGCTGAACTGTAAACTGCAACTTAAAATGCTACAAGTTTCCAAGTGAACTCGACTCTGCTGCATTTCCTTGTGAATGACTTTATTCCCCTATAGGAACGCTGCCCCGGAGGTCCAGTCCTACCTGTGGAGGACTTTACCACAGTTGCCAAATTATCAACTACCTCCGTAGGACTGTGGCAGCGCTGGTGACCCATCACCAGAAGCTACAGGTGGCATCACGACAACTTTGTATATGATTCCCTGTAAATATAACCCCTTTTTTGGAAGATAGGCCCAGGACACAGGGTCAGGAGCGGCCACGACTCTCCGTGACAGCAGGACCGTTAACTTCTTGCTGCCTGACACCCGAGTACCCCAAAGCCTGGGCTCAACATATCTTTTTCTGGCGTCATGAACAGCATATCGTGCCAGCTACCACACCCGGGGGTGTGCCTCAGCCCCTAGAAAAAGGAGGGCCAAGACAAAGGCGCCAAAAAGTGTGGCCGCCCCGATTGCCATCAATTAATCTGGGGGGCTGCGCACAGGAAGTTCCTCGGGAGAGGCTGCCCATAAGAAGACAAACCGGAAGAGAAGGACAGAAACAACTAGGCTCCTTCGTACCGGGCAGCATGGCGGCACCCCATTGGAGAGACATTGTGCCAAGCTTGAAGAGCAAACCCGAGCCGCCAGGACGACCCGGCAGCGACGTCCCTCCTAACCTTAGAGGGGGATGCTGACTACGGGAGGGATGTCTTTGGACGGCTCCGCCAGGAGATGGAGGAAGCCCTGGCGTGGGTGTGCCAGCGGTGGAGCGCGGAGCGGACATATGAACTATCCTCTATGAGAGCAGACCGCGAGGCGCAAGAGGAGGCAGTGGCCGAACGTGTAGTTGTGGAATACTGCGCCTCTCTACCACCTGTACCACCACCCGTTCAGACCCAGGACACGGGAGTTCAAATGGAACTGACAAAACCACCACCGTCCCGTGACAGCAGTTGTCTCTGGCTGGAGAAAGCGCAGACATCCCCAACAGAACCAAATATTGTAGTCGAGCAGGAGTACGACGATACCGATGAAGAGGAACCGGAGGACGCAGAGGGAGCCTCAGGAGGGAGCACCCCAGCAGCTGCTTGGTGGATTGCGTGGCAGCAGCAGCATTGAGGAGTCCCCGCCATATTGAGCTCAGCGGAAACCCAAGTGGTGCCCAGAGTCTCAATCAGCAACTCACCACCCCCACAGTACCAACCACCCCAGCGGTCCCAATCAGCGTTGAACAAGAGAGACCAGCTGGCCAGACAAAGACGATGGGAAGAATGGTTCCAGCGAGAACAGGCAACCAGGTGACTACGGGACGAGGCCAGATCACAGCCCCTGCTTCCAATAGAGTTACGCCGCCTAGGAACTGTTATTTCCGTATACCAAGATGATGGCTGGGGATTTCTTCGGGAACCCGGACTAATAGACGATGTATTCTTTGCTAGACCCGATGTGGAATCCCACCTGCGGAAAGGACACCCGAACAGAGACCTTTATAGAGGTGAGTAGGTTACATACGAGCGGTACCCTGGCCCATTGTGCTGGTTCGCCATCAGGATTTCCCGCGTAGAGACCTTGAACTAGCAATATACTCCCGTGTTGAGACATTGCCATGTAAATAGCCCCTTCCAGTAACCATACTTTGTATTTTTGCTTTTCCTATTTTTGCAAGCCCTGAATGAAGAGTGTGTCCCCCTTGACTTATTTCTTCAGCTGAAGAATCAGAGACTTTTAATTTGAACGTTATTTTCCCTACTGTTTGTTGATGTGTGCTGAATGAGCAGCGGCCCAGTGGTGATAACACACACTGGACTGTGCGGGACAATACATTACCGCTGGGCCCGCTTAGTTAGTACCGGTCTCCGTGGGGCCAAGTAGATAATGTCTTCTGTGCAGATAGTGAAGCCGGAGAGTAAGAGCTTTGCCAACAGGTGACCCGAGGACTGTGAAGTCTAATATACTAACTACTGCAATGTCCGTGTGTATATGTGTAACGTTTCAAGAAAGTGCCTCCTAGCAATAGGAAGAAACCTAAATATTCTTGACTGTATATAGTTTACCCGTTAGTGTTGAATATAAAATCAAAAATGATTTTTCACTTCCCAGTAGACAGGTACAAATACTCGAGGACGAGTATATTCAATCAAGGGGGGTATGTGGCGCCCCACTATGCAGGTGTCACAGAGTGGTACTGCACCCGTAAAAAAGGTGCAGATACTCCAGCTGCAAGCGGATTCTAGGATGGTGGGTGGAACCCATAACCAGCACTCCCACACTAGATTACACGGTGGGAGGTTACTCCACCTCTAGGGGGAACAAGGAGGTCTTTGCCTCTAAGTTTTGGGTCTGTTGGTCTTTGACTTTAGGTCTTTTGCCTCTGAGGAAGGAAAGAGGGAGTAGGAGAGAGGGCTCCCAGGCGCAGACAGTTTACCGGGCACCGGAGCCCACACCTGTGGGATACTATAGGACCACAGAGAATCCGGAGTCCCATGGAGTATCCAATTCTCCCAGGTACCTGAGCAGTCCAAAAGAGGGAACCAGGCATCGCTGAAGGAGCAGGCGGCTAGCCAGCAGAGCGTTACCCAACGGCAGCAAGGCTGAGAGAAGAAAGGAGGTCAGGTGGGCTTCAAGTCACCAGGCTTCACACTACCACTGGGAAGCAGGAAGGAGCAGACGGCAAAGAAGGCACACACCAAGGGTTCCATCATACCACCTGGGATCCACTTGCAGCCACCCGTTAGCTACCTGTTATAACAACTTATGCTGAACTGTAAACTGCAACTTAAAATGCTACAAGTTTCCAAGTGAACTCGACTCTGCTGCATTTTCTTGTGAATTACTTTATTCCCCTATAGGAAAGCTGCCCCGGAGGTCCAGTCCTACCTGTGGAGGACTTTACCACACTAGCCACATTATCAACTACCTCCGGCGGACTGTGGCAGTGCTAGTGACCCATCACCAGAAACTACAGGTGACGTCACGACAACTTTGTATATAATCCCCTGTAAATATCACCCCTTTTTTGGAAGATAGGCCCAGGACGCGGGGTCAGGCGCGGCCACCACTCCCCGTGACAGCAGGAGCGTTAAGCCCTTGCGGCCTGACACCCGAGTACCCCAAAGCCTGGGCTCGGCACGCCTCACTGTGCCCTATTGAACAGATAGTATGTAAGAATATGATTTAGCGGTCTTGTAGAAGCGCTACTAAAGCTCAGGCACCAGGATGATAAGGTTTATGAACAGCAATCTTTATTTTCCCCTCACAGCTCCACAACATGTTTCAACTGCTCAAGGCAGTCTGACTACCTGAGGAAGACTGCCTTGAGCAGTTGAAACATGTTGTGGAGCTGTGAGGGGAAAATAAAGATTGCTGTTCATAAACCTTATCATCCTGGTGCCTGAGCTTTAGTAGCGCTTCTACAAGACCGCTAAATCATATTCTTACAAGCTTCTATTCCCCTTGAGGGATCAGCGGCTGGAGCAGCACAGCGAGGGCACAGTGGTGAAGGATCTGGCGTTCCCTAGATAGAAAGCAGTGACGCACATCCGGGACCGGCGCCACGTGACCGGAAAGGTCCTGTACGGACAGCTGGGGACCAGTGAGGTCGAAGGAGCGGAGTGTGCACATTGCCGGGGGTTCCCCATATATCAGAGGCTATTACACCGGGTTGTGCAGGTCGTGCACAACCCAAACAGGTGAGTGGCCACCTGTAATAACGCCATATTAACTGAGCTATAGTGATCCTACACATGCACCCCTTCTCTCTCTTTTTCTTACTATTGAACAGATAGTAATTACACTACACAGGCGTGAGATTCGAGCAACATGTGGATGACATCGGTATGTCATCCACTTGTAATTGGAAAAGGCGATCTTTGAAGGCATCAGGGCGGCGCTGGTCACAATATGGAGACACCCATCAGACCAGACCTCAAAATTTACATAGTGCATGGGACAAGAGTAAAACTCTTTCTCTGAGGTATGCAGGGGCATATCTGAGAATATCAAGGGGTTACAGGGATCCCATTTATATGATGCTAAAGGTGATGGGCAGGGTCTAGAAGCAAAAAACTGGTAACAGGTTCCCTTTAAGATAGAACCTAAGGCACAAAAACCCATAAATAAGCAAAAACTGAAGTCACCTGCAGTAAAGGCTGGCAAAGCATCACATTGGAGGAAATCCAGCATTTGGTGACATTCATGGCTTCTAAAGTTCAAGCAGTCATTGCCTGTAATGGATCCACTACAAAGTATTAAAAATGAACATTTTATTCATGATAAAGTTAATTTCTCCAATTAATTTTGAGCCCTTAAAATAAAGAGGATTTATAGAAAAATGGCCGCATTTCCTAAACGCTTCACAGGATATTTGTGTTTATCCCCTTTAATGAAACCAGAAAGTCAACACTTCAATTACATCTCAATTGTTTAGTGGCATGCACAGCCCAAATCACATAGCTTAGGACACTGTCTGAATATTTCTGCATCTATCTGTATGAATATTTGATCTTGTAATGTATGGATGGTAGACTCCACTCCAGTAAATAGAGGAGTCTAGCATCCACTTGATGAGACAAACCCTTTAAGTGCTCCATTCTGACTGTGTGGAAAGCCTATGGGCCCTATATTAATGGCCACTGGGAGATGGCATATATTTGCTTTCGTAAAGTGGTCAATCCTTGTGCTCAAAGTAGAAGAAAAGTAGAAGAAAATCCTATGAAGTTGGACATACAACAAACATATTTGTTATAACAGATGATCATTCCATGGGTGTGGTTTGGTTGTGTCCCAATGCTCGTTCATGGAAAAGAAGGACCTAGCATATTGGATCCCAACATGCCCAATCCTTGTGCTGCCAGAGAGACAAGTTGACCAAGGAGATGCATAGTTTATTTCCATCTCCTACTGAGGGGGATATAGATTGCAGCTGAGCAAGCTATCAGCTACTTAGGGTGGTGACCATCCTTAAAATAAAAATAAGACTCTTATCTAACAGCTGTCTCTTTTTTAAGGAATTGCTTCTTACATTGTTGAGTTGCATTGTGATTAGGGATGGGCGAACCCAAACTGTAAAGTTCAGCGTCCGCACTGAACACCTAGTGTTCTGGCACAGACCCAGAATGCTGACTTCCCAGAAATGTCCATGATACAGTTTGGGTTCAAAGTTGGCTGGAGTCCCCATCATCACAATTTGTGATGGGTCCACCTCCCCTCCATTTATTCCTCCTACCACACCATATAAACTTGTTTTTTTACAACGCACGTCTACACGTATCAAAGCAGAAAGTTAAAAACCCCTCTCCCCATCTCCATTAGTTGAGGGATCTTATTATATCTCTGACTCTATTCATCACGTGTCATTGACAAAATATTTTCTGTCTTACAATGCAATTTTCCAATGGTGCAGAAAATTCACCTAATTTTCACAGTAAAGAGGATAAAGACTACGTATCTCATTGCCTTATTCTTAGCGGAGGGAGAAGATGTAGCTGTTATTAAGAATTTGTAATAAAGAGGGAGGGAGATGGAGTTTCATTTCCAGAGTCCATTATTCTCTGTCCGATGTAGAACATCGCGGCTCCGGCTCTGGGCTCTCGCGTTTTCATACTACCTTTCATATGCGGCTCATACACTCCTGCGCCATCCATCCTGCTGTAATTGATTGCATACTAATAAAAAAACCAACATTGAATCATACCAGACATTCTCTCTTCTCAGAACTGAGTGCATTATATAATACAAATGGAAAAGATTTGATGGATATCCAAGTCGGAGCTTTTGGCTGGAATACAAAGAAGCGTTCTTGCTGTGTGCCGGTACCGAGCCCAATTTTGGAGAACACCTGACAGAGCAAATGATGAAGAAGAAAAATGAAAGACTTATTTACAACGCAGCATTAGCAGCCAAAAGTAGCAAAAATACTCATTTATTGCAATCGTCAATCAAGTAGTCGGAGCTGAAGGTTTGTAGCAACCGGGAATCAGAGCGAACAGAAAAAATAAATAGCGTCCATGAAATGATCAGTTCAGAACACAGCCTTCGAATATTTGTAAGTAAATCTGAGAAAATTCAGAAAAATTATATATGTTTTTTTCTTACTTGGACAGATTCTTGAGGTTCATATACTTGGAGCCTACCCTCCAAGTTTCCAGAGTTACGGGGCTGCAGGCAGTGGCTTAAGTTGAAGCTCATGGGTTCTGAAACAAAAGATGCAATGGGGCACCCAATTATTGCAAATCTTTAATAACAATAGCCTTTTTCCATAGGCCAAAGGGACTTTTGGGCCCCTCTAGGCTCCAAGGCCTGGATGCGATTGCAACCCCTGCACATGTTGTTGTTACTTCCCTTGTTGCAGGACTGAGTAATGTTCCCTCTATACCAGTTTAGCATTTACATTGAGACAACCTCCAAGGAGCCATCATGTACTGCTCAAGCAGTCAACCTGACTCGGTTGTATCTAAGAGTATTGTACCAGTTGATTTAGAAAAGGTATGGCAACAAATATTGTGGCATGGGCACCAAGTCACTAAATTGTTCTGTCCTAGAATTGATGCGTTAAAAGGCACTGTATAGAAGAACACAAAGTGCGTGCCCCCATATTAAAGCCTTGCTGGGATAAAATATGCTAACACATAGGCTGAACTGTAATTTTTCAACACTTCTCCCATTGTACTTTAGCACAAACATTTGGTGAAATTTAGTGAACTGGATACCATTGCCATTGTCTTTTTTTTTTAGTAATCTTTAGAATTATCTTCTGACATTTCATATCAGCCAGGGGTAGCTAAAAATTTAATTTTACCTAAAGTGTAACTGCTGTTTAAATTTTTATGTAGAGTAAGGGATTATAATAAACTTTCAAATATACTTCATAAGTGAAATCTAGAAGAAAACCTTTCAAACACCTTCCAGAAGATGTTCCCCTATGCTGTTTCTAACCCTGACATATGCTCAATGTCAGGGAGATCCATCTTCAGTTTCACACACTGAATACGGCCAAATAAGGGTGGGTGGCGGGGCCTACAAGTGTTCACAATACAGCTGATCAGAGACTCAGGTTACCTCAGGTAGGGACAGTGCTGAGCTCAGGCTGTCAGCACACAGCTCCTGCGATATTATCTGACTACTCTCCATTCACATTGCTCTGCTCTGTGCAATCAGCTTATAACATGGAGCAGAATCCAAGTGAATGGAGAGGAGTCAGATAAGATCTCAGGAGCTGTGCTGACAGCCTGAGCTCAGCACTGTCCCTATCTGAGGTAAGCTGAGACTCTGATCAGCTGTAGTGTGAACGCTGGGTTGGTCCTGTCCACACCTTATATGGCCATATTCATGTGTGGAGCTGAAGACAGATTTTCCTGACAACCAGTATGTATCAGGTTTAGCTCGGAACTCGCCTTTCCAGTCTCCTAGATGGAGACCATATGTAAGTTCAAATTCATTTTTCAAAATCATTATATGGCCCCTTTAGGCCAGACAGGGATGCTTAGGGAACAGCTAGGAAGGTGCAGGGACAGCTAGTGATAGGAGAGAGGGGTTGATTGAGGTGACAGGTTCCCTTTAAGGCCACAGTCACATTAACTAAAATCACTCTTAATTATAAACGAGATATTATCAGTACAGTTTGACAAACTTTTTAAAAAGTCACAAAAATAATTTCTTTCTGCCCAAAAGAGACAACCTCGATGCAAATTTACCAGTGAGATTTTACAAAGCAGCTACTCAATACACTAGCGGCAATGAGTCCTGAGGGTTTCGGTGTTCCAGCTTTAATTACAGATGACTTATCTGGTGCCAAATCCCTACCCTTGTACTGGACCTAAAATTGAAACATTCCCTTCACCTTGAGTGTCCTGAAACATCATTAAAAAGGAGCTGTTAGCGTTATCATATATTTTCTGATTTTAAACATGAAGGAAAAAGTTAAATATTATATTTATTATTGTAGTTAAGTAGTGTTTACTAGACCTTAAAAAAATGTTAAAAAGAAAAAATGTTTAAAAATAATATGGAAAATGTGCACAGCTCCACTGCAGAGAAATAGGATAATTTTGTATGGGTTCTCTGCCAGTTTCATCTTCCTGGGGTCCCTCATTGATTGTAATGGCGGCTCTACAGCTGAAATCAAGCGGCAGCTTGCAATGGGTCGTGCGGCAATGTTGAACATGGAGCGAATATGTAAGTGCAAGGACGTCTTGATCACAACCATTGCATTCCCAATAGCATTGTATGGGTGTGATACCTGGACCTTGACAAAGGATGATCGAAGAAAGATTGATTCCTTCAAACTGTGGTGCTGGACGAGACTCCTGCAAATCTCGTGGACAGTCAAGATCACAAATGAGATGTCCCTGGTAGGAAAAGTCATAAAACAGAAATGGTCTCACTTCTGTTGTGGTTGTCGGCCTAGGGTACTCGACCATACAGGGTCAGTCTCATGGATGGAAGTCACAGAGGTTGTCCCGGAGGTCATGGCCAATACCGAACATGTTAAAGGGGAATTTAAAGAGGGAAAGTTAGAGTTTTTGTTATCATGCCATCTGAGGTTTCTGGTCAGGGATGACCATCGCTGCATATTCCCAGGTGATAGGTGGTGAAGCAGCTAGTTGGAGTACTCTCCTTAGAAGGAGCGGGCCCCTAGGGTGTAATGACAGTAATGTAGTGATGGTGATTGTTGTAAAGAGTAGACACACATGGGATTCTTGCAGTTCTTACCGGTCACATTTACTGAAGTTCAGTGAAGACACAAGCCAGCTGGGGTACTGTACTCACCAGGATTGCACCCTGGCCAGCTCACAAGTAGTACGGTCCACTCTGCTGAGACACAGGGAATATGGCGTTCCTTGCCTTCCTTGCTGCCCTTTCCTCTCTGACACTGCTACCCCTTGACCTCCTAGTGTCCTGTGGTTACAAGTCCCAGAAGGCAAGAACCTGTTTCTTGGCCGGTCCTGAAGACATCCACACCGAATTGGGGCTGGTACCCCTGTGTAGCTAGTTTCTCTGCCCAGCTGTACAGCTGGCAGCAGATTCAGGTCCTCAGACCTGGCATTCACAGGTGATCCACGTGTGTCCTGCTCCTTCCCAGCTCCTGACTTCTCTAGAACTCACTTCTCTACTGTCTCCCACCCCTATTCCAAATCCTCCTTCCAGCCAGTAGATGGGGACTGCTCTGAATGTGAGTCTCTTCCACTCAGCATCTCCCTGGCCTGGAGTTTAAATTGTGTTGGGTGTGTGTTGGGGGGTCTCAGCAAAGTTTTCCCTTCTTACCTATGAGCATGATGCCACACCTATTAGATACGTGCAGTACCATAGTGGCGACCAAATTGCAGGGGTGCCACACTTTGGCCATGTGCTGAAAAGCAAATTCCCTTGAGAAGGACATTCTGGTTGTAATGTCAGTGGCTGTAAAGGTCGTGGAAGACCTAAGACCTGTTGGCTGAATATAATGGCAGACACAGGAATTAACATTAGAGAAGTGAAGGAAGCTGTGACTTACAGAGAAGCTTGGAGGAAAATGGTTCACATGGTATCCCCTACTCAGACATGACTAAATGGATGAAATTGGGAATCTCTGCAGATTACTGCTGATAACTAGGGCTCAGTGCAGACTACAGATAATCATTGGTGGGGTCCTTCAAGGTTACATTTACTCAATAGGGATTCCTACAGATAACTGTAAATTAAAGGGATCACTTGGGTCCCTGCAGATTTGTGCTAATAACGGATATATCGATGCAGATTAGAGATTGATTTGTGCAGCACTGCATAAGTATTTGGGGTTGTTGGTTTTTTCTCTATCTTTGTGGGCATGTCTTTCGGCTATAAGCCAAACCCTCCCCCCTCCCTTTAATATCTACTTTCAGCTTTATCAGGCACCCTGTGGCTGGAGTATAGATAAGAGGGAGCTGGGAGGGTTCAGCTTACAGCCAAAAGACATGCCCACAGAGAAGAAAAAAAAACAATCCCAAATAGTGATGCAGGGCTGCACACATCAATCATCTGCTGTCACTGATTTACAAGCATTTTATGACTCTTTTCTCTGCAATCAAATATGGAATCATTCAAGTAAAGTTATGATTGCATTCAGCATCCCAGAGCCTTTGAAGCACTAACTTGACTTTATATCCCCAAATCCTGCTGGTTAGTTCCCTTTAAGGGGTGTATTTTTTCAGCCATGTTGCTGATTGCATTTGATTGTGGAACTTATCCAGAGAGATGTACCTGCTCCCAGTGAAAACTCTGGTAACACCCACTTTGAGCAAAAATAAACTCATTAGGTGCCAAATACTCTGACTGCTGATGTGGCACCCCAGGGGTTAATGTGCCACAGTAACCTCACACGAGTTCCCTCCCCACAACACATTGACGTTCACTAGCACCTCTGGGCCGGGAGGAGGAGCACAACCTGCTCTCTTATATACTCCAGGTCCACAGGAAGTAGTTAGTTCAGTTCCTGGGAGAACTGAGAGAAGGATATTGTGGTGTAAAGAAGCTGCGTCAGGCTTCTCCACAATCTGCAACTCGATTCCAGGCCTAGCTAGGGTCTGAGGGAAGGAGATCTAAGAGAAGAGGAACACATCTGGGAGCTTGAGTGCCACCATCACTCGCCCCAGAGAAGTGCACAGAATGGACACCGGATCCGGCACTGAGGCTGACACACACAGCACAGTGAATCCAGGAGTAGTGGAGTCGCTAGACCACCACAGTATCAGAGCAAAGCAACACGGCGGGGTCAGTGCAGCACAGAAGACTCAAGTTGCCTAGCCAAGTGGTACCAGCAGAACAGAGAGAGAGTGAGACAGTCCCAGCAGCTCAGCTAGACGTAGCAGCCATAACACACACACACATTGCAGCACAAGGAAGCTGATGACCCGGACAGGGTGGGAGGAAAACCCATCCCCGTACAGACTCCGTGGACGTTCTGCAACAACATCGCAGTAAAGCTTTGGAAACTACAAAACGTGAGTGTGTGTTCCTTAACCCATCTCCACTATTCACATCCATCATAGACTTTACCAACACTGCCCCGGGGAACTCAGTTCTGCCCACGGAGAACTATCCCATCTTAGCTGCCATCACATCATCCCCGGAGGTTCTGCGGCAGCGGTGGCCACACTACTGGACACACTGTAGGTGGCGTCACGATAAACTATTCTCCCCTGTTAATACACCCTTATTATTGCCAGGGCCCGGGACACGGTCCGGACCAGGGCCCCGTGACATTCCCATGAAGCAGACACGGTCTGGCACCGAGTACACTCGTCCCAGTGGGCTCGACAAACCGTTGTGTGAATTATGTCATAAAAAAAGTGTGTGCAGTAGGGATGAGCGAGTCTACTCGCTACTATTCAGCTTCTCGCCAAATAGTAGCGGTATTCGGGTACTCGCTACTCGCCGAGTAAATTAGGATTACTCGGGAGAAGAAAGTACAGAGTACTTTTGCAGTGTATCAATAGATACACTGCAAAAGTCCAGTAAAAGAGAAGAAAAGTGGTTACAAAATAAAACAATCGGCAGACACGGTCCGGCACCCAGTACCCTTGTCCCAGTGGGCTCGACACTAATATCTCAACAACAAAGAAAAACAGAAAGAAAAAAAAATAATTATTCCGCTCTGTAGCCACTAAATATATGGTGATAAAGCCTCCTTAACCCCTTCACCACCGGGCGATTTTTCGTTTTAGTTTTTTGCTCCCCTGCTTCCAAGAGCCATAACTTTTTTATTTTTCCGTCAATATAGGCATATGAGGGCTTGTTTTTTACGGGACAAGTTTTATTTTCAGAAGCAATCATTTATTTTACCATATAGAATATAGGAAAATGGGGTTAGTGCAGTGAAATTGCAAAAAAAAGTGAAATTACACGTTTGGTTTTTTAGTTTTTTATTCGCCATGATCACTATATGGTAAAACTGACATGATGGTATGAGGCCTCGGGTCGGTACGAGTTCGTAGATACCAAACATGTATAATTTTACTGGTATCTAGGTGGTTTGAAAAAAAAAAAGAATTGCAATTTTTGCACTTCATTGCTATGAAATGCAATAACGGGCGTTCTGATTTTTTGGGATCTGGGGTTGTGTGATGACTTATTTTTTGCTGCTTGAGCTGATTTTTCTAATGATACAATTTTTGGGTGGATGCACTGTTTGGATCGCCCGTTATTGCATTTCATAGCAATGTTTTGGTGACCAAAGAAACATAATTTTGGCATTTGGACCTTTCTTTCCATTACGCAGTTTACAGCTCTCCCTAATTGATTTTATATCTTGATAGATCGGGCGTTTTTGAATGCAACGACACTAAATGTGTATTTTTTAAAATACTTTTATTTTGAATGGGGGAAAAGGTGGGTGGTTTAAAGTTTTTTTTTTTTTTTCATATTTTCTTAAAACTTTATTTTTTTTATTAACTGTTGATTTTACACTGCCCCATAGGGCGCCATACTGCTCCAGGGTCCGATCGCTTGTGCCATGTCCAGATGAGCTGCAGCACATTGGGATATGGCACTTGGTTTCACTTACAGTGGTTGGCAGCACTTGCCAACCACTGACAGGAAGCGGTCCTTCATAGCCTCTGGGTTCTAACCATGACCCGGGGCTGTCAGGTGACCACCGGAGATTCCGTGATGTTATTGAATGATCTCTGATCTCGGCGGGGAACGGTGCATTCCTCGCCACGGCAGTTTTGGATCCTGCTGTCAGTGAATGACAGCCGGATTCAAAGGGTTAACAGCACTGATTGGATCACGGATCCAATTGGTGCTGGAAGCCTGACATCTCAGCTGATGAGATCACCTGAGATGTTGTGTGTATGATGTGAGCTCACCACCGGAGCTCATGTGGCACCCCAGAATCCAAGTGCCACAGTGTCACTATCGCCACACTTGAGAGCAACAGAGGGTATCCACACCAGACAGAAACCACACACAACACCTTTCTGCCTCCAGGCCTGAAGGGGGAGATCTAAACCCAGGTTCAGGATGAGCTCCCCTATAAATTCTGGTCTGCGGTGGAGTTGGTCTGTTCAGTTCCTGGGAGGACTGTGAAGAGGACCTGGGGATTAGAGCCGTGCTAACCTCATCCCAGGTACAGCAGAGTTCAGTTCCTAGGAGGACTGTAAAGAGGATCTGTGGATTATAATATCATCCCAGGTAGTTAAGGCTAGTGTGAAGAACTCAAAGCAGGGGTCTGAGAAAGTGGAGGAGAGCTTGTGGTGCTCACCCCAGAGGAGAAGCACCACAGAAACGGACACAAGAGTCCGAGGCTGTACATGGTCTAACGACCCGGCAGCCAATACTGGAAGGTGGGGAATTCCAAGTTCCCCAGCCACACTGTGCCCGGAGGCAAAGCAGCGTAAAGAGCCCAGGAACAGCCGCCTGAGACATGTGGCTAGAGAATGACTTGAGTTGCCTGCCATACCGGAACAAAGCAGGAGGGAGAGAGGGCCAGCAGCTCAGCTTAAGCTGCAGCAGGGATCTGCCAACAAGGAGCAGAAAGGAGGCCTCAGAACCTGTTGGGTGAGGAAGACCCCGAGTTGCTCTCAGGTGCAAGCACCAGTAAAGGACTTGAGGAACCAACAAACCGTGAGTCTGACTGTTGCTTTGCGCCCACCATCCTGCACCCTACACCCTTACCACATCCACTGTCTTGGGGATCTGTTCCACCCGTGGGGAGCCGCTCCATCCCAGCTGCCTATCCATCATCCCCAGAGGTTCTGCAGCAGCGGTGGCCACTAATAGCCATAAACCATGGGTGGCGTCACGACTAACTTTCCCGTTCATCACCTCCTTTACTATCAAGCCAAGAACTCCCTTAACATATTAACCCATGGTCACAGAAGCCGGATCTCAACCCCTGTGACTCCTCAGATTTGTTTAACAGCCCAGTTCAGAGTACCCCACGGCCCTGGGATGTAGCACTCACATCAAACCCCGGGACCCGACCCATGATGTACCATTACGCGTATGGCCATTATGAACAATTATGTGCACCGATTACATGAGCTGTTCATGAGACAAAGGAGCACCTTCCGCAATCGTCCAATCCTACTAAGGCGTAAGAAGAAGGTAAAATACAGTAAATCGTTTGGCCAACTACTTTGAGATTGTACAACAATCACCTAAGTGTAAAATTATCAAAGTAATCTGAGTATTATTGATATTCTAATCATATATGGTACTTACCTGCCAAGAACCATCACGTAAGAGTAACCTCCATTGTCAATTGTCTACTGTTATGTTGTAATGTATGTCTATAGCCCCCGTCACACTAAGCGAGATCGCTAGCAAGATCGCTGCTGAGTCACAAGTTTTGTGACACGACAACGACCTCAGCAGCAATCTCGCTACGTTTGACATGTACCAGTGACCAGGCATCCCGCCGTGAGATCACTGATTGTTACAAAACGTTCTGGACCATTTTTCGGTTGTCGGGCTCCTGCTGGGCAGCGTGCATTGCTGTGTTCGACAGGGACAACGACCAACGATCTCAATACTACACCCGGAAGTGACAGGATCCCAAAAACTGCCGTATCGTTGCTATGTCGCTGGTGAGATCTGACTGTTTGACATCTCACCAGCGACCACTTAGTGATGCACCAGCGATCCCTACCAGGTCGTATCGTTGTCAGGATTGCTGGAGAGTTCGCCAAGTGTGACAGTACCCAATGTTCTGCAGCTGTGATATTGTAATTTCGCTCATGATTAATAAAATGTATCTTATTTTATCTTACCTTATCTTAGGGCCCTTTCACACTGGGGTTTTTTGAAAAATGCGGCAGTCGCGATAAAAAAAACGCATCTGCCGCATTTTCCGCCTAACAGCCGTGTATGGGGCTTGCGGTAAGTGTGCGGCAAGTGCGGTTGCGGCAGTTACGGCAGTTGCGGCTACGAAAAAAACGCCACAGACTGCGTTATTCTTCGCGGCTGCAACTGCCGGAACCGCACTTGCTGCACACTTACCGCAAGCTCCATACACAATGCATGGGGTTTGCCGCAAGTGCGCAGCAAGTGCGGCCGTTAGGCGGAAAATGCAGCAGATGCGTTTTTTTTACGGTGACTGACGCATTTTTAAAAAAAACCCAGTGTGAAAGGGCCCTTACATATCTTAAAGGGCTTGTTTAGGATCAAGAAGTTCAGGAGATGTCTTTTAGCCACAGTGCCACTCTTGTCCATTAGTTTTTACTGGTTTATTGCAGTTAGACAAGAATGGACAAGAGTGGCACTATTGTCAGTAAAAACCTGTAGACCTGTTTTCTAATCCTAAACAACCCCTGTATATTTACTGAGGGGGGTTCCTTTAGCTTGATACAACTATGTACGGTGTGTGGGAGTTTACATTGAAGAATAAAATCTTTTTTCCACTTGCCAGATCCCGCAGTCCCGATTGTTAGATTTTTTTTCTGCAATCATTACAGGCAGAATGTAAATTCTTGTCACTTTTTTTGTATTTCCTCTAAATAGAGAAGCACATTTCACTTACATAATAGACTTTACTTCTGTTCTATGGCATCTTTCATCCACCTACACAGAGCCCCGTGACAGCTAACTGCAGCACTCCAGCTACCAAATCATCAAAAAACCCACCTGCGACAACCATCAGTCACCTGCCGGGAGTGGACGAGAGAAACCTCTGCTATATCCCAATTAGTTGTCTTCCACCAGAAAAAAAACAAGTCTGGTAAATCGTCCGAGGGCAAAACATTCTCAATGAATTACGGATTTCTCAACTAAACCTCATGAAAACAACGGCAAAGAGAAGGCGATCCAAACAATTCTAATGTGATATACCGAACGTCTCCAGAAACACAAGAAAACCGCAAATTATAGCGTCTCTCAACGCAGATACATTAAAGTATTACTGTCAGACAGGGGCGGGCTGGCCCAGGTGGCAGGGGGGCAGGTGCCCCCTGGGCTGGTGGTATAGTCCACATTTCGGGCCGCCCCCTACAGAAACGGGCCGCGGGAGTCGGGAGTCGGCCGGCGCGGCGATAGCACATGACGCTGGAGGTCCGGGATGAGGTAAGGGTTGTGGCTGGCTGACAGCACCCCCCCCCCCCCCCCCCTCCCCCCTCCCCCCCCCCCCCCCCGGTCCTCAAGTCAGGCTGACAGCACCCCCCCCCCCCCCCCGGTCCTCAAGTCAGGCTGACATGCCCCCCCCCCCCCGTACTCAAGTCGGCCGCAAGAATCTGCCCGGTATAGAGGCTCCAGCCAGCCCCTGCTGTCAGATCAGAAAATCAATTCTGTAACTTTCGATTAAGGCCAATTTTTTGTAATTAGTGGAAATTTAAAATCTAAAAAAAATTGCTAATCCATTAGAATGAATTGCCTGAAATGACTGCTGTGTTACAGTTAAAACAAGACTGAGAAGAATGACATGACCACAAGCGTAGCCCAGTGGACTTCTCCATAAAGCCATGGAGTTAGAGACAGTAAGGCGATTTTTTGCATCCGGGTGACAGCCCAGCATCCAATTTTGCCCCTATTGTATCCCTATGGTGCCGGATGGGGCCAAATGGCAGCTACTTGCCATCCGGTTTGATGCGTGTTCGGCTGGAGTCGGGTGATTTCATTTTTGAGGGCAAAAATCGCACAAAACCAGATCCTCCCAGATCCTCCTGGATCCGGCACCCATAGCATGGAGTCTATGGGTGCCGGATCATGCCGGATCCGACATAAAATAGGACCGGTTCCCGGACGTGGGGTGCTGCTTTTAACAGCCGCCGCTGAATTTCAGTACCTGGAGAGCTCCCCGGCTGAAATTTCAGCACCTGGAGAGTTCCCCTCCAGACGTTATGCTGAAATGGCAGCACTGGAAAGTGGCAGCCGCTGATTCCGGCAGAAAACAGGATCGGAGGGCATATTTGCCGTCCGTTTCTGTTTTGTCCGGGATCAGGTTCTGTCCGGTGCATCCTGCAAAACACCGGACAGAACCAGACAGGGAGAAAACGTGGTGTGAAGCCGGCCTAAGTGATTGGTCACTGATGACTAAGAGACACTATAAAAGCCAAAGCAGGAAAAGCAGCTGCCTTTTTTTAGGGAACATGAATAGTAGAGAGAACGTCAGAGCTCAGCCAGAGAAACAAAGTACACAAAATAAAGGTAGAGATTGTGTTTGAACTGAGGGATTCACTCAGGATACAGCAGTTCACAAACACAAACATGAAATGGAGACAGACAATTACTAGTCAAAAAGAACACTTACTTCTGAACTGAAAGGGATAAGGGATAAATGAAATACCACTTCTACCCAAAATTTACCACCAGCAATATTTCCATACACTTGGTCCAAGGAACTGAGGTCAAAGTGCTGTCCCAAAGACACCCTCCAATGTATTTGGAACCACTGGAACAATTTGCATACTGATGCTTGGATATTGTATGAGGAAGTCTTTTTTTCTACCAAACTAATTTTAATGAGTGAATGCACACCAGGGCTCGTCTTTAGACCAGCACGATGACTGACAAACTTAACACCAAAGCTATATCTTCCCTACACCCCTTCACAGACACTCACAGCAGGATAGATACCTGGGGATCAAACTCTCTGTACAATATAAGTCTCATTTAGTCCAGTACAAGCTTGTATAACAGACTGCAGCCTACCACCTCAAATTGGCACCAAAAAGAATGTCCTCCCCCTGCCTGTGCCGCTCCATCCTCCCCCACCACTTCCTCCTCCTTCCTTTGTCCTCCTCACCTCCACCACTCCATCCTCCATCCTCCCCCTGCCTGTGCTGCTCCGTCCTCCCCCACCCCACCGCTTTGTCCCCCGTCCTCGTCCTCCTCCGCCCTGCCGCTCTGTGCTCCATCTTCCCCCTGCTGCTCCGTCCTCCCCCACCCCACCGCTTCCTCTTCCTTCCTTTGTCCACCTCCCCTCCGACACTCCATCCTCCGTCCTCTCCCTGCCTCTGCTGCTCCTGCCTCCCTCACCCTGCCGATTTGTCCTCCATCCTCCTCTCCCTTGCCGCTTTGTGCTCCGTCCTCCCCCTGCCGCTCCATCCTCCCCCTGCCTGTGCTGCTCCGACTTCCCCCACCCAACCACTTCATCCTCCATCCTCCTCTCCCCCACGGCTCTGTGCTCCGGCCTCCCCCTGCCGCTTCATCCTCCTCCTGCCTGTGCCGCTGCATCCTCCCCCAACCCACCGCTTCCTCCTCCTTCCTTTGTCCTTCTCCTCTCCGCCACTCCATACTCCATTGTCCCCCTGCCTGTGCTGCTCCATCCTCCCCCACCCCTCCGATTTGTCCTCCGTCCTCCTCCTCCCACCGTTCTGTGCTCCATCCTCCCCCTGCCTGTGATGCTCCATCCTCCCCACCCCACAGCTTCGTCCTCTGTCCTCCTCCTTCTGCCGCTCTGTGCTTCGTCCTCCCCCTGCTGCTCTGTCTTCCCCCTTCCTGTGCTGCTCTGGCCTCCCCCACCCCGCCGCTTCGTCCTCTTTCCTCCTCCCCCCCGCCACTCTGTGCTCCATCTTCCCCCTGTCTGTGTCACTCCGTCCTCCCCCACCCCACCGCTTCATCCTCCTTCCTTTGTACTCCTCCCCTCCGCCACTCCATCCTCCATCCTCCCCCTGCCTGTGCTGCTCCATCCTCCCCCACCCACCGCTTTGTCCTCTGTCCTCCTGTCCCCTGCAGCTCTGTGCTCCGTCCTCCCCCTGCCTGTGCCGCTCCATCCTCTCCCACCCCACCGCTTCCCCTCCTTCCTTTGTCCTCCTCCCCGCCGCCACTCCATCCTCCGTCTTCCCCTTGCCTGTGCTGCTCCGGCCTCCCCCACCCCGCCGTTTCGTCCTCTATCTTCATCTCCCCCGCCGCTCTGTGCTTCGTTCTCCCCATGCCGCTCTGTCCTCCCTCCTCCCCCTGCCACGCCGTCCTTTCCCCGCCGCTCCTTCTTCAAAGTTCCTCCCAATTCAGCCCTCACTCATCTTCCCCATGCAATCTCTACCATGCAATCTCTCGGGCTACCATCAAGTAGTAGTTATGTTCTTATACATAGGGGCCAGTATTATAGTAGCTATATTCTTGCATATAGGGAGGCAGTATTATAGTAGTTCTATTCTTGTACATAGGGGGCAGTATTATAGTAGTTATATTCTTGTACATAGGAGCAGTATTATTGTAGATATAGTCTTGTACATAGGGAACAGTATTATAATAGTTATATTCTTGTACATAGGAACAGTATTATAATAGTTATATTCTTGTACATAGGAGGCAGTATTATAGTAGTTATATTATTGTACATAGGAACAGTATTATAATAGTTATATTCTTGTACATAGGAGGCAGTATTATAGTAGTTATATTCTAGTATATAGGAGCAGTATTATAGTAGTTATATTCTTGTACATAGGAGCAGTATTATTGTAGATATAGTCTTGTACATAGGGAACAGTATTATAATAGTTATATTCTTGTACATAGGAACAGTATTATAATAGTTATATTCTTGTACATAGGAGGCAGTATTATAGTAGTTATATTATTGTACATAGGAACAGTATTATAATAGTTATATTCTTGTACATAGGAGGCAGTATTATAGTAGTTATATTCTAGTATATAGGAGCAGTATTATAGTAGTAGATAATAAAAGATAAAAGGTTTTGCAGATATATACTGGGCACTGCTGTGCTACAGGGACCGGTGCTACTTACACATGTAAGGGTGCGAGTAAAGCAGGTTCATGTGCCCGGGTGCACGCTTATTAGACAGCAATATCAATGGATAAGAAAAAATTGCGGCACTCACCGAGCAAATCTTTTTCCTTTTTTATTTCAGAGTCCTCTTTACATGGTTTCTCTGCGATGGGGGAGGGAGTGAGGAGACACACAGGTGTGTCTCCTCACTCCCTCCCCCATCGCAGAGAAACCATGTAAAGAGGACTCTGAAATAAAAAAGGAAAAAGATTTGCTCGGTGAGTGCCGCAATTTTTTCTTATCCATTAGTATTATAGTAGTTATATTCTTGTACATAGGCGGCAGTATTATAATAGTTATATTCTTGTACATAGGAGGCAGTATCATAGTAGTTATATTCTTGTATATAGGGGCAGTATTATAGTAGTTATATTCTTGTACATAGGGGGCAGTATTATAGCAGTTATATTCCTGTACATAGGGAACAGTATTATAATAGTTATATTCTTGTACATAGGGTCAGTATTATAGTAGTTATATTCTTGTACATAGGAGCAGTATTATAGTAGTTATATTCTTGTACATAGGGGGCAGTATTATAGTAGATATATTCTTGTACATAGGGGGCAGTATTATAGTAGTTATATTCTTGTACAAAGGGGCAGTATTATAGTAGTTATATTCTTGTACATAGGGGGCAGTATTATAGTAGTTATATTCTTGTACATAGGGGCAGTATTATAGTAGTTATATTCTTGTACATAGGGGGCAGTATTATAGTAGTTATATTCTTGTACATAGGGGCAGTATTATAGTAGTTATATTCTTGTACATAGGGGGCAGTATTATAGTAGTTATATTCTTGTACATAGGAGCAGTATTATAGTAGTTATATTCTTGTACATAGGGGGCAGTATTATAGTAGTTATATTCTTGTACATAGGGGCAGTATTATAGTAGTTATATTCTTGTACATAGGGGGCAGTATTATAGTAGTTATATTCTTGTACATAGGAGCAGTATTATAGTAGTTATATTCTTGTACATAGGTGGAAGTATTATAGTAGTTATATTCTTGTACATAGGGGCAGTATTATAGTAGTTATATTCTTGTACATAGGAGCAGTATTATGGTAGTTATATTCTTGTACATAGGAGCAGTATTATAGTAGTTATATTCTTGTACATAGGAGCAGTATTATAGCAGTTATATTCTTGTACATAGGGAACAGTATTATAGTAGTTATATTCTTGTACATAGGGAACAGTATTATAGTAGTTATATTTTTGTACATTGGGGCACTATTATAGCAGTTATATTTTTGTACATAGGGGGCAGTATTATAGTTGTTATACTTTCCACTAAGTATAAGTAGGTGCTATTTTTCCCCAATTTCAAAGTATTGTCCGCATAAATTATTGGTCAAAATGTCCCAAGTGCAAAAAAGCTGTTTGATACTCGTGTCATCTTTCCACTGGTCCTCTCAATAATTAAAAGAAGGAGACCTGAGACAAAATGCCAGGTCAGGACTCAGAACCCGAGTGATAGAAAGTAATTGCTTCTCGTGGTTAATGCAACAGAGCAATTCTGAAAATGTAAATACCGATCCGAACAACCTGATCAGAATGTTAAGCACCGACAGATAAGAGAATGGGATCTCTGCTGCAATTGATATCCTCCGCCGTGCGGCCGTCCGTTATTGTTTGTAACAGCGACACTGACAGCAGACTCCCGTCTAAAACACTTTTTTAATGTAGAACAATTTTTCACACAAGACAAAGGCCTCAGTGTTGGATTTTGTGGCTTCCTATAACAATTACCTGGGAGTTTTGTGTCATAAATCGCCATGTGAATCTCACTCTCTCGTGACTTATGACTTAATAAACGTAGTACAATTCAGCACAGAATATTGTTTTCCATTACAATATATTTAACATTGCATTATGGCTTTTTTCACTGAGTCACTGGGCAGAATGGTTTGCAAAATAATCCCAATTTATTCTTTGGCGTCTCATAGATCGCAGTTACAAAGGCAGGGTCCTGACTAGTGATGAGCGAACATTGCTTCAACATGTTCGCCAATATCAAATGTGGGCCAAGTTCAGCATTGTACATCTGGCCCCTCGAACATGAACGTTTTGCTGAAAAGTTGGCAATCTTGGGTTTTGTTTGGGAAGAAAGTTTGAAATGTAAAACGGCCTTAAAACTTTCCCTGTTTGTTTGGGGCCAAAATACTCACAGGAAAACCCATTGGCCTCAAACAACACTAAACCTTAAGCTTCCTTAAAGCATCCATTTAAGAGAGACTAATATTTTTTAGGGAATCGCTTTGAATATTTTATTATTATTATTTTTATATATATATATATATATATATATATATATATATATATATAGTTTTTTTAGGGGGTAGAGCAAACCTTTTCATATTGCAGAGGGTCAGCAGCATGTGAGTCCACCTCTTCTACACCTATTTGCTATCAATTAAGATACAAACAGCAAATGTCCATTACTTTGTACTGATGGGGATCTGCTGTATTTTTAGTCACCAGCACAGGTACAGCAGGCAGGTACGCCTGCCAACCACCCGCAGCTGCCTAGTTTTACCTGGCTGGAAAACAAAAATACAATATTTATTTAAATAATTTTAAAAAATGACAGGGGCTTTGCGGTATTTTTAGTTGCCAGCCAGGTACAACTAGGTACCTGGGGGCTGGAATCCTTAGCATGGGAGGCCCAAGCATTTTGGGAACCCACTGCTGCAAATTTCAGCCAGCAGCCACCCCAGAAGATGGCACATTCCTCATAGTGCCATTTTCTTGAGCTGTACCCGACTCTTCCAGCTGCCCTGCTGGCAGTGGCAGACTGGGTAGCAAAAGGGCTAATGCCAGCTGAATGCTGCCAGCTGGCACTAAGCCTGATATTCTAATGTTAACTGCTTTTAGACCCGGCCATTATGAATCTCTAGTAAATAATAAATAATACACAACACAGAGAAAAATCATTTTATTTGAACAAAAAAACACAAACAGATACCTCTATTCCTTTTTCATTACTCCCACATAACCATTCACATCAGGACCTGAAACTGACTGAGTTTCAACTCTTACTGTGAGAGTAGTGACATCATGGTCTGGGTCACTGAGTTCATCTCGAGCGATGCGGCTCTTGGGCCTGATGTGAACTTTCCTGTGGGAAAGGTCACCTGAGTTCAGAGCTGTAGCTGAACTCAGGTGAACTTGACTGTGATGTCACCCTGCTCACAGCAGTGGCGGAAATCAGTCAGTTTCAGATTCTGGCCTGCATAGGAACCAGCCTGTAAATTCTTTGGGAGGAAGGGGAAAGTTATTAATATTTCGAGATGCCCATTTCTCCTGTCTATGTTCAGTAAGGTGAATGTCAATTTGTACACATTGTCATGTAAACATTTCTATTCCCGTGGAAACACAGCACGAGCCAATTCAACTTTGATATGCCAGACAAGCCTTTCCTAAAGATGGGCAATTGGGCATAACAATCCCAATTCGTGTCCACCGCTTACCTTCTAGCATATTTTATCACAGAGTGTTTACTAGCGTAATGGCAGCAAAGGCGATCTCAGCTGAGCTGCAGCCATTAGGATCATCAAACATCAGCATCATTATGGCCAAGAAATCATCCAAATCATTCAAATGGGAATCATCACGCTCAAATCATTGGATTTGCCCAGGCCAGCACTCATGTAGTAAGTAATATGAATAATACATAAGACCTTAGATCTATCAGACTGGTAATAGGCGGCATGTAGGGATGAGCGAGTATACTTGTTACTATTCACTGCTAGAAAGAATAGTATAGTACTCATTACTCCGCGACTTTACTTTTACGAGTACAATGCAAGTCAATAGGAAATGCTAGTACTATTTTGCTGGACCCTACAAAAGCAGTCTGGGGCCTGAGGATAAGGCAGAAATGGATGCATGTTTGTTTAAAAGTCGGGCGGTAAAAGCTGGACAGCTTTTTGTAAACGATCAGATGATGCATCAGCTTTTATCGTCTTTTTACTGCCTGGCTTTTAAACGATCAAGCTTATGCTCATGCAGGTTTATGTTATTGTCCATTCATGGACTCATTGATAATTTGTCATGGGTGTGTCAGGAGGCAGGATGAGACTGTAGAGGCCACTCGCAGAAGATCCTAGCACTTGGCCCAAACAGTAAAATCCTAAGAAAATGTCCTGTCTCTTTAAGAGGTATTCCCATTTAGTTAAAGATGGAGGTCACTAAGACCCAGTTGATTCCTTACCTTGAGCTGCCTATATATTTCCCTTGATTCCCAGGTTGCACTGCTGGTGATACCCGTTCAGTGTTCCTGGTTGCATTCTAGCTCAAAGCAGTGTTTCCTGGAGTCCATTGGTTTGCTGCTTGAATCTGCTCAAGCCAAGTGTATCTCTTCCTCTTTGTTTGTTTCCCTTGTGTGTTTCTCTAGTTGCTAGCCAGGCTGGCTGATGATCATCCGCTCTGATCCGTGTGTAATGGTAGTCCAGGGGAGTCAGGGAATAGGTATCCCGCCACGACAAATTGCGGAAAATGTATAGGGACGTTAGGGAGCCAGGTGTCAGCACTAGTTGTTCTAGGGGTCACCTCCCTTTTTTGCCCTTAAGATCAGGGACTCCTTCCACCCAACCCCCCCGACCCCTTCCTCCCGTCATCGTCCAGCGCTGGGTGTCACCCTGCACCCAGCGTGACATACTGTAATTATTTAAATACACACAGGGCTAACATTAACAAAAGGTTTTTCAGACAAGATCTATATATTGTCCTCACTATAACAGAGGATGTTCAGCACATTCCAGTGTCTTATCCAGTGTAATAGATTGTACAACTGCAGCAGTAACAGATGATCTGCAGCTAGTGATGGCGAATCTAAATTACTCGGAATCGCTGACTCTAGCGAGTCGAGCCAGACTCGCTATGTTGCATTCTAGCGAGTCCATGTTAATGAATGGAAGCAGAATAGCGAGTAGTGTGAGATTTACAATCGCAGATGTGTCTCGAAGCTTCAGCCTACAATCCTAGTTTTGGTCATTGATATTCGCATTGCCCTTTAGCTTTTTAATGTAATCGCTGTGAACTCGCAATGATAAGATGAAGAGTCCTGTTGCTCTGGCGCTCCAGGGTCCTAGAGGGCCTGATCTGCCGATGTAGTAGTGCTAAGATGTCTCAGTCTGCTCATTCCCTGTGTACAGACATGATGTCTGTGCCTGAGATGAAGTAGCAAAGCTGAGATGTTCTCATTGCTATTCCTGTGACAGACATGAAGTCTGTGCACAGAGATGATGTAGAGAGCGAGATTGTTCCCAGTCCTGTCAATCCGTGATGCAGACATGAGTCCCGTGCACAGAGATGATGTAGCAGAGCTGAGATGTTGTCAGTCTGCCTATTCCTGTGCATAGACATTCGGTATTATGCACAGGAATGTAGCAGAGCAGACATCGCGTTTGGACTGGGTCACGGAACAGGATTTTAATTAAAGATGATCCCTATGCTTTTTTTCTTTTTCTAATAAAAAACTTTACACTGTTGTGTTTTTGTTATAACAGTTTATAGAAATGCATGGCGTCATGTCTAATATTGCGTTACCGCCATAATTTCGGCTTAGGCCACCTGATAAAACTGGCCCTAACCTCTTTATTACCCAGCGTGCCTCCGCCTACCAGGCCTGCTGGATGAAGGGTTTTCAGCGCCAGAGGATGGCTGTCAATGAACCGCCATTTCTGGGGCCGGCTGTGGCTGCAATTGCAGCGGGGGTGCCCAGAAAGCTTGGCATCCTGCGCCTGGTCGGGTTCAGCCCCCGCTGCTCTTATCTGGCCGCCCCTAGCAAAAAATGCGCGAGCCCCACGCATTTTTTTTAATTATTTCATGAAATTCCCGAGATTCTTACCTGAGACTCTGACTCTGAGACTCTGACTCTGAAATTCATGAAATAATAAAAAAAAAATGCGTGGGGCTCCGCGCAATTTCTATGTCTAGCCAGGTACAGCTAAGCAGCTGGGGGCTGGAATCCGCAGCGCAGGGATGCCCAAGCTTTCTGGGCACCCCCCGCTGCAAATTGCAGCCCGCAGCCGCCCCAGAAGATGGCGCGTTCATTGAAGCGCCATCCTCTGGCGCTGAACCCCGCTCTTCCAGCGGCCCTGGTAGCGGTGGCACGCTGGGTAATAAAGAGGTTAGGGCCAGCTTTGTATTATCAGCTGGCCCTAAGCCCGAAATTTATGGCGGTCACGCCAATATTAGACATGACCGCCATGAATTTCTATTAAATTGTTTTAAAAAAAACACAACACAAGGAAAATTTTTTATTAGAAATAAAAAAAAAAAGCCATTAGGGACTCAATCTTTAATTAAAAAAATCCTCTTCCGTCCGACGCAGTCCAAAACGCGATGTCCTCTCTGCTACATCCCCTGTGCATAAATATAGATGTCTATGCACAGGGAATAAGCAGACTGAGAACAATCTCAGCTCTGCTACATCATCTCTGTGCACAGACATTCATGTCTGTACACAGGGAATGAGCAGACTGAGAACAATCTCAGCACTGCTACATCATCTCTGTGCACAGACATTCATGTCTGTACACAGGGAATGAGCAGACTGAGAACAATCTCAGCACTGCTACATCATCTCTGTGCACAGACATTCATGTCTGTACACAGGGAATGAGCAGACTGAGAACAATCTCAGCACTGCTACATCATCTCTGTGCACAGACATTCATGTCTGTACACAGGGAATGAGCAGACTGAGAACAATCTCAGCACTGCTACATAATGTCTGTGAGCAGGCGGGCTCTAGGACCCTGGAGCTGCACAGAGAAGACAGCTGGACTCGGCTCGCAAAGAAACAGCAGTTATCTGCGAGTTTCCCTGCTATCACTGGCACAGTAGCCAGTGATTACTCGTGAGTCTAATGCAAACAATGGCAATCCTAGTTTTGTCAGCGTTTCTGACAAAACTAGGATTGATATTGATTTGCATTGGACTCGTGCGAGTAATCACTGGGAAACTCGCAGAGTACCGAGTCCTGCGAGTCCCTTACTACTCGCCGAGTAACGAGTCCTAGCGAGTAGATTCGCCCATCCCTATCTGCAGCCTCTGATACAAGATATGAAGCGTTCAGTCTGTTGTCATTTGTGAGTCCTGAGTACTGGATACAGACAGACACAAGGTAGAATACCAGTCCGTTACCACTGTGTCTGCATGAAATTCCCTCTCAATCCTAGTTCTGGGTCCATGTGATTATTCCCAGCCCCTTTGCTTATAGTGGCGATCGCATTGTGATGCATGTGATGCATGATTGTGTCGGGCCCACAAGGGTCTGGGGACTCAGATCTCGGGTGGTTGGGTGCAAAGATGTCACGGGTGGTTGGTGCCAGAGCCTGTGCCCTTGGGATGACAATAAAAAGGGGAGTTTTTGATGGGGAATAAAGTTAATAAAAGCCGTGACGCCACCTGTAGATCCGGTGATGGCACTGGCGCTGCTGCAGACCTCCAGGGGGATGGGCGGCAGCAAGGTGTTGTAGCTCCCTACAGGCAGAGCAGTGTCCCCCGGGGTAGTGTGATGATAGGAATAGGGCAGTGCAGTCTCTGCGGTGAAACTGGAATGTCACAGTTAACCAGGAAGAAACACAGACGCTTGCTCTGCATAGGTTCTTTACTCCGGTTACCTACAACTTGTACACAGTTCACAGGTGTTATGGCTCGGGTAGTGAACCAGGTGTCATAGGAGGAAGCAATGTCTCTCTGAGTCTCCAGTGATGTTCCTTCCCTTATCTCTCTCTCTGTCCTACCTCTGCGCACTCCTTCTTCCTCGCGGTGCCCTGCACGAATTACACTTTTGAACCAGGCCTGTTGGGTGATATGGGATACCCTCTTCGTGCTCCTAAGAAGCTGTCGATCACACCAGTTTCTGTGGCTCAGGGATGAACCTCAGCACCGCTTCGGAGCCGGTACCCCGCTTTGGACTGGGCCATGGTCGTTCAGTCACCCTCTGCGTGCCCCTCTCTATCTGGGCCGCCACTCTGCAGGCGCGCTCCCTCTTAGCTCCTTCTTTTTCCTCCCATGTTCTGACTTTTCACTGTGCTTTTCCCACTCTGCCCACACTCCTCCCACCGGGACTGGGTATGCACAAACATCAGGTTAACCCTTTAGTTGCCCGCTCTAAGTGTGTGAATGCAGATTGAGAGCCTCAGACCTACATTACCTCCCCCATAACAGGAATACTGGACTCTCTGTCTTGGGTGCAGTACCCCTCTGTAGCGCACTAACTAGTGGGGCTCTACCATTGTTTAAAAGCCGGGAGATAAAAAGTCGGTAAAAAGCTGATGCATCAGCTGATCGTTTAGGACAGCCGGCCGGCTTTTAAAAAATCATGCATCCATTTCAGCCTTTTCCTCAGGCCCCCAGACTGCTTTGTTGGGTCCAGCAGAATAGTACTCGCATTTCCTATTGACTTGCATTGTACTCGCTACTCATAACAAATACACGAGTATTAGAACCTACTCGTTACAATTCCAGCGAGTCTAAATATTTTACTACTCGCTCATCCCTAGCGGCATGTACAACAAAAAAACAATATACATTGACATATCCACAAAATTGATGACGATTGCCATTAATCCTGAATGGTAGCAATATGGGCATGCTTGCAGGCGATGGTTGCCCTAAAGGTAAGGCATCCCGAACATCCACTCTGGTACGCAGATCCTGAAGTGCCTGACCGAAAACATGCACATTTTGGGGGTCTCTGACTTCATGTTTCCAAATTTGTTTTGCAGGGTCTCCAACACATGCTGGAAGGAGTTATCATAGCAAACAGTTTTTTGACCCATGTCTCAGTCCCCCAGCAGATTACTCTCGCTGGCTTGAGTATCATGTAATACTTTATATGGGTACCTCAAAGAATCTGATGGCATAGAGCAAGACCAGACAGAGACAAGTTCAAGTTAAAGAGGACCTGTCACCTCCCTGCTACATGGCAACATAAATTCAGCACTGAATTCAGCATGTCTGCTGCATTCAGGGAAGGGGTCCCCCATGGCTCTAGCCCCCCTGTAAGCTTTAAAAAAGACTTTAGAAACTTACAGTTAAGAGGTCGCCTGGGTGGGATCTTATTAAGAGGTCCTGTCTGCTGGCACAGTCCTCCCTGCCTCCTCCTTGTGTGTTCCTCCCCCTCTATGTGTCTCTAAGGGCCGCTTTACACGTCGCAACATTGCATGCAATTTCACTTGCAACTTACTGGTTGCAGTGAAATCATGGACACATTGTTCCATTTTGTTGCAGTGTACAAATGTAACAGTGTGTCCATGATTTCACTGCAACCAGTAAGTTGCAAGTGAAATTGCATGCAATGTTGTGACATGTAAAGGTACCCTGAGGGTACCTTTACACACGGCTACATTTGTAGCTTGTCACCAGGTAACTTACTGGTTGCAGTGAAATCATGGATACATGATTCCATTTGTACACAGCAACAAGATAGAACCATGTATCCATGATTTCACTGCAACCAGTAATTACCTGTGACAAGCTACAAATGTAGCCGTGTTGTAAAGGTACCCTCAGGGTACCTTTACACGCCGCCACAACAGGATGGATACCAACGGCAACTTCACGTGCACGAGCACGGCCGAACGGTTACCAACGGGAACCGCACCCTCTTTACACGCCGCCACAAGGTGCGCTACGCTACGCTACATCTACAGCTAGATACATCGCCGGATGTCGCAAGTAGCCGTCTGTAGCTCAGCGTACCAGCTTTACACACCGCCACCACAGAGTGATCTGGGAGCAACAAAGGCAGGACGTAAAACAAATAGGCGTGCCACAGACCTGTACGCCGCGCCCAAACCACAAACCATTGGCCAACACTACGGAGTTGTGATTGGGCACGACGGAAAGGGCGGATGGCCGAGACGTGCCGTACTAGTGAGCGGAGTGTGGCACGGAACACTTCTACGGCAGCTGCTGTGCAATAAGCCAGAGCGGTACGTAACACACACTTGTGCGCTGTGTACCGCATTATTCGTTATCATGTGTTGATAGGATGTGCACACTGTATGTAGATCATGGGCCATTTATGATTTTACGTTCAAGTGTGTGTCCGCGTAATTGTACTACTATATGATCGTGCATACGGCGCGTATGTGTAGTGCTGAAGGGACAGCTCATCCAAGATGGAGGGCTGTGAGGCAAGGGCCAATCGTAACGCAGCATCTTCCACCAATGATCGCTGAAGGGGCGCGGTATCACGGAGCATGGGTGACGCCTTAGCCACATTGCAGCTACATCGCCGGGTGTCCCGAGTTCCCTTCTGTAGCTTCTTTACACGCCGATACAGCTCGCTACAATCGGCGATGTAGCCATCTGTTTATGGGCAGTGCACGGATGCAGAGGTATCTGTAGCCGGCTGTGTCGTCCCGTCTTCAGACGCCGCTACTACGGGCGATATTGGCGCGACAAGCTACTTTTGTAGCCTGTAGCGGGTTGTATCCATCCTGTTGTGGCGGCGTGTAAAGGTACCATAAGAGTTGGATATCATCAGCTCCAGCCCATAACCTAAAAGTTTTTGAGGCTAATATGACTTATCCCTGTATAAGTTTAGACTGGTTATGGGTCCCTTTAAACAAATATTCAAGCAGAAGAGAAATGAATGAAAGTCGCCTTCATCTCAAATCGTGCATTATCCCTTTTTGAATTATTTCCATTGCTTCTACCAACTGCACATCACATTCATAATCATGACCAAAGATCAACAATGGAGGAGCCTGTGGAATTTACATTGCGCTTAATAGAAATTCTCCAGCTAATATGGTTTCCTAGCAAATCTGAGCCCCAGCCTAAGAAGCTGGATATTTTCAGTAATCACAAAAATTCATTGTGGAAATACTAATAGGTTAATTTGTTCTTTGATGACTTTTTAGAAGAGAAATCTTGTATGTCTAAGAAAAATGTCTTAATGAAGGATTAGAGACATTTTATTTGAGTTTGAAAAAACAAATTGTGGCCTTGAAAACTGGGCAAGTAGCAGTGGAGTGTGAACTGTACTGTAGTCCTGGAGCCCAGATAAGTGTTCTGTCTTCCGTCACGTCATATGCAGTGTGAATTCCAACGTAGCTTAAACCTTCTCTGTATTCCAAGTAAACAAACTGTTTTTCTTTGGTAGTCTGCCGTTCATTGGTAAACAGTGAGTTAATGATGTTATAAAACTAGAAAAATACAGATGATACAAATCAGTATTGAGCTTATCACATAAAGAGCAGTTATAACATGCAGTACAGAGAGTAAAAGCATACAGTATCATATGAACAGCTATGACAATATACAACACAGAGGATCACACACTAAAATGGAGGATTACACAGCACACAAAAGATCCTAACAGACCTACTCCCTATGTAGAAATGATTGCTGTACAATCCTAACAACAGACTCTAAAGTTTCAAATACACAGACAGGAGTATAACTCTCACCAGATAGGTTTGAAAAGATGATGAGGTTTCACTGGAGAAAAGCAAGAGACAAGATCGACACATCCGCATAAAATCCTGCCCCATACTGATTTAAGATGGCTGCAGCATTCCCAGAGATGCAGAGGGCTGACCATAATGCACTGGGTTCTTAAAGGAGGAGATGCTCAAATTTGCAGGTAATAGTGCTAGATGGGTCTAAACACATAAAACATCATAGCAGTGTAACATGTGGCATTACACAGGTTGTATCAAGTGTCAAACTTAGAATTGCTTTCTCCTACTGAGTCTAAATGGGACTTAAGAGTTAAGTTAAAAATTAGCATGAATGATCATGAAGCCTTTAGGTTCCATCCTCCTAAGTTATGATGTAACTTATAAAACCCCAACTGTTATTCATGTAAGTCCACTAAATGTAATAGTACAATAAAAAGTACAATATTCACCAGAAGCTTACAGGTAAAGCAATGATTAGGGCTTCTTTTCTCTTACTGGTAACACCATGATGTAAGAGGATGCACAGTTTGTGAGTCTTTTGTGCCTTCTTTAGAGGGAACCTGTCATTATTGACCTGTTATTTTATGCCCCAAACCTATCACTACCTGTCCTTGCAGATTCCTAGTAAATCCCTAACCATCCCTGTCTGAGCTAAAACTGTATTATAACGGTTCTAAAAAAGCTGTTTATAACTTACATTGTCCCCCATCATCTTGACGGGTGGGAGTTCACTAAGGGTCCATGTCTCTCCTCGCTCCATTGTTATAATGCCTTGTTGGGCATGATAATTCATTCAGAAGAGTGGTCCTGCATTTGAAATCCATGAGCTGCTCCTTCCTGGTATGATGCGCGGTCGTCCGTCATTTCCAGTCCTTTGCAGTGCGGGGGTGTATTGGATATACTAGTCAGATCCATAGCATGCACAGTGCACATTCTGGTGCCTTCCATTACAGCCGGCTTTGGAATACACAACAATAAACAATAAAAAAAAATGTGAAAAACACAGAAACAGATTTTTAAGAAAAAGTACATTTATTTACATACATTGGGGAGAGGCATGGGGGGAAGAGAGACAGCAGACAGAGAAGAGAACTAGACAGGGGGAAGAGATAGCTGCCACTCCCAGAGCCACAGATCCTGCCCCTTCATGATGTCACTGCCTTCCCAATTCGATAGCATCGGGCACTCATCTAGTATGTGATATATGTCTACAGCCCATAATTCTGTTATGAAACCATTAGCTGCTGTAAAGTATAAAATGATGAGGGTGCAAGTTGCAGACATGGAGCCAGAATCTCCATTTGTTATACACAAGTAGTTGTTTGACCCAGTGTCCCTGCTGGCACCAGTTCACATTAGTCTGTGAGTGCTGTGCAGTTTTTTTCTGTTTTGTGTATAACGAATGGAGTTTCTGGCTCCATGTCTGCAACTTGCACCCTCATCACCCACAGGTGGTCTTAGGTTGAGATGGTGTCCACCCACTTAAGAGTGGGATATGGAGGAAAAGGAGGACGATGTCAGCGTTAGGACTCATCAGACACGGGGGCACCTTGTCGCGGCTGATGAGCAAACAGACATTGGCCAATGTGTGTACCAAGAACCCCATGAAAATAAAAAAATAAGATTTTTGAGTTTTTTTTTTAAAAAACGCAAGTGTTTACATTTTTTCCTCAAATATATACTGCTTGTTAGCATGTGTGCATCATTGGTAGTAGCTGAGTGCTGCAGAGAATTTTTTTCTAGATAGAAAGATAGATAGAGAGATAGATAGATAGATAGATAGATAGATAGATAGATAGATAGATAGATAGATAGATAGATGCTCTGCCGATAACTCTCACATGTTCGCCTTGCTGGTCTACTCCTCTCAGCCTCAGGCCAGCACATGGATCACTCCATTTGCAGCATTCCTAGTTCTGATCCACTCTACTGCTGTCTCCACCTGGCTGTAGAGAGTTAGAGCCAGATCCTGTAGGATTTTAAACCTGCTGAGTTTGGAAGGGTTTACCTTCCTTCTCCTATCCTCAAGCAGCAGGGGATTTATCAAGCAATCACTCCCACCATTCCTTGCCTGATCTTGGTTCGTAGGTACTTCAGTCTCTAGTGTCCCATCTAGGTGTTTACTTGTATTGTCTCTCCATTTTTGACCCAGTTTGTTCCCTTGTTTTTGTCTGATCTATCCGCTCCTGATCTCGGCTCTGAATTTTGAGCCAGTGATGCGTACCCCGACCTTGAACTGCTTGACTAAACTTTTTCCTGTTCCCTCTGTATCCTGCATTTCTGCCTTGACCCGTTGGTCTTGGTCAGCTGTTGCAGGTTCAGGGACACTCCAGTGAGTGGCACCTGGTGACTACCTGCTGTCCAGCCTATCCCCATCATCTGTAGCTCTAGTGAATATCAGGTACTAATTCAGTCATGCCTTTCGAGGGTAAACCTGGACCGTGGCACAGTGGGTCTGTGGCACTCCTATGGTTCAGTTGCCACAGGAGCACCTGGAGCAGGGAAGGATTTCCACATCAGGTAAACTTACACATGCAACACCTTCAACCCCAGACCTGAAGGGGGAGCTCTATTTGCTGACTTCAGGCAAGGTCCCCTATAAATTCAGGCCTGGTTGAGGAGTTAGGTAGTTCAGTACAGAGCAGTACTAAGAAAGGCACCTGGTGAACGGAGCCGAGCTAGGCCCGTACCAGAGGGAAGCCTAGCCAGTGTAAGGGACCCAAGAGTGAGGGTCGGAGGCAAGGTGAGCCAGAGAGGGGACAGAGGAACCATTTCGCTTCACACCTGAGAAGCAGCAGAAGCAACCTGGACACCGGAGTCCGAGTCTGCGAGCGTCCAGTTAGCCCAGCAGAAAAGACCGGAGGGCCAGGGAGAATTCAGTCTCCTGGTGCAGCACTTGTAGCAGAGCCACTAACAGAGCCAGGGACCGCAAAGGAGTTAGTGGTGTCCAGCAGAAGGTTCTCATCGCCTGCTATACAAGTGAGGGACACAGGAGAGGTCAGGGCCAGGTTTCAAGCAGGCCAGTACTTGAGAACACACACACAGCAACAGGGAGGCCTCAAAACACATCAGGTGTGGAAATAATGAACTGCCACCCGACCACCTGGACTGTACCCTGTACGATACCTTGCAATACCATCAGTAAAAGGTATGGAAACAAAGCACCAGGTGTGTGTGTCTGTAATTGCAGTCCCTGATCCTGCCCTCATCATAAACTGTTTGCCAGCATCTCCACATGATGAGCAGCCTTCTCCTGCAGCATCAGATACAAGGCTGTGTCTAGAGCTGCCTCCCTGTATAAATCCCTATTCTTCACAACTGCCCCGTGGACCCCACTCTACATACGGGGAGCGTTACCAACTTGCTGCCTCATCATCACCCCGGAGGTCTGCAAGCAGCGCTGGTACCATTACCGTAACCGCAGGTGGCTCACAAACACTTTTTATTTTTCCTCTTTTTCAGCGACCACCAGGGCCATGGAACCGGGCAACAGGCCCCGTGATATCCCTGTGAACTACCACCCGGGACCGGGTACCCCACGGCCCTGGAGTGGGTCAGGTCCATATCTGCCAGCCATCACAATAAATTTATATTCTTGCGCACAAAAAAGCACTTCTCCCATGTGATGTTATGCTGTGTGAGTTGCAGATGTGACAATATCCACTATGACAATGTTGGCCTTGTTCTGCTTTTAGCTGTGATCTCACTGGTTAAAGGAGGATTTTGCACCATCACTTTGTGCTGCATCTCTTCACTTTTTGCAGTGTTTCTCCTAAATGTCACATCTTCCCCTCCTGATACCATTGTCTTTCATGCTGAGTTGACACTGACAGCATCTCTGACACAAGGTGACAAGCAGCGAATTGTTCCCTCTAAACACACATCAGCTCTGTACATCCTTGTTCACGGAGAACATTCATCCTACAAAAGTTCACAACCTCTTCTGCGGATAATTCTAAGATGATCCATGCAAAAAGTACAAAATTATATTCTCGGTCAGAGATCCTGTGGAGATGCTATAGAACGTGTTACCATCCAGGACCAGTCATTTCTAAAAATAAAAATGAAAAAGGCATTGTAATGCAAAACTTTTTAAAACGTTCTAATATATTTAACTTAGGAGTTCAAAACACATAATCTAGTGTTTCTTATCAATGAATACTTTTTAAAGTGGTAGCATTACATCCTTGTCCTGCGAGTTCATACATCTTTTATTACATGAAAATACCCCACTGACCTTAGAAGATGATGGACATTGCTGGTGGACATTGCATGCTTGTAGTATATTGTGTGATCTACAAGTAGAGATGAGCGAACGTTCCCCAAACATATTTGTGGCGCCCCTGCGACCAGGGGGCCACAAAGGGAATTGCAGCCAGGAAGGTAGGACGATAGTTGAACACCAACACCCTCACTGCCCACACACCCACGTAACAGTAGAGGGCAGCACCCAACCCGGAGCCTGGGAACTCTAGGCAGGCAAGGGGTGGTAGGGTTTAGAGACAGTGGGTGGGCAAACACGTAGTCAGGTGACAAAGGGTAGATATAGAGCATGGGGAGCAGGAAGGAGTCAGTAGGCCGAGGTAGGCTGAGCAGAAAAGACAGAAACACACGTCCTGGACGAGTGGGGTGAAAGGGACACAGAATCTGGATGAGCCAGTGTGAGCCGCAGAGAGAAAGCTTAACCGGAGCCAGCACCCCAGGAGTGTAAGGGAAGAGAGGGACAGTGACACTGGTCCCTAGCAACAGGGCCGAGATGGCAGACTGCAGGCGGAGTAGCCCTCCTATGGAACCTGAAGACACAGTAGAGAGAGCCTGATAGAGCCTCACCCAGGAGGACTAGTGGAGGCTAGGCTGGAAGTAGCGTGTCGGCTCTAAAGGGGACCGTTGCTTCACCCGGTATCCCCAGACAACCGACGGGGGACCTCAGCTACACGTTAGGGTCCCTATCCCAAAGGTCAGGCAGCTCAGTGGCAACCCGGAGGGCCCACAGCGGTCCGAGCCACCGCCATACTGTTCGGAGTCACACACACCAAGTGAGTCACAGAGAACGCAGTAACAGCCTGAAAGGACAGAGAGACAGAGTGAGGGGTCATAGAAGAAGTAACCTGGCTGCAGGGAGTAAGGAACCCGGATGGGAAAGTGTGCCCGTGTAAAGAGTGAACTTGTGAATTGTAACTGTACTGGAATTGTAAATGAGAGCTTTGAAAAGTAAACACGGTGAACCCTGAACACGACTCCCTTGCATGTCTCTGCCTGAACACGACTCCCTCCATACAGGTTTGCAGCAGATCTCCACCTGGAGAGCCACAGCTTGCAGGCTCCAACACTGAAGGAGGATTCCTGCAGCATCTGGACAGTAAGTGTACTACACTCAGCACCAAGCCTGCACACTACACAATAGACTTTACCAACACTGCCCCGGGGAACTCAGTTCTGCCCATGGAGAACTATTCTATCTAAGCTGCCATTACATCATCCCCGGAGGTTCTGCGGCAGTGGCGGCCCCATTACTGGCCGCACACTGTGGGTGGCGTCACGACTGACATTTCCCCTGTAAATACACCCTTATTATTGCCTGGGCCCGGGACACGGTCTAGACAAGGACCACCAGTGACTTCCCCAGTAGCAGACCGGGTCCGGTACCGAGTACCCTCGTCCCAGTGGGCTCGACATATTCACCATTTGGAAATTTGACACGAACATTGCAGATTTGTTTCACAATCGGAAAACTGAGGTTTGTTAAAAAACAATTCTCAAACGCAGCATTGTTTGGGGAAAAAAGTTTAAAACTTAAAATGGCCCTACAACTTTCCCTGTTTGTTTGGGGCCAAAATGCTTGCTGGAAGACCCGCTGTCTTGGAGCAACACCTAACCTTACGGTTAGAAGTGTAACCGCAATGAAGTCTACCGACTTGTCTCAAGCTTTGTTTGGCAGCTTTTGGGCCCCTTTGAAGGTGTTTTCTAGGCCCTCGATTTATCCTACCATTGATTTGAATGGGTTTCAGAAGTTGGCCAAACTGGTGAACACGTGCCCGTTTGGCAAACCAGACCGAATCCAAACTTCTAAAGGTTCGCTCATCTCTATCTACAAGTACCCCCACATCCTTCTCTACAAGTGACTCTCCTATTATTACTCCCACTAAATTTTTTTATTCACAATAAGGACTTGCTCAATCTAGTATATAGCCAGTGTATAACATGGCTGAGTGCTTTCTGATATTTGATTGGATAACATCCACCCCAATAATATCCTATGGGGCAGTTCTGATCAGCGACATTTTTTCCATGCTGATTCTGCATGAACAAATATTTGCAGCGTGCTGCATTTGTCAGTAGTCTTGGATCACGTGCACCCATACAATTCTATGGGTGCGAATTAGACATCGGACTGCACTCGGATGTCATCAGAGTGCAGTCAATAAATGCAGAAACTGGCAAAGGAGAAGATGGAGAAATTACATTCTCACATTCAACAAATTTGGAACCCATTGAATGGCACTCGGTTCACACTAGAAGCAGATATTTTCTCGCATCAGATACCGTACACTAGTGTGAGAGGAGATGTTCACGGCACTTCTGATGCTGAACAGTGCTCAAGTAGGATCCAATCCCGTATATATTAGAAAGTAAATCTTGGCACTCAAATAAGAAGAAATAAGAGTTTTATTCTTCAATGTTATCCAAACAATATCAGTGTTATGTCCCATGAATGGGAATGATTCATTGTGTGTGTGCTATGTATTGGATTTTCCCTGTTGCTAGGCAAAAGTCCTGCCTTTGGTATTTTGCCCCTTCCTCTCCTTGTAGCCCTGTGATGTCAGTTTACTCCTCCCTTCTTCCCCGTGTAATATTACTACAGCCATTTTAGTGTGGACTGCTGTGATGAAGAATCACTCTTTTTACCTTCTTCATTGTACTTCAATACAAGATATCAGTGAAAATCATCTCCATTTCTCCTGGACTCTTCCTTCAAGTCAGTGTGGTTGAGTTAAAACTATCTGTGGACACTTGCATGTGAGTACAACGGTCAATACGATTATCAGAGGGAATGATATTTCAGGCACCTATGCTTGCAGTGAATTGAAGAGTCATAATAGTCAGCACAAACGTTTCTGTCCATACTGAACCTTCATCTCTCAAGCAGGATCCAATAGGTCTTTGTGAGGTTTAACTAAACCTTATCCTGTGCACAGTGATTAAGGGGCATTGTGGACCGAAATATCTGTGCTGATATTGTTTGGATCACCTTGAATAATTAAACTATTTTCATCTTATTTGAGTGCCAAGATTTACAACATAATATGCTAATGTGAGGGTATCCTAAGGGTAAGACATGGAAATATATTAGACATTTGGAATCATTACATTATTATTAAAGACATTTTCCAGGTAGTAATTTGCTTCCCATTTTGTGTTCTTGAATGGTGAAATGTCTTTAATAGTCACTTTTGGCATATAGTAGTTTGAGTTCCTGATATATTGGTTGGAGGGGTACAATTACTTTATATCTATAATAACATGACAGTGACAACCATATCATCTCTATAAATACAATTATTGATGGTTTTACAGAAAATGAAACTTTGGACAACAAGGTTGAAACTTCCTTCACTAAAATTATTTCTTACTGGTATAGGCCAATGAAGGGCTCAATGGTAAATTCGGTGTTCGTCTTAGTATAAATATATATGGGGTGGTAGCCGTGGGCAATTGTGTATTCGGCACCCAGACATATGCAGGAAAGTGTAATATGTGGATGTTGGAACATTGCTGTACTTGAACAGATCTCCTGTCTTCCATAAGTTGCACCTTGGGATGTACCGCTCTCTCTAGTTTTCCCAAAAAGGTAACCAAAGACGACTTGCTAATGACCCACCCTAAGGCTGTGGGGACTCGGTACCTGGTCGGTTACTGTAAGTGGATGTCACTGGTGGCCTGCCCGGGGCCGTGGCCCTGGTGGTCGCTTAAAAAGGGGGGTTTGGAAATAAAAATAAAAGAAAAAGAATAATGAATAATGTCTCGTGACGCCACCTGCGGTACCTGGTGATGGCACCAGCACTGCCGGCAGACTTCTGGGGACGATGGGTAGGCAGCCAGATGCTGTCACTCCCTGCAGGCAGAGCGGGATCCCCAGGGCAAGGTCTGATAACACTTGTTGTTCTGCACCTTAGTAGAAATGAAACACTGGAGACTTCCTGGCTCTGTACAGTCATACAGTTTCGGGTAGCTGGCCGGGTAGTCACTGAAGGATGCAATGCCTCTCTATGATGTTCCTTTCTTTTTACTTTCAGTCCCTCTGTGTGTTTCCTTGCACTTTCCTTTCTTTCCGTGTGCTGCCCTGCACACACCCTCTTTCTACCAGGCTCATTGGGTGTAATGGGGATAGCCTTCTCTCTCTCTAAGGGGCTCAACCCGGTTTGGAGCTCCTGGTGGGGCTGTGCTTTGTGGACAAGTTTGGGGCTGCTTGACAGACCTGCAACCCACCGGTGTTGGCGGCAAAGGGTTGAACTCGCCTGTGCCGCTCTCGTCTCGGAGCCAGTTCCCAGTTCGGGACTAGGATTCCCCAGACCGGATAATAGTATGGTCTGGCGCCGGATGTTCACCGACACCCTTGAGCTCCCTCCTTCTGTCTGGGCTGCCGTTCCTTTTCCAGGCGCCCTCACTGCAACTTCCCTCCAGGACTCGCTTCGCACTTCTCTTCCCGCTTTTTTTCACTACCGAATATTCACCATAGAATGATATTAGTAAACCTAAATTTGAACAGCTATCTAAAGGTAATACTTATTAAAATAAAACTTTTATTTGTTAATTTAAGATAGGGAGATACACCCTTCAAATCAAACGGTATGATGCTTTCTAAAAATGGGGGAAAGAGGGGAAGGTCAACCTGTTCTATCCCGGTACTTTCCCTGCCTGACAACGGAGTTTTCAACACCTAATGAAAACCCCTGGTTGGTGTCCCCGTTCCTCGACAGCTAATAAGTTCCCTTCTCCACCCCTCTGTATTTCTCAATGGATGGTGGCCATAAGATGAGTAAAAGCGATTATCTGTTGTGACAGCACCTTTTACTCGCATAAAGATTAAGCTTGCATCCCGCCAAGACGTGATTGAATTATAGAGAAGCACCACCATATTTTTGATCATTACTGACCCGAAAAGGTGGTATAACACTTTTTTTTTACCACCGAGTCTAAGGGGATTCACCCGGACTCCCGGGGCTGATAACAGTAGAGCAGGACACCCGTGTATAATATAAGAAGGGGAGGTCTTGCACGGATACACTCTCACCCCACTAAGAGTTAGGACCAGAAGGGTTAGCCGTCGAGGAACGGGGACACCAACCAGGGGTTTTCATTAGGTGTTGAAAACTCCGTTGTCAGGCAGGGAAAGTACCAGGGATAGAACAGGGTGACCTTCCCCTCTTTCCCCCCTTTTTAGAAAGCATCATACTGTTTGATTTGAAGGGTGTATCTGCCTATCTTAAATTAACAAATAAAAGTTATATTTTAATAAGTATTACCTTTAGATAGCGTTTTTTTTCACTACCCTAAACTCCACCCACCGGGACCGGTTACAGTGGTAATGGGTTGGCCAATTGGTCCCCTCGTTCTGGGTGTAGGGATGCTGGGATGAGAGCCTCAGTTTAACATCACATCCTCCAATAACTGGGGCACCACACTCACTGGCTTTGGGTGCAGTACCCCTACTGTGGCGCACTGACCAGTGGGGCGCCACACTAACAAAGTCTCTATGGTTATTCTTGTGCAGGTCATGCATTCTCCATTCTCCTTTTTATAATAAACAAGCTTCTTTATATGAGTAAAGAGGGAGTCACACGCGTCAATGTCGTCAGTGAGATGATTGCTGACGACATTGACGGCTGATCACTGGTGAGCTGTCACACAGACAGACTCAACAGCGATCATTGGACCAGAGACATCGTGGAAACGATTTAAATATCGTTTCCACGATGTCTTGCTCCCGCTGCCAGCCTGCTGGAAGCGGGAGCAGGCTGGTCTCCAAGGTAAACTGCGGGTATCTAGGCAGCGCGCGCTGCCTAGATACCCGACGTGTACCTTAGTTACCAGCCTCCTCCGCTCACCGGCTGGTATCTAAGGTACACAGCGGGTAAATAGGGACCCTAGTTACCCACTGTGTACCTTAGATACCAGCCAGTGAGCGGAGGAGGCTGGTAACTAAGGTACACGTCGGGTATCTAGGCAGCGCGCGCTGCCTAGATACCCGCAGTTTACCTTGGATACCAGCTCCCAGCGCTTGTGAGAGGTGCTGGGAGCTGGAATATCGCTACTCCCGGTGTCACACGCAGCGATGCTGCGTGTACACCGGGCGACCATCGCCAGGTTTTAGGACAGATTCTAAAACCTGGCGATCATCAACCAGCGATTTATCGCTGGTTGATTCAGTATGTCACACGCATCAATATCGCTGCAACGTCACGTGCAGCCGAGATCGTGCAGGCGATATTGACGCGTGTGACATACCCTTAACAGACAGCATCTGATTGTCTTTCACAGAGATTACTGTGCTGCATGCATCCTTCCAGCTATAAGATATCACATGGGTCCAGGTGTTTCACTGTATACTTACTTTAGTGAATCCGCTTGTATCTCAGGGCCACTCCTAAAACCAATGCCCTTGTGTCTGAGTCCACAGCAGGGCATATCTTACTCCTCTAAGTTCCCTTTTTCCACTGGCCAACACTGTTTCCGCACCCTTCCCAACTTTCCGTTGTAGGAGTCTTTCCACTTGCCTGAGAGTCTTTACATTTTCAGATAAGCTATCTCTATTTCCCCTGAGCCTGGCTTCCTGCACTAATTTGCACTTGAGCCAGGCCACTTTCCTTATATCTCGTTTACGATGGTGACCCCCGATTTTAGGTAGGTTTAATGGATTGGGCCTATTTAGGGCCAGTCTAATCATAGACTATTCTACTTCATGTATTGGTCTACTGTGGAGAGATGCCTTTACACTTCTTGTAGATCTTCTTTTGTGTGTGTTGCTTATATTTGTTCTCTGGATATAATGTATGTATTTTTGCCTATTTGCCATTATTTTAATAACTACCATAATAAAAACTATCTTTTAGGAGTTTCTTTTTCTGTGACATTTTTTAGGCACTGTGAATACTCCGAATCATTCTTACTTTGATTGTCTGCACTTGACCTCTTCCTTTCACGTCTCTCCCACACACTACCTGTCCCTTGGTTCTCACTTTCTCTATTCCCAATCTCTCCTCCCACTGAGGGCCAGTTACACAGTTCACCCTGACATAGACTGTGGACAAAGAGGATGAAAAGATCTTGCAAAAAATCAGCACCGTAAAATACATATATCAAACATCTGCATTACAATTATTGATGTCTCCAGGGGAGCACGATTGTTAGTCCACCTCCTACATTAAGGTACCCTCACATTTGCATATGGTGTCTGATGCAAGAGCATTGGATGCAATATGCTAATTGTGCTCGACTCAAACTCTGCTGCAAGTGTGAGCCAAGTGTCATAAAACTGTGATCTGATCCTGCGATCAAATAACAGAAGCAGATGAGAGGGAGTGATAAATCTCTCCAACTCCTCCATTGCCAGCCTCAGCATATAACGGACTGCACTCAGATGACATCCGAGTGCAGTCTGATGATTCACTTGCACCCATAGACTTGCATGATTGCACATGATCTGAGATAGGTGCCAATCACAGCATGCTGCTGAATGGGCAGGAAAAAAATTCCCTGATCAGTATCTCTCTATAGTATAGCATTGGGCCAAGTGCTGTCTGATAAAACATTGGATAGCACTTGCTGGTTGTATGGCAGAGTGAGTGAGCCCTTAAAGAGACTTTGTCACCAAGTTTTTGCTACCTCACCCTAATGTATAAGCAGAGATCCTGATTCCAGCACTTTCTGGGCTCCTTGATACCATCTTGATAAAATCACAGTTTTATCTGCTGCAGATCTATCAGTGTTATGAATACTGTATAACCTTACTCCCATCACAGATTGGCAGTTTTCTGCTCATGGACAGTGTATATGTGGCGCCCCTGCAGACTAGTCGCCACAGTAACATCGCACCTACTCCACAGGTGTGGTGTTACCGCTCTCAGGTGAAAGGGGTTGCCAAGCCAAGACACATTCACTTACACCCAACACCACCCAACTCCAGGCCAGGAGACTGAGGGCGAAATTGCACTTGCGGGAGAACACAGACCCCAGCTGCTGACTGGAGGCGGGAAGTTGTAGAGAGGGTGGATCAGTGGGTTGAAAAGTAGTAAGAAATAGCAAGAAAGGAGTCAGACATCAGGAGACATCCTGGGGACTGGAGCCACTGTCCAGCTTGTTCCAGGACAGGAGGGAAGGCATCCTAGGGGGCACAGGAGTGGAGGAACCACCTGTGGTGCCCCAAATCAACTACCAGTTGCTGGTAAGTGGAGGGACCAGGTTGCAGAAGGGGATCAGCCTGAAACTGGTGGAAGTTCTGCATGGCTCAGCCAGAAAACCAGAGGCCACTGTGTCTGCAGGAACAGTGGCCAAAGACTGTGGATACTCCCAAGAAGGTGGCCAGATGTACGGCCAGGGGACCTTGAGCGTCGCCCGACAGGGCCCGCGGCCACTGGATTGGGGCACTGCCCATGAAGACGCAGGTGGGACAGGATAGTAGCTAGTGTGGTGAGTCGGCCAGGAAAGGTTCATGAAAGGTGTCTTGGTGAAGTGGTCCTGTATCACCTGAATGCTGGCCAGTCTGAGCAACAGATGAGCACAACACCTGGCTGGGTGGACTTGAGTGATCGCCAACTAAAAGTAAAGAACTGCAACCTTGGTCTCCTCCAGTTATTCTCCATGCCCTCCTGCACTGCTGGAAAAACACCATTACTATAGACGTTATAGATGTTTCCCACTGACCCTGGGTCCACGCTCTAACTGTGGGGAGCGATACCATTCAGGCTGCCATTCCATCGGCCCCAATGGCCCTACAGTTGCTCTCAGATTAGGTGTCTACAGTGACTCTCGATACAACTGAGAAAATGCTGATCTCGTCCACCATGATTTTCTTTGGTGACTTTATCTTTTAGATGAATGAGAACTACTGTTCCCCCTTCTTTCCTATGGCTTGGTAAAATGGACCCCATTTTTAAAGGCGACAAGTTACAAATAATTGAAATCACAAAACAAATCGAGGTAAGGAAAGTAAAAAATAATGTATTCCCTGTATTTATTTAACTGCATCCATATTTTTTCCTTTTTCATATTCTTGGTTGTGTTACCCGTGACATTCACCTTCTCATTAAATCCTGACACCGGGGTGACTTAATGCAGAATTTCTTCTGGAATTTGAAGCATGTGTTACATGTTACTCATATAAATGCCAATTTATGCTGGTATAAAATGACTTTTTTATTCAAAATAAAAGTAAAAAAAAAGTAAAATGCAGATTTTCTTCCTGGCATTGAGTGTTAAATGATCATTAGATAATGGAGCCAATCCGTCAGTGAATAGACGGCGCTCCGCAGACTTGATACAATGTATGTTTTTCATCAGCTATTCTCCTATATAGTCGGAGAACAGCGCTGGCTGACCAATCACAAATCCAGGAGAGCTCCCTATACTTATTCATGTCAGACTCTGCACTTCTAAATGAGGGCTTCTTATTATCCCCTAGCCGAAAAATGAACGATATCAAGTCCTTTTATGATTTAAATGAGTGTTGGAGGGGGCACTCCTTCCGCTTCTATTATGAAGGGAAATGAAAAGATTTTAAAGCAAATTTTTGATTAAATGTTCACATCTCAGATACAAAGTGTCCCTGTATGTATAAAAAGGCACATTTGTTCTCTGGATGATGTAAATGAAAGAACTTGTTACAATGAATGACAATCGTTTCTGCTCTCAAGCATCTAAAATGAAAAATGAAGGAACTTTGTAAACAGTCTTAAGATTTCCTCCCGTTTTGTATTTACAGCTCCTTTTCAAATCTATGTGCTTGCTGCCATGACTTACTCCAATTTTACTGTATTTATTGTTTACATGTTGTGTCCAAGAGATACTCCAGGAGGTATCCCACAACCACGCACAAGACTTCTCCTGTACATTCCCCATACTCTGGAACTCTCTGCCCCAACACATCAGACTCTCGAAAAACCCTGAAAGCCTTCAAAAGGAACCTGAAGACTCCCCTTCCAACAAGTCTATAGCCTGCAGTGAGCCTCAGTCCACTATACCACAGGACGACCAGCTCACCTAGTGTATCCTCACTCATCCATTGTAGACTGTGAGCCCTTGTGGGCATGGTCATCTTTCTTCATCTATTGTATCCTCACCCATCCCTTGTAGACTGTGAAACCTTGCAGGCAGAGTCCTCTCTCCTCATCTACTGTATCCTCACCCATCCCTTGTAGATTGTGAGACCTCGCAGATAGGGTTCTCTACCCTCACCTATTGCATCCTCACCCATCCTTTGCAGACTGAGCCCTCGTGGGCACGGTCCTCTTTCCTCACCTACTATATCCTCACCCATCCCTTGTAGACTGTGACCCCCTCATGGGCAGGGTCCCCTCTCCTCTTCTACTGTATCCTCACCCATTCCTTGTAGACTGTGAGCCCTCGTGGGCAGGGTCCTTTCTCCTCACCAACTGTATCCTCACCCATCCCTTGTAGTCTGTGAGCCCTCGTGGCCCGGATCCCCTCTCCTCTTTTACTGTATCCTCATCCATTCATTTGCAGACTGTGAGCCTTCGTGGGCCGGGTCCTCTCTTCTTCTGTACCAGTGTGTGCTTTGTATTGTTCATAATACTGACTGGAAGCTTAGATGTTGGCATTCTCAACTAGTGAGCAGGGGGCATGCCCATGGGCCAAGTATAGATAAAGAAATAGACAGAGCTGGTGACGGCAAAAAGGATTCTGCATCAGATTCATGAGATGAAAAAAAACTATAAGATGAAAGGGCAGGGCCACAGATTTAGCACCCCGTTGTGGCTGTAGGTTAACTGACTCTACAAAAAAGCAATTGACACCAAACTAGAGCACCATATAAACAGCTTGAACTTTATTTACAACCTTACAATAGTCAAATCCTCATCAGTGTCACTTGCATTGCTTCTATCACTGTACCCTGATGACTATTCGTTTCAGGGAAAAGAGACTGGAGTGATAGAAGCAGTGAGTGTGACAGCATTGGCAACTGAAGATATGGTCACTTCTCAATCACCTCTACTGAACAAGAATGTCATCAGGGGATGGTGGTGCCGGTAGCTGTGGTAAATGACTGCAGCGTCGCTCCCTAATGACATCCTTATTCATGTGGGGTGATAAAAGCAGCAAAGAAGTGAGTGCAGCTCGTCACAGTTGAGACTCCTGTCAAAAAGTCACAGTAAGTAAAGTAAAAGAACATATGTAGGAAACAGCAGAATAGGGGAAAATGTAGGGTATTTAATATTAAAGCTAAATCCTTTTTAGAGCTACGTATGACGCCAATTATGAATGAACTGAACATGAACATAAAAAATGGATGTCGGCATAAGGCCTAAGAATATTTTCCATGATATGCTGTAAGAAGGTGGTAGGGTTCCTAATCCTGAAGACACAATCATATTGATGTATATAATGTACTGTATAGAGTATATAAGATAATAATAATAATAATCTTTATTTATATAGCGCCAACATATTCCACAACGTTTTACAATTCAGAGGTTTATATATAGACGGTCATAGATAACAATTGTATTGAAAAAATACAATACAGTAATTAAAGTAGAGAAACAATGTAAAAAATACAATACAGTAATTAAAGTAGAGAAACAATGTAAAAAATACAATACAATATAATAAAAATGTTTGTTGGAATTGTCATCATCTAAGGGATGGTTTAGATAGTGCTTATAGAAATAGATGACAGTAAGTATAGGAAATAATTAAGCTGTAGGAATAGCCTACATGGGGACAAGACTGCCGCAGAGAACAAGACTGACTCCATTTTAGACGTTCAGATAGGGTTTGACTTGAGTTAAGATTGAACGTGCAGGTTGAGTTATACTGACCGGCTTCAGTTAGTGGATACATTTGTTAGCTTCAGCAAAATTGTGATGTGGCCAGTGGTGGTAGTCATGGGCGAGGGCTTCACTACCGATATAGGTGGGGGGTGGGTGTGGAGGTTTTACCTGATCGCAGCAGTCCTTCCCGGTCACAAACCAGATTCACATTGTCCAGTTCCATGGTCCGAGTTATTAAAGACAAGTTCACAATGATTTAAAACTGCACACACTTTATTTATGACATAATTCACACATTTCACTTTGCTGGCCTCAGGTTACAGAGTTGGTTCCTCACAAGACAATTACATTTGACACAGTGCTTATGTTTTGGTTGCAGATAAGATCACAGCAGCTACCAAGAAAGATGTGAGGGGAAACCTGGCGCCTTCATGTCCTCTAGATAACCTACTGCATGGGTCAATGTGGATCGCTGCAATTGGACTACCCAACTTGGCGATGCTACTTCTTCAGAATCACTCCTTGAGTCTGTCCCCAATGTCAGGGGCCATCAGTCAACACTGAATCTGCTACTGTCCGCACTATTTTCACTAGCCCGCTTTAAGGTGGGGGACACTCTTGGTCACTCTATTCACCTCTTCGGAGCTGAGCTGAAATCCAGTCATGGGCCACCTTTACTTCTTTCTGTCCACTGTTGCTCCCACTTCCTCTTATTTTAGGCCCCTTTCACATCTGTGCGTTTGCTGCGTTTTGCTTCATTTGCGTTTTTGCATGCGTTTTTCATGCGTTCCCATTAAAATCAATGGGGACAAAAACGCATGCGTTTTGATGCGTTTTTGCGGTAAAAACGCATAAAAACCGCAAATGAAGCAAAACGCAGCAAACGCACAGATGTGAAAGGGGCCTTAAACTTCTGTGAATTTTGGCTGACAGAAAGGAAATACTTCACATTATATCCCCTTCACTGTGGCCGGTTTCTTGAGTTAACTCATTCAACTCTGCCATGATACCTGAAACCTAAACCTCCCCTTCTAGCTATGGAACCGTGGATTGGTGACACCTAGTGGAGGCTGGTAGCAGTGCACCCATAATCACACAGGAATTTAAGCATACCACTGTCACGTCTCAGTCATAATCTGTGACTGTGATTCCTGACCCAGCCACTAAGCGCCCCCAGTTTCCTTCAGCGAGTGATGCTGGTGATAGGGGTGCCATGTACTCATCGGGACCTGCTCCTTTACTTTCTGCCTCTGTCGCTGAGCATCGCCGTGGTCCCCCAATGGGTAATCCTGATGATTGGGAGAGGTCCCTGCAGATGCTTTGCTAGGCGTAAGCTTCGTTCCTCTTTCGGAATTGGGGTGGCTGATACCTGTGGTGCATCATCGTCTGGCTTGGCTGTAGGGGCAGTCCAGGTGAGGTCATCAGGCTCTGAGCTCCATCCTATGGTAGGGGACACTGCCCCCCAATACCTTGGGGCCTACTTTACAAACCGCCATATATGTTCTAGGTTCCCCTGCTGTCTAGGTAAGTGTGTTACTGTGTTGTCTCTGACTCTTGCCTGGATTTTGGACTCTTCTACTGCCTGCCGATTTTGTAATTTTTCTGTCATCCCAGTTTTGACTCTGCTTTCTGACTACTCTTTTGGATCCTAGTTTTGTATTCCCTTACCACCTAACTTTGACCCTGCCTGGCAACCTTCCTGCTCTGATCTGCTGCTCACCTATAGGAAGTTACCTCTTAGGCTCCGTAGTATTTCTAGATACATGTATTAGGGTAAAGGGTCTCAGGGTTTCTCGGGTGCTGCCATACCAGCAGTTCAGCCTTGGCAGCAGATGGTCATCACAGCTACTATTATTATATATTATTATTATTATTTATTTATATAGCGCCATTATATTCCATGGCGCTTTACATGCTAAAAGAGGCAGTCTAGGACAAGTAACATAGTAACAATACAAGTAACAATAAATGTGGACAATTCGGTCGTACAGATACAAGAGGGGAGAAATCCTGTCCATGAGGGCTCACAGTTCTACGAGGGGCGGGTGGGGATACAGTGGGAGGGGGAAGTTCCAGTCGTGAGGCGGTGTGGAGGACCGGGTCTTATTGCAAGTGGTAGGCTTGGTGGAACAGGTGGGTCTTCAGGCTTCTTTTGAAGGTTCCCAGGGTAGGAGAATGTCTGATGTGTTGGGGCAGTGAGTTCCAGAGTATGGGTGAAGCACAGGAGAAGTCCTGTATGCGGTTGTGCAAGGAGGAGATGAGGGGGGAGTAAAGGAGGAGCTCTTGGGATGCGCGAGGGTAGGTATCGGGAGACCATGTCAGAGATATATGGAGGGGACAGGTTGTGAATGGCTTTGTATGTCATGGTTAATGTTTTAAACCGGGATCTCTGGGAAGTAGGGAGCCAGTGAAGGGCTTGGCAGAGGGGGGAGACAGGGGAGTAGCGGGGGAACAGATGGATTAGGCGGACAGTGGAGTTCAGGATAGACTGGAGAGGTGCAAGGGAGGTATTGGGGAGGCCGGTGAGCACGAGGTTGCAGTAGTCGAGGCGGGAGATGATGAAAGCGTGAATAAGGATTTTAGCAGTGTCGTGGTCAAGGAAAGTGCGGATCCTATAGATGTTTTGAGCTGAAGTCGGCAGGAGGTGGCGAGGGCCTGGATGTGGGGCTTGAAGGAGAGGGAAGAGTCAAGGATAAACCCGAGGCACTTGGCTTGGGGAACTGGGGAGATAGAGCAGTCGTTGACGACCATGGATAGGTCAGGTAGTGAGGGGGAGCGTCTTGGGGGGAAGACAATGAACTCGGTTTTGTCCATGTTCAGCTTAAGGAAGCGAGCAGGGAAGAAGGATGAGATGGCGGACAGGCAGTGTGGAATTTTGGATAGAAGGGAGGCGATGTCAGGACCAGACAGGTAGATTTGGGTGTCGTCGGCGTAGAAGTGGTACTGGAGGCCATGGGACTCAATGAGTTGCCCTAGGCCGAGAGTGTAGATTGAGAACAGTAACGGTCCAAGAACCGAGCCCTGGGGGACCCCGACAGATAGGGGGTAGGCCGAGGAGGATGTGTGGGTGTGGGTGACGCTGATGGTCCGGTCCGTTAAGTATGAGGAGATCCAAGAGAGAGTGAGGTCCGTGATGCCAAGAGATTCAAGGATCTGAAGTAGAAGGGAGTGGTCAACAGTGTGGAAGGCGGCGGACAGGTCGAGGAGGAGAACTGAGTAGTGGCGCTTACTTTTGGCAGTCAGTAAGTCGTTGGTGACTTTGGTCAGGGCTGTTTCAGTGGAGTGGAGGGGTCGGAAGCCAGATTGCAGGCGGTCAAAGAGGGAGCAGGAGGAGAGGTGAGAGGACAGCTCAGAGTGGTTATGCTGTTCAAGTAGTTTAGAGGTGAAAGGGAGGAGAGATATAGGGTGGTAGTTGGAGACAGTTGTGGGGTCGAGGGAGGGTTTTTTGAGGATGAGTGTGATCAAGGTGTGTTTGAAGGCTGAGGGGAAGGTGCCAGTCTTAAGTGATAGGTTGAAAATATGAGTTAGGGCTGGGATGATAACGGAGGTGAGATTGGGTATGAGGTGGGATGGGAGCGGGTCGTGGGCGCTGGTGGTGAGGTGTGATTTTAACAGGAGGGAGGAGAGCTGGTCTTCAAATATGTATTACACGTAGACAATAATGTAGTCAGGAGGCAGGTCATACCTAACTGTCCTACAGGAAAACGGTATGGTAGTGTGAAGTTTACCGAGAAACATTACCCAGTGATGTGAGACATAAGGGCAAGAAACAGATGAAGGACCTCAAATCTAGAGACTGTATGAGTAGATGTACTGCAAACTGGGCCTCTGCCTCTTACTGGCAGGGGTAAGCACCAACTATGATGTGGCAGGGATTGACCTTTGTGTCTAGCTCCTTCAACATTGATTTTGCTTGAACTTTGGCAAACCTCTGACCCTTCTCTTCTTTGGAGATGAATAGTAGTCCAATGGGTAGGTAATGGAACTTGGAACTGTGGAAAAGCCTAGATCGCCAAAGTCATCGGCGACATGCAGCCGCTCAAGAGTTAATGATGTGGGGGTGCCACGAGGCACAAGTCACAGGCAAGGGGGCGTTTCTGCTCCCAGCCAATATATGTTAACTTTGCAGTCAAAAAAGGGAACTTGTTTCAATTTGAATCCCAATAAGGAGTTAAATCTAGAAACCTCACGAAAAATTTTTTGCAAGTTTCATCAGATGGGAATTCTTGGCCTAGATTCCTCTCTGCTAAATATCTCTGCGATGTCTCAATGAAAGAAAAAGCTTCATAAATGATAAGAATGAGATTTCCAGGGAATCGCAGCGAAACTGATGAAATCTTTCACAAATATAATTCATGCAGGAAAAATTGTATTGTACGAACCACTGGCTTCATTCTAAGTGAGAATCACTGTACTTCATAATTACAATACGCTCACATCCAAAATATTAATTCTCACATGTTCTTCACTGTCATCTTTACTCCATGTCCTGCGGCCCATGAAGACAGGATTAACCAGTGCGTTGCTGGATCATCAGGATCCTGATTAACATAAGGAGAAAGAAAGCGAACAATCAGAAAGGAAGGAGCGAGTTAATATCAAAATGTATGAATAACAGCAAAGTCAAAATTAATATTAATATCAACAAAGAGGTTTTTCGAGTCCACTTTTATATTTAAATATTCTTCCCATCATGCATCACAAAGAAGCAGAAATCTCATAATGTTCTTGTCTTGTGATCTTAACTACCCTTCATGTACAAAAATATAACTCCTATAAAATTGCCCCCTATATGCAAGAGTATAACTTCTATAATACTGCACCTATGTGCAATAATATAACTACTATAATACTGTCACTATGTGCAAGAGTATAACTACTATAATACTGCTCCTATGTACAAGAATATATCTACTATAATATTGCCCCTATGTACAAGAATATAACTACTATAATACTGCCCCTATGTACAAGAATATAACTACTATAATACTGCTCCCTATGTACAAGAATATAACTACTATAATACTGCTCCTATGTACAAGAATATAACTACTATAATCCTGCCCACTATGTACAAGAATATAACTACTATAGTACTGCTCCTATGTACAAGAATATAGCTACTATAATACTGCTCCTATGTACAAGAATATAACTACTATAATACTGCTCCTATGTACAAGAATATAACTACTATAATACTGTCCCTATATACAACAATATAACTACTGCAATACTGCCCCTATGTACAAGAATATAACTTCTATAATACTGCCCCTATGTACAAGAATATAACTACTATAATACTGCCCCTATATGCAAGAGTATAACTTCTATAATACTGCACCTATGTACAAGAATATAGCTACTATAATACTGCTCCTATGTACAAGAATATATCTACTATAATATTGCCCCTATGTACAAGAATATAACTACTATAATACTGCCCCTATGTACAAGAATATAACTACTATAATACTGTCCCTATATACAACAATATAACTACTACAATACTGCCCCTATGTACAAGAATATAACTTCTATAATACTGCCCCTATGTGCAAGAATATAACTACTATAATACTGCCCCTATATGCAAGAGTATAACTTCTATAATACTGCACCTATGTACAAGAATATAACTACTATAATACTGTCCCTATGTGCAAGAATATAATTACTATAATACTGCCGATATGTACAAGAATATAACTCCTATAATACTGCCCCCTATGTACAATAATATAACTACTATAATACTGCCCCTATGTACAAGAATATAACTGCTATAATACTGCCCCCTATGTACAAGAATATAACTACTATAATACTGCCCCTATGTACAAGAATATAACTACTATAATACTGCCCCTATGTACAAGAATATAAGTAGTATAATACTGCTCCTATGTACAAGAATATAACTACTATAATACTGCTCCCTATGTACAAGAATATAATTACTATAATACTACCCCCTATATACATGAATATAACTACTATAATACTGCCCCTATGTACAAGAATATAACTACTATAATACTGCCCCTATATACAAGAATATAACTACTATAATACTGCTCCCTATGTACAAGAATATAACTACTATAATACTGCTACTATGTACCAGAATATAACTACAATAACACTGCCCGTATGTACAAGAATATGACTACTATAACAGTGCCTTCTATGTACAAGAATATAAGTACTACAGTATGGTTCCTATGTTCAAGAATATAACTACTATAATACTGCCCCTATGTACAAGAGTATAATAATACTGTCACTGTATACAAGAATATAACTACTATAATACTGCCCCTTTGTACATTAATACTGTATAACTTGTATATTACTGCTTCCTATGCACAATAAAATAAAAATGTAATACTGCCCTCCAGGGGCGGACTGGCCCACCAAAGGATTGAAAGAACCTCCGATGGGCCCCGGGTCCCAATGGCCATGCCCCAAGCCCTGCCCCCATAACCCCCTGGGCCCCCCTGATCCAGGAATATCACTAATCATATCGGCAGCACTGCTGATATGATTAGCAATAGCGGTGCTCTATCTGCAGCGGCAAAGCATGGAGAGTGATCTCCCTGCTCTGCCTTCTGCAGCTGTAGTGCCTCCTGTTGGAGCATGCACAGGAGGTCAGTCTCAGGGTGACAACGTCATTGCCCTGAGACTGCTTCTTGTGCTCACCGGGTGCAAGCGCTCAGGGCGCTGTGGAGGACGGACGGCCCCAGACAGCGTCTGCCTGCAGTGAGTGGTGAGTATGGGGAGGGGGGGAGGAGGGGTGGCTGGTGCTGCCTGGTGTATGTCACCAGTGATCACTATTACCTGTACGCTGAAACTATATACAGAGCTCCTGTGTATAATGTTACTGGTGATCACTGTATTACCTGTACACTGACCTGATATACAGAGCTTTTTTACATTTTTATTAATTTAGTATTATTTGTCACTGTGGTGGCATTATGTGCTTTGGTCATGACATGATGGTATTTGTCCCTTGTATGTGGTATTTTTCGGTCACTATGTGGTTGTAATATGTGGTCTCATGGTGTGGCAGTATTTATACCTTGTATGTGGTAGTATTTGATCACTATGTGGTGGTATTATGTGCTTTGGCCATGGTGTGTGCGGTATTTGTGCCTTGTATGTGGAATTATTTGGGCACTAGCTCGTGGTAATATGTGATCTGGTCACGGTGTGGTAGTATTTCTGACTTCTATATGGTAATATTGGTCTTAGTAGAGTGGTTTTCAGTCGGTCATTTGTTTTATCTGATATCAATAAGTGGAAACTTCTTTATTTCCAATAGGTATTAAATATTTGGATGTTTAACCCATTCCTGTCCTGTAATACAGCAACAGAGTGGCAGTTACAGAGGTTCACCAGAGAAAGCAAGTTGAGCATTTGGTGAGATTTTCACCTCAGTATTTATAAGACAAAACCAGGAAAGGGTGAGAAATGCAGAATAAATTACCTCTGATTGCTCCACTCCTGGTTTAGTCTTACAAATACTGAGGTAAAAAACTCACCAAATGCTTGAAGTGCCACATTCTCATAGTAACATAGTAACATAGTAACATAGTTTTTAAGGTTGAAGGAAGACTTTAAGTCCATCTAGTTCAACCCATAGCCTAACACGTTGATCCAGAGGAAGGCAAAAAAAACCCATGTGGCAACACTAAGCTCCACATTGGGGGAAAAAATTCCTTCCTGACTCCAGATACGGCAATCAGACTAATTCCCTGGATCAACGCCCTATCAAAGAATCTAGTATGTATAACTGATAATATTATAGTTTTCAAGAAAGGCATCCAGGCCCTTCTTAAATGTTAATAGTGAGTCACTCATTACAACATCATGTGGCAGAGAGTTCCATAGTCTCACTGCTCTTACAGTAAAGAATCCGCGTCTGTCATTATGATTAAACCTTCTTTCCTCCAGACGTAGAGGATGCCCCCTTGTCCCCGTCTCAGGACTAACAGTAAAAAGGTCATTAGAAAGGTCTCTGTATTGTCCCCTCTTATATTTATACATTATTATAAGATCACCCCTAAGCCTTCGTTTTTCCAAGCTAAATAACCCCAAATTTACTAACCTGTCTTGGTATTGCAGACCCCTCAGTCCTCTAATAACCTTGGTCGCTCTTCTCTGGACCCGGCTCTAGTTCAGCTATGTCTTTCTTATACACCGGAGACCAGAAGTGTAGACAGTATTCTGACTGACTTTGAGGAACTGGAGGATGTAGAAGGAGCCTCAGGAGGGAGCACCCCAGAAGCTGCGTGGTGGACCACATGGCAGCGGCTGTAGCGAGGTACCCCCACCGTCGTGAGCTCAGCAGAGACCAGAGTGTCGTCTAGAGTCCCAACCGCCAACTCACCACCAACCGGAGTACCAGTCATCCTTAAACCAGCGAGACCAAGTTGCAAGATAATGACGCAGAGAGGAGTGGCACCCGTAAAAGAGGTGTAATTGCCCCAGCTGCAAGTGGTCCTTAGTTTGGTGGGTGGGCCCCATTCCAGCACTCCCACATTAGTAGAGCGGTGGGAGGTTACCCGGGAGGAAGATATATTCACCTCTAGGGGAACAAGAGGGTCTCTAGTCGGTGAGAGAGCCCCTAGACAGGCTAGTCTGAGGAGGAGAGGAGTTGGGACGGTTAGGAAAAAGAGTGTGTAACAAGGTGGAAGGTTTTACCCGGACGGCTCTACGCTGATCCAGAGGAGATCCTGAAAGAGGGCTCCCAACGCCAGGAGTCTGGGCCCTAGAGAGAAAGGGAGAACCCCAGCGTGGAGCGACCATACTCAAGGGGATTCTCCAGTCCACCACGGGAATGCCGGACCTGAGGATCCGGCCAAGGTCTATCTTTGCAGTCGGCAATCCGGCTGTTGTGGTTTGTTTAATAGCTGCAGCACCCTGCTAGACAGAGCGGTCTGCCTGTTTCCTCACCACGAGGGAGGGGACCGCCAATACTACCTACACGGAGCTATTGGGCAGTCCCGCCAATAGGGCCTTAAAGGCCATACAGCTGTATGGGGCCCGAAGATAAGTGGAGGGGGCGTGGCCATATACAAACAGCAGGGGGGGCCCGGGCACGCTGGCTGTGGGCGGGGCCATTTGGAGCAATGAGGCCCGCCCATTTGGCCAGCAGCAGCAGTGGCACAGTCATTAGACTACACAGTAGTTCATACGCGCCGGCGCTGCCTGCGCAGCTGACCTGACGAGTCTCGTCGAGTCGTCGTCATCATCACACCAGCCAGGGGCGGGGCCGTCCGTCACACTCACACACACACAGGCTGGGGCTGGCTGGGCAGGCCAGCAAGCACAGGGAACCGCCCAGCCGCCACCCAGTCACGCCCACCATCTATTATCCTGTGGAAGCCCGGCGGCCCGCCCATCCACGCTCACCCCGCCCCCGGGCCCAGAGGCCTCAATGCACAGAGCCCAGGGAATCGCCCATCCGCCGCCCGGGCCTGCCCAGCCGCCGCCTGGGCCCACCCAGCCGCCGCCCAGCCACTGTTATCCTGTGGGGGCCCGGGCCCGCCCAGCCTCTATTACCCTATGGGGCCCGGGCCGGCCTGCCCACCTCGGCCCGCCCACCACCCAATGCCTCAATGCACAGGGGGCCGGCCAGGAATACCCACCCTCCAAACAGTGTATTGTTTGTTAGTAATAATAGTATTAATTAACCAACGGCCAATGACTAACTGGCTACAGCCAGGGCCTGGCCCTCCCCCTCCTGCCCATCCACCAAGCCAAAGAGAGGCTTGGAAAGAGACCAGGCAGACGCAATTACTCGTCCTCCCCCAGGCTCCCACCACACAGTACCAGAACTTCTAGATTCTGGAAGTCAGAACATCAAGAATCAAGGCTAGACGGTGGACCCTGGAGTGTGGGCTGGGGAAGGACGGACTGGACACGCCAGCGGCCCAAACCACAGCACATGGTGGTGTTGCCGGTCGGACTGCTGGTGGAGACCAACGGGCAGGAGGAGGACGATGACGAGGCCTACAGGCACCAGCACTTACTGGTAAGATTAGAATAATGCAGCACAAATGATCATATGGTGGCCATGGGCCCATGGCAGCCGGTGGGGGGGGCAGGCAGGGCCTGGGCAGGGTGATGTCACAGATGGCTGCTGGTGTATGGGGCCGGGCCCCGCCGAGCCTGGGTAGGGGGTGGTGGGCACTGAAGTCAGGGCCAGGGGAGGGTGCCGGCTCAGCTGGCTGGTACAAGAGGCCCTGCCGGCTGACTAGGAGGGGTGGTGGACAGTCAGGGCCAGTGCAGGGTGTCGGCTCAGCTGGCTGGTACAAGAGGCCCTGCCGGCTGACTAGGAGGGGTGGTGGACAGTCAGGGCCAGGGCAGGGTGTCGGCTCAGCTGGCTTGTACAAGAGACCCTGCCGGCTGACTAGGAGGGGTGGTGGACAGTCAGGGCTAGGGCAGGGTGTCGGCTCAGCTGGCTGGTACAAGAGGCCCTGCCGGCTGACTAGGAAGGGTGGTGGACAGTCAGGGCCAGGGCAGGGTGTCGGCTCAGCTGGCTGGTACAAGAGGCCCTGCCGGCTGACTAGGAGGGGTGGTGGACAGTCAGGGCCAGGGCAGGGTGTCGGCTCAGCTGGCTGGTACAAGAGGCCCTGCCGGCTGACTAGGAGGGGTGGTGGACAGTCAGGGCCAGGGCAGGGTGTCGGCCCTGCCGGCTGACTAGGAGGTAATCAGTATTGCAGATTATGCAATATTTTATCATAATCTGGTTTCAATAAGTTTAAAATTAGATGTGCCACATTCCCTTAAAAAAATATAAACAATATGAGAAATACTTAATTAAAAAACAAAAAAAGGTTGATGTAAAAAAAGAAAAAAAAAAGTAGAGTAGAGTAGGGCCCTGCCAAAAGAGTCTACCTTGTCGTGGTGGCAGGCTTAAAAAAATCTTTTGGCCAAACAAAATCTGATGACTGTTTGTAATCTGGTGTTGGATGGGAACTGTTAAGGTGTAATTGGTGAGGATGTGGTGCAAAAGTGGAGTTTTTCCAACAGTGCATGTGAAGCTATGGATGGTTTGAGGGGTTTGGGGTGGAGCTTTTGTGGGGGTGGAACTTTTGTGGGGGTGGAGCTTTTGTGGGGGTGGAGAATGGGTGGGGCAGGGCTTGGTGGGGCGGAGCATGGGTGGGGCAGGGCATGGGTGGAGTCTCAGGGGGGGCCCCAAAATTTTGCCAGTAAGGGGCCCCGAAATTCCTAGTGGCAGCCCTGCTATTGGGTATAGACTTATCCTAGGCGGGGAAGAAAGGACACGGTTTCAACAACTAAGGTACACCACAGGTCCCACCATACCACCTGGGATCCACTTACAGCCACCCGTAGAGCTACACGTTACTTTACCAACTGATGCTGAACTGTGGGCTCTGTATTTACTACTGAACGTTTACACTAAAGTACCCCGGGAGAAAGTGACTTTGCATAAGTGTGGTTATCTCCATCACCCTGCTTGTTTTCAGGAACACTGCCCCGGAGGCCCCAACTCCACCTGTAGGGAGCTTCACCATCTCAGCCGCATTACCATCGACCTCTGGAGGACTGTGGCGGTGCTGGTGACCCATCACCAGGTACTACAGGTGGCGTCACATGACAAACTCTAATCCCCTGTACATACACCACTTAGGGTACTTTTACACGCTGCAACTTTTGGCGGCGCTAGGAGGCAATCTAACGTGCGCGTGCATATTTTTCATGGTTGCCTCAGAACGCCGAAGGCGCTTCTACACGCCGCAATTTCGGCCTCAACCTAAGGCGATGTGTTGCCCCGGAAGTTGCCACATCAACAGCGGAACCAATCCGGTGGAGTTCCCTTGACGCTTCACACGCCACAATCCCCAAAGGAATATGGGCATACATGGTTAGCGCCGTAAGAACATAGGCGTGACAGACTGGTGTTTTCGGTTATAGGAATCACAGCACACGTACAAGGGATATAGTGCTTTTTCGTGAGAATTTTATTTATAGTGTTTGTTCACTGCGACAAGGTTATGACGTTTCGGCCCAGTATGGGCCTTGATCACATGGTCGCTTGATTTGGATGAAACGAAGATATGGCCCTTAGGAACTGCTTACTGTGGTAGTTTTGCAGAGTAAAACTCCTTCTGATCCAGTTGAAGTTGTGCCCAAGGGGAGTGCACTTGGTAACTTTTGCAGTCTAGTCACTGTTAACAGATAGGTCAGGCTCAGAGCTGTCACTCTGGAAGGGAGGAGAGGCCTGGTGCACAGTGTTTCCACATGAGATGGCACCTGAAGGCCAAATAAAGGTAGAAATTGTATGTATATTGGAGTGCTGCTGCTTCCCTTTTTGTGGATATTTGGAGTAAGCAGATGAGAGAAACGCTTGGAAAGATTTGCACCCAGTCACTTTAGCCGTACTGCTCTTTTTTCTATTCTATGTTGTAGATTGTAAGCTCTTTTGAGCAGGGTTACCCTTGTTTTTGCTTTAATTATTGTATTGTACTTTTTACACTGATTCTATGCTTATTGTATTGTATCTAATTACTGTACTGTATTTTTTACATTGTTTCTCTACTTTATTAATTGTACTTTTTACATTGATTCTCTGCTTAGTGTATTGTATTTTTACATTGATTCTCTACTTTAATGACTTACTGTATTGTATATTTTTTATTGTTACCTATGACCGTTTACATACAAACCACTGAATTGTAAAGCGTTGCGGAATATTTTGGCGCTAAATAAATAAAGATTTATTATTATTATTATTATTATTATCCTGATGGCTACACGTTGATTTGCTGTCTCCCTGTCATACACCAGTTAGTGAGCGGATTCCATATTTCAATGGCTCTTAACATATACCGGTCTTCAGCCATTTGACGTTCCTTGATGGCACGTTGCGCTCTACATGTTGACATATTTTTATTTATTCATCACCAGCTGTCAGTTTGGAAACAATACAAAAGTAAAACGCGCCTGAAATAAAAGCTGCAATATTTTGCTGGTTTTATTATTCCAGATTTGTCATCGGTGTAACATCATCAGTAAGTAGTGTTAGATGTATTTCAGAGAATACAAAAAAGGTGAAATAAACAAATCGACGTAAAACCCGCACCCCGCCGCCGGCAGCTCGCTTCTTCTCTGTCAGGATTCATGTGCAACCAGACAGAAATTAGGCTGGAAAAATAACTTAAAATTGTCTAATAAATAGAAATAATTGAAGAGGAACTGTTAGGAGCTCTGCCGAGAAACGCGATAACATCTTCCACCTTGATGATCAAAATGAGGAGAGAGTTTACGTCATTTTAGATCTTTCTTCTTTTCTACAGCTGGAAATAATTCTTTTACATCACTGATGCAGATGAGCTATTTTTCCGGAGCAATCCGAAAAGAGAAAGCCTAGAGATAAAAGGTGCACATCTCCGAGGTGGTCTCTATCAATGGAACCTTCTGTCATTTGTAACCAGTGGTGTAACTTGACGCTCATGGGCCTCATTGACTCCAATGGGACCATTCCCCCGACACTTGCTGTAGTCAGCAGGCTCACCTAGCAGCGTGCCCTGAAGGAAAAGGCCGTGTTTGCATGGTGAATTTAAAGTGGAGTGTGGCTAACGAGACTCAAAATAGCAGCTGCCACGTGGAGAAAGACATCCCACCGCCGGCATGTCAACCGCACAGCGGCTTGAAAATGTGGCCAGCCCCTAGAGGAACTGTGAGTAGTAATCCACCAAGAGGGTGCGATCCGGGAAAATACCCCGCCCACTGTGACCCACAAAGATGGGTGGAGGTAGGGAGTGAACGGGTAGGACAACTGGAAGGAATGTTTCAGGGAAAGGCTACTTCCTCAGATATCTGAATTGCGGCCACCTTTGTTGGAGCAGCCAGACAAGATGGAGTGTAGACTTGCCAGAAACAGCAGGTGGATGTGGCACTGTGGACTAGAGCACTGCTACTGCCATATTTTGAAGATGGAGGAGGATGACCTACCATAATCGAGGACCATGGGTTTCACCCAGTTGCCTGGGATGTGTCCTCAAAGGAAGAGGAAACAGCGCTGATGCCACCAGAGACCCCATCCACATGCAGGGAGGGCATACAGCAGTCCTCGGCTGTGCCTGTAGCCAAGGAGATACATGCAGTGGTCAAGATGCTGGAAGGCCTGCTCACCTGTCACGGGACCTGTACTGATCTGGCGCCCCCTCTTTACTCCCAGGAGGATCTAAACTGGGTTGCTAGGGTGATTCAGGGGAGAAGGCAAAGGAGCAGTGGATTTGGGCCCAGCTAGTCCACCCTGGGGAGGCACCGCAGTCGTGCGGTGTACTTACGGGTGGATCTGACACATAGGCCTCAACTGCGGGTACGACTTCCTGTTCAAGTAATGGACCAGCCACAATGTCTATCTCTATGTGAGCTCAGTTGTGGGTGGCCCTGCCCTGACCTAGGGTGACAAGGTCAGGTTTGTTAAGGAGGACAAGGTGGCTCAGTGGTTAGTAGTGCAGCCTTGGAGTGCTGGGGTCCTGGGTTCAAGACCCACCAAGGACAACATCTGCAAGGAGTTTTTATGTTCTCCCTGTATTTGTCTGGGTTTTCTCCAGGCACTCTGATCTCCTTCCTCTCACACTCCAAAGACATACTGATAGGATGTTCAGATTGTGAGCCCCTATTGGGACAGTGTTGCAAATGTATGTAAAAGCGCTATATAAATGTATAAATATTATATTTTGATATCTGTGTAAGCAGAGTTCACATGTCTAGTGATAGATGTGAAGCCATCTACTAGCCAAAGGGGCTGCTCCCCGGCTATTCCCCGTTATGACAGGGATTATTAATAAAAATTATTGGTATTCCTTATGGGCAGGGTTCAGTCAATAAAAAGGGCTTTCATGCGGTGGGGAGCAGGAGAGTCCCAAGAAAAAAGAGAACACAAAAAACAGACCAGCTTTTTTCCAAATTGATTTGGCCAGGCCCTTTGGGTCACCCCCGGAACTTGGGCCCAGAATATGACATGTGGAGTCTTAACCATTGGTAATTGTGCCTGTCCCAGTGTCGACACCTGCTTCCAGCCTCTGGCTGGGCCCAGGATAGCGGCTGCTCTTCTCCAATAACGATAGAGTGGACCTTAGTCACGGGCGAAGGGATAGCCACAGTACGAGCGATGAAGGAACATTTGTCGGACGGAGGCCCTAGTTGTTCCTTCATACAGATCACTGTGGTTATGATCCTAAATGGATGGTGCTTCTTGTCCTGCGCACACTGCCGATAACAAAACGAGCCAGAAATCCACGAGGTAAAAGTAATGGCGCCTTTAATCACTACACGTTTCAGAGCGCTTCCACACTCCTTCATTAGGAGAATCACCATGTTACATTATAGTAAACAAAAAATGCCAACTCATCTATACATCATCATGATGTCAGTATGGGAGGATACACTTACATCACCTGTAACTTGATATTACCTTTTTTTGCAACAAATCGTTAAACCATTAAAAATACAATGATAAAATAACATATAAAACCACTTTACTTATATGTGAAGTTAAGGAGAAGAAGAAAGGAAAAAACAAAAAGGAAAAGAAAAAAGAATAATAACTAATAAAAAAAAAGAAAAGAAAGAAAGAAGAAAGAAAGAACCATTACTACCACCACAGCGATTGCGTGGAGTGTGGGTCCAGCAGCAACTGCAACACTTCCATACACCGGTTGTGGATCCCACAACCTTACAAGGTGAGCAGCGATACTATTTTTCCTTGCTCATTATACCAAAAGGATAAGACTCCATTTGCGCTTTTGTTCCCCTTTTTTATGTAGATCTCTGTGGTTGGGATATAGCCTGTACTACGTAAACTATACAAGTTCATGGCAGTTTTCTGTGTGTTGATGGACAAGAGTTTAGAATCACCGGAACAAAGGGAAGCAGCCTGCAACAAAGTGTAATACTGTATATATTCATATTTCTGCAATGCTCAAGTTGCATGCCTGTGTTTCACCAGACTATGTAAATAAATGTGGAGCCCACTGGGACGGGGTACTCGGTACCGGACCAGGGTACTGCTGGGGATGTCACGGAGGGCCTGGTCCGGACCGTGTCCCGGGTTCAACAAGTAAAAGGGGGGTATTTACAAGGGATGAATGTTTGTCGTGACGCCACCCACGGTTTGTGGTCAGTAATGGGACCACCGCTACTGCAGAACCTCCGGGGATGATGTTGGGCAGCTTTAGATGGAATGGCTCTCCGTAGGTAGAGGATGGTTCCCCGGGGCAGTGGAACTTAGAGTCTATGCAGGTAGTAAGGGGATGATAGTGGAGACGGTGGCTGTTGGTGGGAGTGATTAGGACTTGGGTACAAGGATCACACACTCACGTTTCTGAAGTTTTCCAAAGCTTTACTGCAGGTGCAGTAGCAGAGTATTGTCCACGGAGTCTGTACTGGGGCCGGGTTGCTCCCACCCTGTCCGTGTCCTCAGCTTCTTCCTGCTGCGCTGTGTGTGTGGCCCTGCTGCTGCTTCTAGCTGAGCTGCTGGCACTGTCTCTCTCCTCACAGGTACCCCTTGGCTAGGCAACTTGAGTCTTCCTTGTGCTTCTGACCCCGCCGTGTTACTTCGCTTAGGTACAGTGTTGATCTACAACCTCCACTATCCCGGGATTTACTGTGCTCTGTGTGTCAGTCACAGTTTTGGATCCAGTATCCGATCTGTGCGCTCCTCCGGGGAAGTGGTGATGACACTCAGTCTCCCAGGTGGGTTTCTCTGTCTTCAGTTCTCCTTTCCTCAGACCCTGACTAGGCCTGGAATCAGTGAGCAGACTGTAGAGAAGCCTGACACAGCTCCTTTACACTACAGTCTCCCTCAGTTCTCCCAGGAACTGGACACTTCACAGTACTGCTACGTACTGAACAATCTACTTCCTCTTGACCCGGAGTATATAAGGAAGCTGGTTTAGCTCCCCCTCCTGGCCCAGAGGTGCTAGTGTAGTGTCAGTGTGGTGTGGGGAGGGAACCCGTGTGATGTTACTGTGGCACATTAATCCTTGGGGTGCCACATAAACTATTCATAAGAACTTTAATAGACTCAATGTTTGATTTGGCTCTCATGGAGGGTGAATGTAAATATGACTTTTGACTGGGGGGAGCCGACCGTTGGAAGCTCAGCGAGACCAGGGTTGCTCGACAGCCGAGGATCTACCTCACTTGTGACCACCAAGGTCCTGTGCTGCCGGCTCCTCAACAGTGAGACTATATGATTTGGAGACAAAGCACAATGGTGTTGAAAGGACGGCACAAGAAAGTTTAGGAACCAAAACAGAATGAGCAGACTGCACAAAATCATTTTAAAGTAATTCTGCTGTTGAAAGTAAAAGACTGTTTTTAAAGAGAATGGACTCCATGTCTGATTTGGCCTTCACCGAGTGTGCATTTGTGCTGAACTGTTTCACTGGGGAGCTGGACGAGACCAGCAAAACCAGGGCTGCTCCAAGGTTCTGCCTCGCCCGCGACTACCAAGGCACCACCAGCCCCTCAACAACACAGTCCTGAAGATAGAGCAGATTAATATAAACTGAAGTCAGTGGCTTTTTGACATTACCAAACTCTCTAAGCGAGACAAACAATCTGTAGCTTCATTCCCCTCTTCCCCTCCTTCTTATTCTCAGTTATTTCAAGTTTACAGTAGATGGAACTAAGAGGTTTAAAAGCATTTTTAGGGGTGCTGCAGGCAGCAAGATCATAACTACAGACTGCTTGAAGGATCAAATATGCAGTGTTTAGGCTCACCTGGAGAAGTGAATTCTCCAAGCCCAAAGTCCAGGTGGGCAGCAGGCAGCAAGATCATAACTACAGACAGCTGGAAGGATCAAAGATGCAGTGTTTAGGCTCACCTGGAGAAGTGAATTCTCCAAGCCCAAAGTCCAGGTGGGCAGCAGGCAGCAAGATCATAACTACAGACAGCTGGAAGGATCAAAGATGCAGTGTTTAGGCTCACCTGGAGAAGTGAATTCTCCAAGCCCAAAGTCCAGGTGGGCAGCAGGCAGCAAGATCATAACTACAGACAGCTGGAAGGATCAAAGATGCAGTGTTTAGGCTCACCTGGAGAAGTGAATTCTCCAAGCCCAAAGTCCAGGTGGGCAGCAGGCAGCAAGATCATAACTACAGACAGCTGGAAGGATCAAAGATGCAGTGTTTAGGCTCACCTGGAGAAGTGAATTCTCCAAGCCCAAAGTCCAGGTGGGCAGCAGGCAGTGCAGCAGGCAGGTGAGGCATGCAGGAAATAAGCAATGAAGATACTACTGGAATCAGGTAAGAGGGATATTGGAAGCCACATGCAGACAGAAGACTGATAGCAGAGGCACTGGAAGCCACAAGAAGACTGAACAGTGGAGAAGACGTAATGGAAGCTGAATAAATAAAGAGGACTGGTAGCAGGAAGCAGAGCTACTGGAAGCTGCAGGCAGACAGAAGACTGGTACCAGAGGCACTAGAAGCCACAAGCAGACAAGCCATTGGAAGAAGAGGTACTGGAAGCCAAACGCTGACAGAAGACCAGTAGCAGGAAGCAGAACTACTGGATGCTGCAGGAAGACAAGAGACCAGTAGCAAAGGTATTGGAAGCTGCAGGCTGGATGCTGGAAGCAAGTAACAGAGATACTGGAAGCCGTTGGCATACAAGACTTAGGAAGACTAAAAGTCTTAGTTCCAGGACACAGGTACGTGAATTTGTGAGCTTAATATAGACCCAGGCAGACAATCAGAAGGGAGCATGCAGGGCTACCTGCAAAACTTGATGTCAAACACAGCAGATTTTATCAAACTAGGGAGAAGGGAGCAAAACCCGAATCCAGAAATGATGTTTGACATGTAGCTACATGTTAAGTAGTGTTTAGCTGGGCACTAACACTCATCTATAACAATCATGCTCAGTTGAATCAAGTGTTTATGTGTTTTATATCTTACATAGGGAGTGTAGGAGTGTAGGAGAGTGTCTCTTGGCTGAAGGCACACTATCGTGCATCAAACACAGAGCGTGTTTGATGAACGACAGTGATGTGAGTGATATGCGTGTTTTTGGGTGTGTGTGGTGTGAGTGTGGTGCCTGTGGTGAGTGTGCCTGCCTGTATTTATGTGAGTGTGCTGCGACTGTGAGGTGTGAGTGCGTGTATGCTGCATGTGAGTGTGATTACGTCCATGGTCCTGAAGGACCGCGGACAGCATTTGTCGGGGAATTTAAACTTCGCGGCTGTCAAAGCCTAGGAGTTTGAATCTCCCCCTCTGTGCTGTTACAGTAACCAAACATCTTGTACCCCTGTAACAGCAGTGGTACAAGATGATTAGTTCAAGAACAGATGATTAGTCAAATTTAATGATTTCTGGGTTTTCTGTGGCTATTAACCGCATCAGCAGCCTCTGCGCGGCATGTCTGCACAGAGGCTGCAGATGCGTCTTATAACCCGGTGTTCGCGGGGTTAATAACATGCTTGTGTGTTGGCCCTATGTGTTTAGAAAGTGTCCTCACTCTCTTGACACATGGTGTCATCACACCATGGGTCTAAAGGGGTTAAATCATCTGTAAAATAATAGGCGCTATTTGTCGGCTTTTTAATAGAACTATCAAAAGCAGCGGCGGGTCGGTACACAATTTGTGTGACTAACAGACCCCGCATCTCCTGGCAGGAACTCTCCAAGGACCTGTAAGCTCATCGCATACAGTATCTGCCGCCGCTATGTTAATGTACATACGGAGCTGTCCCTGCTGCATGGTGCTGAACAGTGGACAGCTCCAGGTTCAGCACCTGAGCACCTAAGTGTTCAGCACCACCCAGCAGGGACAGCTCCGCATGTACATTAACATAGCGGCGGCAGATACTGTAAGGGATGAGCTTACAGGTCCTTGGAGAGTTCCCTGCTGCAATTGTACTCGCTTTCAACTCACAATGCGAGTTTAGTGCGTGGGACTCGCACCAGTGTGCCCTGCCTGATAGAGCAACACTGGTCCCAGTGCAATGCGAGTATTTCTTGAATTGCACTCGTGCGAGTCTCACACCAGTGTGTTTCCAGCCTTAGGGTAGGGACACACTTCAGTTTTCCTGATCAGTGTTCATCAGTTTGTGTGCCAAAACCAGGAGTGAACCTTGCAGAGAAAAAGTATAATTGAAAGATTGACACCTGTTCTGAGTTTTGGAGTCACTCCTGGTTTTGGCACACAAACTGATGAACACTGATCAGGAAAACTGATCAGGAACTGAAGTGTGTCCCTTCCCTTGGGGAGATAAAAGGATTGAGCATTGCAATAAAACAGCTCCATGCATCAACATTCGGGGGAGAGTCAAGAGGTCACCAAAGTCATCAGGTTTGGCCAACTTCAAAGCAATGTGTATGGAGACCTTAGTTCCTTAAGTCTTTCTCACTTTTGTATTTGAGCCTCCCTATGGTGTTCTCTGTGCAGAGCTGAATGGCTTAAAGCCCCATTACATAGTACGAAATCATGAACGATATCGCTGAAACGTCACGGGTTTGGAGGCGTTGAAACGACATTGTTAGTACGTCGTTGCGTGTGACACCGAGTTACGACTACGATAAATCATTGGATAGTTGATCGCAGATTTGAGAGCATGTTCTCAAATCAAATGATCTACGATCAGCCAACCTGCTGCATCGTTGTGTGTGACACCGCGATAACGATGTCATTCACGACTTCCCCTATTCACAACAGTTAACAAGAATCGTTCGCTGGGTTGTGCAAACGACATCGTTGGTGCGTTGTCCACAATATCTAGACATGTGACAGCTCACCAACGAAGTCTAAACGATGTCCTAACGACCGCACGCCCATGAGATCGTTAGTGAGATCGTTACGACATTGTAGCGTGTAACGGTACCTTTAGGGAGATGTAGTCATTGTAATTCCCCATGGATCACAGTTTGCAGATGTTAGAACCATTCTCTTCATCTTCCTTGTGGCTTATCTGCCCATCAAGAAATGTATCTTAATTCTAAGAAGACATAGTAACTCTCGTCCAGTTGTTTCGAAGCAAACTGCTAACAACCCCGACAGGGAAAATAAAAACCTATATCAGGATGGAAAATTCCGCAATTAATATTTAAATGTTATTTTATGATAAATTTGACATTGTTGGAAGACAATGAAGAAAAGTTGGGCTGAGTTATTATTTCGTATCAGTGGGTTAAAGTTCTTTTTGAGAGATATTAGGGAATCTTAATGAGTCCCATTAAATATTACAGTGCTATTAAGCCTGAGACAATAAATCTCATACAATCATTATTGGCATAGTGTTTAGACTGAAGAGTGCGTCAGTAGAGCCAGGGAGCTCCAGGCTGGAGATATTCTACAAGAACGACTTCAACAGAGTCTGGATTGGCATTATCTATCCATATATAAAGCTGAGTATATGTACAGTATTGTGTATGTGTGTCCACTGAAGGAATCCGTACTGTTGCATCTACAATCATCAAATTTTTGCACACACACCCCATTAGACTCAGAGAACGTCTATGACTATGTTTTGAGGGGAAATTTTCAATACTGCTTTACATCCAGTTGCTAAAAAAGGCCCATTTATAAGTATGTGTGTGTCCACTATATGCCCATATATGGTATTAGTGGACAGTCCCCAGTATACAGCAGGAAGCCGCACACCAACCCCAGTATACAGCAGGAGGTTGCACGCAGCCACCAGTATACAGCAGGAGTCCACAGACATTCCTCAGTATACAGCAGGAGGCCGCACACAGCCATAATATACAGCAGGAGGCTAAACACAGTCCTCAGTATACAGCAGGAGCCTATTTTCTATATGACTTTTATGTGCAAAATCATTTTTTGTTAAATCATTCTATTTTGTTATAGCTAAGGACAGTTACTTACTATCCTGGGCACCTCATTTGACTCAGGAAACGTCCTAGCCTATGTTTGAGGGGAAATTTTAATCCTGTGCTTTACAGTCAGTGGCCAAAAAAAGACCTATTCACTGTTTGTATGTCTGAAGTAATAGATACTGTTTTGACAGTTAGCTTGTATATTTATCAGGTGACTTATAACTTACCATATATGAAAAAGAACAAAACACTGATGTCACAGTAGAATGTATCAAACGCAAATCCACAAGTAGATCTGTAGGTAAGTGTGCTCTCAGGAGACACAAATACCAAGAATGTTCAGGCAGTGACATGACACGGAATGTTATAGGCTAACATTCTATTGTGACATCACTGTTTTGTCACTTTTATGTGCAAAATAATCATTCTATTTTGTTATAGCTAAGAAAAGTTGCTTGCTATGTCAGACACACTGGGCTCTACAGCTAGTAAATGCATATGTTGGAATTGTGATATGTAAATGGATCCCTTCATATATATTATTACAGGATTGTGTTATCCTTGGTGAATTTCCCATGCTTTGGGGAGTAATGGGGGAAATGGCTCTTTTTTTAAAGACCATTTTTATTGGCAATGGATCATAAGAAAATATTATGCAAATTAACCCTCTCCTATGAAAAAAGATCAGTTATCATGAAAGTCACAAGATCGCTACCTTCAATGGATGACATTTGTAAGTAGTGTTACTTTCTCTGAGGAAACAGAATAACCAACAATAGATTGGAGGATATGAAAATATTTAACATGGGCAAAATCCCACCAAGAAAAGATCATCTTAATTAATAATGATTAAAAGGAGAAATATGAAAATATCACAGACAAAAAAAATGATTGTGGCCAAGGGGGTCATAAGTGATATTCAGTCCAACATATACAGGGAAACAGGTCAAAGGGAAAGGGAATAAAAGGCTCTCCGTAAATGATACAATCCATAAATGGCCCTGCCTCACCGCCGAGGTTGGCCCCTAAATATGCATGCAAAATTATGCCCTCGCTCCCTGTCGTCTTACCCTAGGAAAACCGGGGGGACTCTCTACATACATAAAAAGAACCCTTGTGTGAACAAAATGAACTAATATTAAAGGGACAGAGACAATGTCTATGTAAATAAACTAACAAAGTGACTATCCCAAAGGGTAACACAAATAGGGTACTGTAAGCATATTCAATATATAACTTCAATTAGATATACAGAGCTCTTACTGCTCATGCAACAACCCTATCCAGGTGCAAAACAAGAATTCTTGAATATGCTTACAGTGTCCTGTTTGCTTTTGGATAGTCGCTTTGTTAGGCTGCGTTCACACTGACAAATTTGCAAATCCGCGTCCTTCTGTTTTGAAACTGATGGCCACGGATCCGTTATGACCTCACATGTTATCCTATGGGCACTGATTGGTCTTAAAGTGGCCATCCATGTGTCTCCGTTTTGTCATGGATCCATTGGAGTCTGCATTTTTCATGTACACAGCAACGGAAATTGTTCCGTTTCAGGGATTAATCAAAAATTATAGACTCCAACGACAGACACGGTTCTGTTGGTGTCTGTTTGAAATGATAATGGAGCTCTATGGAGCATGGATCCATGAAAACATTGGATCCGTAAAACAAATCAGTTTTGCTGTACTTAGCTAGCATGCTCAGAAGCAAGGTACAGCTCCTCACACCCCTATCTCTGGTGACTGATGACAGATCCATTAAAAATTTTCATGGACATTCATTGGCATCCTTATACACAGATCCGTGCCTGTCCATGGCTATATATGAATTTTATGTAACCCCATGGATTTAAAAATTTCCCAGTGTGAAAGCAGCCTTCGTCCTATTTATATGGATATTGTTTCTGTCCCATTGATACTAGGGGATTTTGTTCTCTAAACATGTCCCCTATATGGAGGGAGACTCAGTGGAACCTCCACTGAACTACGTCAAACGTGCTTTGGACAGGAAAAAAATTGGTGAATGAGGGTGTCTGTTGTCTCTATTTATTTACCAATTTTCTTTTTATGTCTTGCAGGTTCAACTTTGTGGACTACGTCAGATTCAGTGGACTATATTGGAATCCCTGGACTATCGCTGGATTGTTTTTTGGGAGGGGGGTTTAATAAATTCATAAAACAGGGATTGTGTTGGGGGAGTGTTTTTTCAAATAAAAGATTTTTTTTAGGTTTATTTTTCTGCTTACTGACTGGGTTAGCAGTGTCAGGTATCTGATAGACGCCTCAACATTGCTAACCCCTGGGCTTGATGCCAGGTGACATTACACAGCTGGCATCAACCCCAAATATCATTACCCCATTTGCCAATGCACCAGGCCAGTGGGAAGAGCTGGGGCAAAGCGCCAGGTTTGGTGCATCTAATGGAGGCGCCTATTCTGGGAGGACTGTGGCCTGCTTTTTTTTTAGACTGGGGAGGGACCAATAGCCATGGCCCTTCCCTCCCTAAGAATACCAGACCCAAACAGTCAGCTTCACCTTGGCTGGTGATGCAGTTTGGTGGGACCCCACATTGTTTTTTTTAACGAATTATTTGTTTTTTGTCTAAATAACGAAAAGCAGAGGATTTGGAGCTTTATATCAGAAACAATCCCCAACTCTATAAAGATTTGCTTTTCCTCCATTTTTCAAGTAACAGTTCATGTATTTCTTTAGCAGGTTTGCATCTCTTTGTTCTAGAAAAATTCAAAGAAATTCATTATGTGGCGGCTGCAGCAGTTCCTCTATATTTCTTACATTTGTATCTCCTGTGGGCAGCTCCATGTAGTCATGGGCTAATAATGAACATACAGAGAATACATTTTTATTATATTAAATTAGTTTCTGGAACAAACTTGCAGAAGTTTCTGTCACAAGACGTTGTACTAATTTGCCAGGAATGCAAATATTCCTATCCTTGTCATCACTTATTATCTGTTACTGTTATATATAGGGGACGTTTGCGGATCTGGAGATATGATTTAGCAAGTTAATGAACAGCTCTGCCCATCTGTCGCTATATATCTGAGCCATATATAGATATACATGCAGCAATTTATGTATTCTAGTCTTTTCATTAGATACAAAGAAGGGGGGGAGAGTCCTTATGGTATAAATAGCAGAGATCGTTATACAAACAACTACTACACAATATGGCACATGTTACTTGGTTTGGTCTGTTATTATCCAATAAATGTACTAATTATTGACAAAAATGACCACAAGAATGTAAAATGACATAAAATTACATTAAAACAAAAGTGGGAATCAGGACTTAATACATTGTAATGAGCACAAGTAGTGTTATATATGGGTAGACTAACAAAAAAACCTACCACACACCTACACAAGCATGATAATTATAACTTTATAAATTATGATCTGGTAGATGAATTACCGTTAGGTAAAAAATAGATGGATAAAAGGAGTCTGAACCCATTGTGACCCCCACTTCTCACCCCAAAGTGAGTGTCGCCATCAGCTTCTTAAAGTGTTCTAAACGTTCCCCATCACTGGCTTGTCTTCTTCCCATGATACATCCTGGTGCCATCTCTTCTACAGATAAGTAATGCACACTCACCTGGCTGTCTACATTAGTGATGGGCGAATGCTAAATTACTCGGAATCGCTTGACTCTAGCGCAGGGGTCTCAAACTCGCGGCCCGCGGGCCGCATGCGGCCCCTGGAGCTTCCCTGTGCGGCCCCCAGCACTTTGGACCAAGAACCATGCTGGCGCCGGTCCAGTGCATGGTGCCGCCGCTTTCCCCGCTATAACATTACTTGCGGCCACTTCCCTGTCTCTGCCGCCCGCTCTGCCGCTCTGCCAGCTCAATACAAGCCCCTCAGCCAATGAGAGGCCGCTGACGTCACCTGCGGGCCTCTCATTGGCTGACGGTGACTCGCATTGAACTTGCAGAGCGAGCGGCAGAGACATGGAAGCGGCCGCAAGTAATGTTATAGCGGGGAAAGCGGCGGCACCATGCACTGGACCGGCGCCAGCATGGTTCTTGGTCCAAAGTGCTGGGAGCCGCACAGGGAAGCTCCAGGGTCCCCATGCACTGGACCAGCATGGTTAGTGATAAAAGTGTGTGCTAGTGTGAGTGCCTGTGAGTGTGAGTGCCTGTGAGTGTGAGTGCCTGTGCGTGTGAGTGCCTGTGCGTGTGAGTGCCTGTGAGTGTGAGTGAGTGTGAGTGCCTGTGAGTGTGAGTGCCTGTGCCTGTGAGTGTGAGTGCCTGTGAGTGTGAGTGCCTGTGAGTGTGAGTGCCTGTGAGTGTGAGTGCCTGTGCGTGTGAGTGCCTGTGCGTGTGAGTGCCTGTGAGTGTGAGTGCCTGTGAGTGTGAGTGAGTGTGAGTGCCTGTGAGTGTGAGTGCCTGTGAGTGTGAGTGCTTGTGAGTGTGAGTGTCTGTGAGTGTGAGTGCCTGTGAGTGTCTGTGCCTGTGAGCGTGAGAGCCTGTGAGTGTGAGTGCCTGTGAGTGTGAGTGCCTGTGAGTGTGAGTGCCTGTAAGTGTGAGTGCCTGTAAGTGTGAGTGCCTGTGACTATCTGTGAGTGTGAGTGCCTGTGAGCGTGAGTGCCTGTGAGTGTGAGTGCCTGTGAGTGTGAGTGCCTGTGAGTGTGAGTGCCTGTAAGTGTGAATGCCTGTGAGTGTGAGTGCCTGTGACTATCTGTGAGTGTGAGTGCCTGTGAGTGTCTGTGCCTGTGAGTGCCTGTGAGCGTGAGTGCCTGTGAGTGCCTGTGAGTGTAAGTGCCTGTGAGCGCCTGTGAGTGTGAGTGCCTGTGAGCGCCCGTGAGCGTGAGTGCCCGTGAGCGTGAGTGCCTGTGTGTGTGAGTACCTGTGCCTGTGAGCGTGAGTGCCCGTGAGCGTAAGTGCCCGTGAGCGTGAGTGCCCGTGAGCGTGAGTGCCTGTGTGTGTGAGTACCTGTGCCTGTGAGCGCCTGTGAGTGCCTGTGTGTGTGAGTGCCTGTGTGTGTGAGTGCCTGTGAGTGTGAGTGCCTGTGAGTGTGAGTGCCAGTGAGTGCGAGTGCCTGTGAGCGCCTGTGAGTGCCCGTGAGCGTGAGTGCCTGTGTGTGTGAGTACCTGTGCCTGTGAGCGCCTGTGAGTGTCTGTGTTCGTGACTGCCTGTGTTCGTGACTGCCTGTGTTCGTGAGTGCCTGTGTGTGTGAGTGCCTGTGAGTGTGAGTGCCTGTGAGCGCCTGTGAGTGCCCGTGAGCGTGAGTGCCCGTGAGCGTGAGTGCCTGTGTGTGTGAGTACCTGTGCCTGTGAGTGTGAGTGCCCGTGAGCGTGAGTGCCCGTGTGTGTGAGTGCCCGTGTGTGTGAGTGCCCGTGTGTGTGAGTGCCCGTGTGTGTGAGTGCCTGTGTGTGTGGTGCCTGTGTGTGTGAGTGCCTGTGTGTGTGAGTGCCTGTGAGTGCCTGTGAGTGTGAGTGTGAGTGCCTGTGAGTGCCCGTGAGCGTGAGTGCCCGTGTGCGTGAGTGCCCGTGTGCGTGAGTGCCTGTGTGTGTGAGTGCCTGTGTGTGTGAGTGCCTGTGAGTGTGAGTGTCTGTGAGTGCCCGTGCCTGTGAGTGCCCGTGAGCATGAGTGCCCGTGTGCGTGAGTGCCCGTGTGCGTGAGTGCCCGTGTGCGTGAGTGCCTGTGTGCGTGAGTGCCTGTGTGTGTGAGTGCCTGTGTGTGTGAGTGCCTGTGTGTGTGAGTGCCCGTGAGCGTGAGTGCCCGTGAGCGTGAGTGCCTGTGTGTGTGAGTACCTGTGCCTGTGAGCGCCTGTGAGTGTCTGTGAGCACGAGTGTCTGTGTTCGTGAGTGTCTGTGTTCGTGAGTGCCTGTGTGTGTGAGTGCCTGTGAGTGTGAGTGCCTGTGAGTGTGAGTGCCTGTGAGTGTGAGTGCCTGTGAGTGTCTGTGCCTGTGAGTGTCTGTGCCTGTGAGTGTGAGTGCCCGTGAGCGCCTGTGAGTGCCCGTGAGCGTGAGTGCCCGTGAGCGTGAGTGCCCGTGAGCGTGAGTGCCTGTGTGTGTGAGTACCTGTGCCTGTGAGTGTGAGTGCCTGTGAGCGCCTGTGAGTGTCTGTGAGCATGAGTGTCTGTGTTCGTGAGTGCCTGTGTGTGTGAGTGCCTGTGTGTGTGAGTGCCTGTGTGTGTGTGTGCCTGTCTTGAGAGTGCCTCTTGAGTGCCTGTGGGTGTCAGAGAGCCTGTGGGTGTCAGAGTGCCTGTGGGTGTCAGAGAGCCTGTGGGTGTCAGAGTGCCTGTGGGTGTCAGAGTGCCTGTGGGTGTCAGAGAGCCTGTGGGGTGCCTGTGAGTGTGAATGCGTGAGGGTATCAGAGTGCGCGATTTTGTACAGAAGTGTGTGATTATAACAAAAGTCCTTGGCGGTCCGCCGTCTTCATCAGGTGGATTTACCTGATGAAGACGGCGGGCCGCTGTGGAAACACGTTGTGGTTTATTAAAGGTAATTAAACATGGCCTTCTGTGCTCTAGCGCTTCTGTTATAATCACACACTTCTGTACAAATATCATATCCCCATCCTAGGGTTGCAGCAGGAGCAGCTGTGAACCAGAGTCACCGCTAACAGAATCCAAAGGACCTGCGGTGACGTAACCGAGAACGTCACAGGGGCAGGTGATCGGCTGCTCGAGTCACCTGACCGGAAAAAGGAGCTGCTCGTGGAGGAAACCCCGACCGCTCGAGTCCGGAGCCATCCACTGCGATACGCCGAGGGTGTGCAGGGTTGCAGAACCTCCAAAGGTGAGATGCGAACCCCCCATATCTGTTATTGACGCCCCCACTAGACCACCAGGTACCGCTCATGGGTTGTGCTCCCCCCCCTTTTGTTCCACGTGAGTGTGAGAGTGTGAGTTAATGTATGTGTGGGTGTGATTGTGAGTGAATATGTCTGAGTGTGTAAAAAGAAGGCAGACCTGGTTGGGGATATCACTAAAAAAGAGGTCCAGCATGGGGGACATTACTACACTATGGGGGCCAGGATGGGGACATCACTACAAAAGGGGACCAGCATGGGGGCCAGGATGGTGACATCACTACACTATGGGGGCCAGGATGGGGACATCACTACACTATGGGGGCCAGGATGGGGACATCACTACAAAAGGGGACCAGCATGGGGGCCAGGATGGTGACATCACTACACTATGGGGGCCAGGATGGGGACATCACTACACTATGGGGGCCAGGATGGGGACATCACTACAAAAGGGGACCAGCATGGGGGCCAGGATGGTGACATCACTACACTATGGGGGCCAGGATGGGGACATCACTACAAAAGGGGACCAGCACGGGGGACATTACTACAGAAGGGGATCAGGTTGGGGATATTAGTACAAGAGGGCGACCAGGATGGGGACATTACAACAAGAAAGGGACCAAGATGGGGACATTACTACAAGAAGGGGATCAGGATTTGGACGTTACTACATTGACCAAAAAATCTGGTATTACTAAAAATGTCAGGGTACCGTCACACCAGGTGACATCGCCCCGTGTAAAGTGGCGATTTTGCAGGTGATGCAGGGGCGTGGCCTATCATCAGCGTCATCACTGGCGAGTCGCCCCGTGTAAAGTGGCGATTTTGCACCGAAAAATCGACTGAGAGTGGTCGCCTGGTTTCACAGCACAGCACAGCGCTGCTGTGAAACCAGGCAACCACTCTCAGGCGATGTGTAAGCATCACCCTGTGTAACATCGCGAATAGCGATGTTACAGGCGATGGGAGCCATAGGCTCCCATGTTACAGGATCCCTGCTGGGGTTTCTAGACACCCCAACAGCGACATTACCTGAAACATCGCCAAAGCATCACCGAAGGTATCGCCGCGTCCAAACACACGACGCTGACAGGGTGCCAAAAATGTGCGCGCTCCCGTGTGTCGCCGGCGATGTCACCTAGTGTGACGGTACCCTTAGTCCTACAAGCAATGCGGCCCCCGATAAAAAAATTTTTCTATGTGCGGCCCACCAACCCAGCCGAGTTTGAGACCCCTGCTCTAGCGAGTCCGAGCCCGGGACTCGTTGCGAGTCTAGCGAGTCCAATGTTAATGAATGGGGAAGCGAGTAATAGCGAGTAGTGTGAGATTTACAAATCACAGATGTGTCTCGGAAGCTTCAGCCTGAAGCAATCCTAGTTTTGCCTTTGAATTGCATTGGACTCATTTACTTTGCAAGTAATCGCTGGGAAACTCGCACAGATAAGAGTCCTGTCTGCTCTGTGTGCTGGCTGCCCCAGCTCCAGGGTCCTAGAGCCCGCCTGCTGCCTGATGTAGCAGAGCTGAGATTGTTCTCAGTCTGCTCATCCCTGTGCATAGACATCTATATCTATGCACAGGGATGAGCAGAGAGGACATCGCGTTTTGGACTGCGTCGGACGGAAGAGGATTTTTTTAATTAAAGATGGAGTCCCTAATGGCTTTTTTTTTATTTCTAATAAAAAATTTTCTCTGTGTTGTGTTTTTTTTAAAACAATTTAATAGAAATTCATGGCGGTCATGTCTAATATTGGCGTGACCGCCATAAATTTCGGGCTTAGGGCCAGCTGATAATACAAAGCTGGCCCTAACCTCTTTATTACACAGCGTGCCACCGCCACCAGGGCCGCTGGAAGAGCGGGGTTCAGCGCCAGAGGATGGCGCTTCAATGAACGCGCCATCTTCTGGGGCGGCTGCGGGCTGCAATTTGCAGCGGGGGGTGCCCAGAAAGCTTGGGCATCCCTGCGCTGCGGATTCCAGCCCCCAGCTGCTTAGCTGTACCTGGCTAGACATAGAAATTGCGCGGAGCCCCACGCATTTTTTTAAATTATTTCATGAATTTCATGTGTGGGGCTCCGCGCAATTTCTATGTCTAGCCAGGTACAGCTAAGCAGCTGGGGGCTGGAATCCGCAACGCAGGGATGCCCAAGCTTTCTGGGCACCCCCCGCTGCAAATTGCAGCCCGCAGCCGCCCCAGAAGATGGCGCGTTCATTGAAGCGCCATCCTCTGGCGCTGAACCCCGCTCTTCCAGCGGCCCTGGTGGCGGTGGCACGCTGGTAATAAAGGGGTTAATACCAGCTTTGTTATACAAGCTGGTATTAAGCCCGAGATTCTTAATGTCAGGCCACGTTTGACGCGGCCACTAAGAATCTCTAATAAAGGGTTAAAAAAACACAACACAGAGAAAAAGTTTTATTTGAAATAAAAAAAAAAGCCATTAGGGACTCCATCTTTAATTAAAAAAATCCTCTTCCGTCCGACGTAGTCCAAAACGCGATGTCCTCTCTGCTACATCCCCTGTGCATAGATATAGATGTCTATGCACAGGGAATGAGCAGACTGAAAACAATCTCAGCTCTGCTACATCATGTCTGTGAGCAGGCGGGCTCTAGGACCCTGGAGCTGCACAGAGAAGACAGCTGGACTCGGCTCGCAAAGTAACAGCAGTTACTTTGCGAGTTTCCCTGCTATCACTGGCACAGTAGCCGAGTCTAATGCAAGACAATTGCAATCCTAGTTTTGTCAGCGTTTGCCATTGATTTGCATTGGACTCATGCGAGTAAACGCTGGGAAACTCGCAGAGTACCGAGTCCTGCGAGTCCCTTACTACTCGCCGAGTAACGAGTCCTAGCGAGTAGATTCGCCCATCCCTAGTCTACATGAATGAATCGAAAATATGATTTATCAGGCCGGGCTGCCTTCTTCAATGGCTCCGCTGCCCAGTTCAGATTTGTGCTTATTTGTCTGTGGCACCCCTGAGTCAAAGTGCCAAAGTGTCATCACTGCCCTCAATATAGAGCAACAAAAGGGTTATCTCATCAGGAAACACACACACACAACACCAACACCTCCAGGCCAGAAGGGGGAGACCAAGCCGGGTTCAGGGTGAGCTCCCCTATATATTCTGGTCTGGGGAGGAGCTAGTTAGTTCAGCTCCTAGGAGGACTGTGAAGAAGACTTGCCGGTAAAAGAGCTGTGCTAGGCTCATCCCAAGGTCCACTGACAAGTACCAGGCCTAAGGCTAGGTAGGGTCTGAGGAGAGGAGAAGCAAGAACACACCTGGGAGGCTGAGCAATTCTGTGCTCTCCCCAAAGGAAAGGCGCATAGAACGGACACCGGAGTAAGAGATTGTGCATGGTCTCAACGTCCTGGCAGTCTGTACCGGAAAGTGGGGATTCCAAATTCTCCAGCTACACTGTACTGGAGGCACAGCAACATCGTGAGAGTTCAGCAGTATACACCCGAGATCAGGGTAGAGAAAGGACTCGAGTTGCCTGTCCGGTACCGATACCTCGCAGGAAGAGACAGGGCCGGCAGCTGAGCTTATGCAACTGCAGGAGCCAGTGAACAGCACAGTAAGGGAGCCAAAGATCCAGCCGGATGAGAATAAACCCGAGTTACTCTCAAGAGATCCGTTGACAACTCCATATAACATCTGCTCCAGTAAAGGACTGAGAAACTACAAAAACAGTGAGTCTGCTTACTCCTTATGCCCGTCTCCCTGCATCACACACATACTATTTACACTGCCCCGGGGATTGGCTTTACCTGTGGAGAGCCGTTCCGTCCCAGCTGCCCGTCCATCACCCCGGAGATTCTGCAGCTGCGGTGGCCATCCCTAGCCCCACACCACGGGTGGGGTCACAAAAACTGTCTTGCATATAACCCCTTTTTCAAGTGAAGCCCAGGGCACGGAACCAGGTCACGAGCCCCGTGACTTCCCCCATAGACAACAGCAGCCAGACCCGGTTCCGAGTACCCTATCGCTCTGGGGGCCCCTCATGTCCATTATAGGTACTATTTGCTGGTGGCCATGGGTCGCCATTGGCATCCCAACCAGACTGAGGGTACACAGCAAGCTATGATGTTTTGTGTGGTTTTCCATGTTTTTACAGTAACTAAGATGTAAATTTCTTCAGCAATTTGTAGCTGTCTTGTGGGATTTGATAAGACAGACAAGCTAGCGTTTCTTGAACACATCAATGAGCGTTAAGCGGGCATGTCCCCTTTATCTTTGGGCCTTTTTGGTAGTGTGAGGTATACCAGCAATGTATGTGGCTGATATGTTTGCACAGACTGAGACCTGTCGCAATGTGAAACCAGATAGTTTGCCTGGGACTTTTAGTACCAGAAATCTTTCTTTATTTGAAAGGGCAGGTGTCATATGATGTTCAGAAGTGATAGAAGGGACTGAACATCCGCATACCTCCTATACGCATGTCACATGAATATAATGAGATCCCTGATGGATCACATGATCTGTGATGTAAGCAAGGTACTGAACTTCCTGTTTGAACTACATGGCAAACAAACATGCCAGAGAGTGGAGCTGGCTAGAGCTCCTGGAAGTCCAGGTGGTAATCGAGGGCCTAAAGATCTGGACTCAAAAGGTGCCGATATGGAGCAAGTCCAAAGACCTGGTGGGTCATTTCTGTGTGTGACCACCTGGATGGCAAGACTGGCTGGAGCTAGTATGAACCCTGTTAAGCTGCAAGAGCAGGTAAAGCCAGAGTGGGACTTTGCTCTGGCAGATGACAGTAATTGAACAGTGCAGACATAACCGTGATTGAAACAGACCAGCGTGTCATAAAAGTTTCTGCTATGTGTGCGGGCATACCTGCTGAAGATAATAGACAGTATGTTGTTCCTGTTGTAAGTGCCAAAGGTTGGCGTATGGTTTAGTTTGCACTAATTGGTTTATCTAATGATAATAAACCGGAATGAACCATCTTTTATAGAAACTGTTTCTGTGTGCTAGAGTTGCGTAGCATAAGTGAGTGTCCCCCAACACGTGCAGCAAGTGCTAGTGTGGCGCCCCTGCGGGTCCAGTCAACACAGAAGTACTGCACCTTAGCCAGTGGTGTGGTACCCCCAACCCAAGGTAAGGAGGGAACACTACCCGGTACCCATACACCTGCATCCACCTCTAGTCACTCCAAGCCAGAAAGATGGGGGAATTGATCACACCCCTATCCCTGGCTGGAGATGGAGCTAAGAGAGGGTGGTGGGTGAAACTGTAGAAAGGAGAGCCGCTAGAGGGAGTGACAGTAGGAAGAGATAGAGAAGGGAACACCAGGAATTGACAGCCAGAGCAGAGCAGAAGAGGCGGAGTAGAGAGTGACAGGAGAAGTAAGAAGAAGGATCAGGAGAGCTGAGCTCCAGTGAAGGAGCTAAGAAGGACTGAGACAAGGAACTGGAGCCAGAGGAGCTCATCCCAGAGAGGGAGAGACAGAGGGAGCTAGGCAGGAGCTCCAGAGAAGAAAGGGGTCCCAGAGGCACGGGAAGTGAGGAATCCACCTGTGGGCTCACATCCATTGCCAGTCGCAGACAAGTGGAGGGACCAGGGCCGCAGAGGGTCACTAGACCCAAACTAGTAGAGGAGACTTGAGGCCTCAGCCAGCCAACCGGAGGTTGTTGCATCTCCAGGATCAGCAGCCGAATCCACGTCATTTGCTGTAAAGGTGGCCAGATAGGGCCAAAGGGCACGAGGGGTACGTCGCCCAGCAGAGTCTGAGGCTACTGGCGGTGGATACTGAACGTGAGGTGCAGAACATGAGGGAGAGAGCCAGCACAAGAGGGAGACAACCAGGAAAAGATACACAGAATGGGGTGCCGGCTAAGTGTTTCCAATCTACCTGGGAGTGGATGGAACCCTGGCTCGTAGGACACAGCACCCAGCTGGACGCTATCATCTAAAAACCGTAAGTAAAAGTGTGGAATTGCACCAGCTGTGTCCACGAATTATTCTGGCATCCTCTGCCCTGCACTGCACCTTTATCACCATCTCCACATTGACTTTCACACCTACCTCGGGGTACTGCTCCACCTCTGGGGAGCGACAACATCTAGCTGCACCATCATCTGCCCCGGAGGTCATCCCTGGCCGAGCACCATAGGTGGCGTCGTGTGACATTAATCTCTAAAAACCTTAATCCTCAATTTCTTATTGACACCACCAGGGTCACGGAGCCGGGTCTCGACCCCGGTGGCTCCCCAGCAGTATTATAGCCGGTTTCAAGTATCCCACAGCACAGGGGATTGTCACTAGCTCACAGTTGGTACATCCCAGAAAGTCCTACCAACCTGTTCTGATCCAGTCATGTAGACATCTCATCTTGGCTCTTGTCATGGTATCTAAGATCAATAGGCTTTCCAATTTCTGCTGGTTCAAATACATCAACTTCAAGAACTGACTTTTCTTTTACTGGGTTATATGTTCCACCAATTAGAATCATTATTGTAACTAGATGATCAATTTTATTCACTTTTTCTGTGTCCACTAAAGCTAGACTATAAACACGCGCTTGAGTTCATACTTAACTTGATTCACATAATGAAGGAGAGGGAGTAATACTAACTCCTGTTAGTTGACTGGGTGAGGGTTACCTCTAAACTCAGCCTTAAATCTACAGATTTAACCCTCCAAGGCATCTTTACAGGTCTCATGGCAGAAAATCTCACGCTAGACACTAGTCATAGCGAGGCCAAGCAGTAGCTTTCCCAGGATTAAATCCTTCCACTACTTATCTACTTTGGCATGCCAAGTCTGATAACTCACAAGTAGGGATGAGCGAGTATACTCATTACTATACGCTACTCACAGAATAGTACGGGAATTCGGGATACTCGGTACTCGTAAGTTTTACTTCTGTTAATACGGCGTGTCCAATGTAAGTCAATGGGATAAGTGAGTATAATGCTGCTGGACCCTACAAAGTGGTCTGGGGGCTGAGGAAAAGGCTGAAATGGGTGCATGATTGTTTAAAAGCCGGCGGTAAAAAGCCGCCGGTTTTCAAACAATCACTCAGCTGATGCACGCTCCCCCACCGCCTTTCAGCCCAATCCTAACCTGTTCCCCTCTGCTCCTCTTCCCCCAACTCCGTGCCCGCTCCCATTCCTGCTATTTCAAATGTTTGAAATAGCCAGCGGGAAAGCCAGCGGTGAAAAGACTTCACCGTCGGCCTTCCCGCCGGCTATTTCAAATGAACAGATGATACATGAAATAATAATAATGGGGTTACGGCCATGTATCAGCTGTTCATTTGAAATAGCTGGCGGGAAAGACAGCGGTGAAGAAATTGGAGTGAGCTTGGAGTTGGGGAAAGAGGAGCAGAGAGGAACAGGTTAGGATTGGGCTGGAAGGCGGCGGGGGAGCGTGCATCAGCTGAGAGATTGTTTAAATGCCGGCTGCTTTTTATCGCTGGTTTTTAAACAATCATGCACCCATTTCAGCCTTTTCCTCGTCCCTAGACTGTTTTTTTGGGTCCAGGAAACAATTACTTGCATTTCTCATTGACTTACATTGGACTCACTACTCGTAATGAATACTTGAGTATTAGGGCCACTTTACACACACCAACTTCTGTGTCCAACTTCTGAACAGATCTCTGGTTGTAGTGAAATCATGGACACATAGTTCCATTTGTACACAGCCACAAAATGGAGCAATGTGTCCATGATTTCACTGCAACCAGAGATCTGTTCAGAATTTGGACACAGACAGATTCATACTGATCAAAGGCCTATTGAATGGCACCCTAGTGACGCTTGGTAGCCTCTATGCCCCGAATAAAAAGCTATTAAAATGTATACTAGCCACCATGAATAAAATAGAGAGATTTAGGGAAGGACTGGTGGTCATTGGCTGTGACCTTAATGTGGCACTTGAACCCCTTTTGGACACGACCAAACAAAAAAGCTCCATTTCCCACCGGGACCTATCAAGAGTTCGTTCACGCTTACAAACTATGCAATTAATTGACTCATGGCGTTATGTCAACCCTTCGACCCGTGACTACACCTATTTCTCACATCCTCATAAATCCTACCACAGGCTAGACTATGTCTTAGTTTCAAAGCGCTTGCTACCATCAATACGCACCTCTGTAATAACCCTTAGCATTTTCTCAGACCACTCGGCAGTCCTAACGTCCATTTCCACTTCTGCGCATCGCTCATCATGCAGATCTTGGCAGATAAATGAAGCCCTGTTAACCTCCCATGACACAAAAAAACGTCTAACGGAACGCCTCCAACAATATTTCCAGAACAACCAAAATGAGGATACCTCTATCCAAACCCTGTGGGAAGCACATAAGGCCGTGATTAGGGGAGAACTGATTTCCATGGCGGCATACGCCAATAAGAGACGGCATACCGAAACACAACAGCTGTATGATGAGATCGCAGAACTGGAACTACGTCACAAGAAATCCCAGCGCCCAGAGGTTCTCAAAGACTTGACATCCAAACGCCAACGCTTGAAAGATTTAATTAACGTAACATCGGCGCGGCAATATAAAAAATGGAAAACCAAACAATATGCCCATGGTGATAAAGCATCCAAGTTCATGCTCTCCCTATTACGCAAAAAACAAGCCCGCACGCAGATACACACGATAAAGAACACAGAGGGAGTGGACTCTCTGGACCAATCCCACATAGAACGGGCATTCCTGGATTATTACTCACGCTTGTACAACCTGAGGTCTGGGATTCAGAAGATCTCACGCAACACAGAACTCGAGAAATTGAAAACTTCCTGAGCGACATACACCTCCCAACTTTAACTGACGCTGACCAACATACGCTCCTTCGACCCTTTACTCTTCTTGAACTCCAGTCCACCCTGTCCCGCTGCCCTAAAGGGAAAGCGCCTGGCCCTGATGGTTTCTCGGCCTTGTATTATAAGACCTTCCCATCCCTACTCTTACCGCACCTACTAGCATTGTGCAATGCCACACTTGCTGGCCAAGCACTGCCTACTCAAATGCTTGAAGCTAAGATCTCACTGATTCATAAGGAGGGAAAAGACCCAACTCAGTGTAGTAACTACCGGCCTATATCCTTACTGAACGTTGATCTGAAGCTTTTGGCCGGCATGATTGCCCACAGACTGGCGGCGTTCCTACCACAATTGATCTCAGCGAATCAAACAGGCTTCGTAAGAGTCAGGGAGGGGAGGGACAATGCACATAAAGTTTTATACCTAATTCAATATGTAAAAGCACACAAATTACCGTTAGTTCTCCTGGGCACGGACGCGGAGAAAGCGTTCGACAGGGTGGATTGGACCTTCTTGAGACTGACATGACTTAGATTTAATCTCCCTGCCGCACTAGTTACATCTATTATGACGATGTATCAACGACCCTCAGCACACATCAAAATCAATGACTCGCTGACAACACCCTTCACAATTGGGAATGGAACCAGACAGGGATGCCCACTCTCCCCGTTACTATTTTGTTGACAATGGAGCCCCTCCTAACGGCGATACAAGGAAAACAGGAAATAGAGGGCATCAGAATAGCAGGAGTTCACTATAAAACAGCAGCTTTTGCAGACGACCTCTTAATATTTTTAACAAAACCCATGAGGGGACTTCCGGCTCTCATGAATTTGATGGAGAGATATGGCGACCTGTCGGGCTTCAAAATAAACATGTCAAAATCTGAAGCTCTAGGAATACAGATCAAACCGAACACCCTTAAAAAACTACAAACATTATACCCACTTTCCTGGCCCACACATTACATTACATACCTGGGAGTGAAATTAAATGGAAACTACCGGGACCTATTTAAATTGAATGTTCTTCCTCTCTTGACATCCACGACATCAACTATACGGACCTGGAGAGATACCTATCTCTCGTGGATGGGGAGGAAGAATATGTTAAAAAGCTTAATCGTACCTAAATTTAATTATTTATTCCAAATGCTACCCATAGCGATCCCACTGAGCTTTCTCTCTAAAATTAATACGCTCTTCACTAACTACATGTGGCAAAGCAAGAGACCCCGAATATCATTACGCACTTTGACCCTCCCTAAGCACCTAGGCGGGATGGGAGCCCCAGACATTAAATTATAAAGCAGCGCAAATCACCCGCCTTGTTGACATCCTGAGACGAAACAAAGAGAAACATTAGTTGAATATCGAGGAATCGTTAGCACCTTGCAGCCTTAGATCTCTTTTCCTTATACACTCCAATTTGAAACAACACATACCTCTCCCGAATCTGCATACCAGAGCTACTTTACAGATATGGCGTACCCATGCGAAATACTTATCACCACCCCTTTCGCCCCTAATTGATCTTTATGACATATTAGCCCATCTAGAGACTACACACATTACCGTCCCCGGACCAGGTCGAAACCTCTCTGCCTATTCCATTGACCAACTATTACAAGACGGCACTATTCTACCATATACAGACCTAACAACACTACCTGGCCTCTCCAACTTGAATTACTTACACTACAAAGTAATACACAGTGTCCTCCGCCCACTGCTGAGATGCTCAGATCTTTCTAGGGAGTTAACTAGCTTTGAACACCTTTGTGCCACTGTGACAAAGCCGAAACAAATTTTTTCCAAAATCTACCAGGCTTTACTGGAGGCAGAAACTAGCCCCAAAAGAGCATATATTGCGCTTTGGGAGAAGGACTTGAGATACAAATTTACGGCTACACAGGTGAAACATGTTTACAGGCACTCACACGGCCCTACTCAATGTGTGAAAGCTCAGGAAACTGCTTATAAAATCATAACGAGGTGGTACCACACACCGGACCATATCCGGCTGTGGGACGCTCATCACTCTACTACATGTTGGAGATGTGATGCACCCGATGCTGACTACTTCCACATGTGGTGGAAATGTCCGACTATTGCTCAGTTTTGGAAACGAGTGGAACGACTCATACAGACCATCACAACCAAACCCCTCCGACTTAGCCCTGAAATGGCCTTTCTACACTTCCCAATCTGGCCTGACTGTGCTAATATCTCACTCCTTGCTCAACACATACTAACAGTGGCTAAAATGCTAATTCCTCTGTTTTGGAAATCCTCAGACTTACCTTCTCATTCCCAACTGGAAGAGAAGATACACTCTTTATACCGTGTGGCCGAAGTAGTGGCCGCGGTGAATAATACGACCCCGAAATTCCTCACCATCTGGACCCCTTGGCTTACGTATGTTCACTCAATACAGGCAGGGTAATACCCACAGAAACTAATCGACAACTAATAGCCTCTAGGGACTGGCTGTATCCATGATTTCACTGCAACCAGAAAATTGCCAGTGAAATTGCTTGCAAAATTGCCGCGTGTGACGGTACCTTGAGGGAGAGGAGGGAGAGTCCATGTCCTGTGGAGATGAGTGGAGCCATTAGGCCAGAAGGCAGAAGGTTTTGCAGTACCTGCAGTTGGGAAGACTGGCTGACCCTGGAGGGGCTCGTCATGACGTGTTTGGTGCAGCCACTTGCCTGGAGGTCTCGGCCTTTGATGGCAGACTTGGAAGGTGCTGGCTACCTGGAGACACATGCTGAGGAGTCCTTGGGGATGCCTGGCTTGCCCTGGAGCTCAGGTAGCTAAACCCGGGTCTGGGACTGGTTCTTACTGGTATCCTATACCAATGCCGGTGTGTGTCCCAGAATGTGTGCGGGGACAGTGTAGAGCAGCAGGAGCTCTGTGTAGTGGCTGTGAGCACCTTAGCAGCCTGTATGCATGGACCGAGCTACTCCAAGGGGAACTAAGTCAAGGAAGAGCCTGGCTGTGAGTCAGGGACTGTTATGTGTGAACAGGGGTGTGCTTGGACCCCTGTGGGACTGTGAATGACCCGTATGTTCTGTGTAATAAGCACTGTAATATTGTAATATTGAGTGTTGTACAGACTGTCCTGTGTATATAGTGCCAGGCGGACGTAACCGCCATTGGGACTGACTGTAAGGTCGTCAGGTCCTATTGACCAGTGTATGAGATGTGTGCAGTGTAACAGCCTGTCTGAGACCGGGTGGCCTGTGTCAACAGAGATGTATCGGCTGCGTACTGGATCTCTGCAGGTCCATAAGGGGCTAGTGTAAATATAGAAATATGTACTATAGGTTAAGATGTAAATATTGCTATGTATGTGTTCTGATGTAAAAACTGCCATGTCTGGTGTAGCTAAGGCTAGGCGGCCATAACCGCCATAAAGAGCTATGATTAGTGCTCATAGTGTTCGATGGAGCTGTAGCCAGTGCTCCCGTGTATATCAGCCTTTTAAAAGGGTATATGTGCAATGTAATGTACTGTTGTATGTAACGCTATGTTGATTATGCCGTTATGTGAGTGTATTATGTATTTTATATGTGATGAGCAGTTTGACTGATAATAAACTGTTCCATAATGATTTACGGTAAAGAAACACGTTTTGGTGTCATTTCACGCTGCCAAGCGAGCCCCTAGGCGTATGCGACCTCACAAAATATACATATATAATGTATATAATGTATATGTGTATGTAGACGTCAGACCTTGGGAGCGGTGGTGGAGACTCAGCGTTGGACTCGGGGAGAGTGAGTAAAGCATAGTTTGCTTGTATTTGTTAAAAAACTGCAACTGGAGGACAGGGATTTCCCAAATTAGAAAAGTATCTAGGTATTAAAGGGGTTTTCTATGATTACCAGTAATCTGGCACTGAGCAGGTCACATCAATACTGGACTACAAGAACTTCACAATCATTGTATGAACGTTATTGATCAGCTTTTTTGCAAAACTTAATTGTAATTCAGAAACCAAATGTATAAAAGATTCGCCGACAGTCCTGCATAAGAAGAATTTAAGAAGAAATAATAATGTATAGCTGAGTAATTCCATTCTCCTCCATTAAGCATTGGGATCTGTAGAAGACATTATGCTGAGATACAGGTCGTAGCATTAACAATCAATGGATTGCAGTCATTTGCAGAGAGGCGTATGTGGCAATATGCATTGAGTCCCTGGTGGGGTCTAATACTTGAGGACAAACATGATTTTTTCCCGCTAAATGCCCAGGACATCTTAGTCAATGTGATTCATGTTTTGTGTAATAACATCCAGTCAATGAATACTGTCATTCTTCAATTGTCCCGGGAACGGCTTTCTGCCACTGCCTTCTTTATTAGACCACTAAACCTGATAATGTGGGCGACTTCACATCTGAACAGAATACATAATGGCGTCTGTCAGAGGTTCTTGCTGTGCCTGTCCTCAGAAGATGTAATGGATATAGTTGTAGTGTGGTCTAATTAGGAGCGCTGGTTTTAGGAGATAAGTGTTGCAGTTTTGGAGACTGGGTGAAGCCTTGCCAGAGTTCCTACAAGGACCATACACTTACCATACTGCAAAAAGGCAATGCCAACCAGGCAAGGCCTTTATTGATCCCCAATACACAACAGCCAATAAGCAGCTAGTCACAAAATCGCAAATAGGAACGCTGGCAAAGCTTCGCCTAGTCCCAACAATTTATTTCCTAAACTCGTCGATCTTAATTAGACTGCACTACAACTATATCTATTGCTTTCTATCCATCTAAGGGTACCGTTACACCTGGCGAAGGCCCCGGAGATGTCGGCGGCGATGGGCGGGAGCGCGCACGTTTTTGGCGCCCCGTCAGCGTCACCACCCCCATTTACACGGGAGACATCTCCGGTGATGGGCCGGTGAGCTGAGAGGCGGCATCGTCGCCGGGGTGTCTCAAAACCCCAGCGGTGATGCAGTACAATGGGAGTCTATTGCTCCCATCACCTGTCAGCTCGCCGTGGCCATTTACATGGGGCGATGTGGACACATCGCCCCAGATCGGCCGCCTGGTTTCAGAGCACTGCTCTGAAACCAGGTGACCAGTAAAAGGCGTTGTCATCGCCCCTTTACATTAGGCGACGCAGGGGCGATGTCGCCGCCGATAGGCCACGCCCCTAGATCACCTATGTAATCGGTGGCGATGTCGCCACGTGTGACGTGGCCTTTAGGAGCAGCTACTTGGACGGAGATCATCACCTCGTGATAGATCTGCTAGGACCTGCAGTGATATGTCACTTTCAGTTATGCAACCCCAAGACTCGGCATTCCACACGGACCGGTGGTCACCAGTGTTCATCTTCCAGGCTCTCTCTGCTGTTGTGCAAGGGTGCACAATCTGGAAAGTTTTTAGTAGGTTTTAATAACATCTGCCCCACTGTTTCTTTTTTGTGTTCTCAGAAGTTGTACACTGCAGAATTAGAGAAGAAACTGTGTTATGATTCGCTCACAGTAGCATATAAATACGACGAGTGCAATGCAAGAAAATACATTGATTGGACTTGGACCAATGCTATTAAATGACTTGCATTGGCGAGCCTTGGCTCTTTTACACAACCATATGCTGCATGCTGTGATTTTTTTTTTCCACAGGCCAAATAAAATATTGCAGCATGCTGCATATGGTCGAGTAAAATAGCAGAGGCTCGCCAATGCAAGTCAACAAGTGCGTGAATAAAAATGGCCATCGCCATCTTTATTCACTCAGATTAGGATACGTTAACAATCTGTAGCACAGAACACTGTAATTGGTCCTGTAAATGATTGTAGAATAATAGTTGCTGAAAAAAATGCATTGCATACAGATGCTAGGCAAGAAAACAAATTGCACACTCATGTAGGGCTCACATGATGAATATCCATGGATGAAAATTTTGCCACACTTGAAATTGTTCCAGAAATTGAATTATTTCTCCCAGAAAACTATTACAATTACCGTACATGTTTTGTTATAAAAATATTACAATCTGAGAGTCCTCAGTGGTTGATACCTTTTAATGTGACTCACCGATGCCTGATGCTCACGTCTCAGGCGATGCAGCACTTGTCACGGTTCCGCGCCTGAGGCTGTGGGGCCCGGTAGTTGGATCAAAAGGGGATTTAAAGGATGGGGATGTTTCTTGATTGTCGTGACGCCACCTGTGGGAGTCCGGTGAATGCATCGGCACTGCTTGGGCCCCCGGGGGATGTGCGGCAGCTAGATGGGATGCTCCCCACAGGATGAGCAGGAGTCCCCGGGGCCAGGAGCTGCACTGAGTAGAATACGGCAGCTCAGTTGTTTCTGTGAGCAAGGGTAATCACAGTTCTGAAGAAAGGCACGGACACCTGATTCCTCTGTAACGGGTCTTTACTGTAATGGTTGGTGTGGTACACGGTATACAGGCTTTAGGTACCGGACCGGGTGGTCTCAGCGATGAGTGGTCTTAGTCTAGAGCTCCACAGTGTCCCTCCTTTTACTAACCGTTCTGTTCTAGTTGCCGTTGTCGCCTTAGTGTGCCAGTTCGGGGTACAGGGAAGACTTCTTTAGGGTTCCCTACTGGGGCACCCCCCGGCTGTACAGGGGCCTGTTTCCCTATGGAGGGTACCCCGCTGGCAAGACGGCTCATTCAGGGCCGTAGTGAGGCGCTCCTAAAAAGCTGCTCCGTCACTCCGGGTTGTGAAACAGCGGTGGACATCTGTTTGCCTCGGAACCGGTGTCCGGTGAGGTTGGGCACGGGTAGGTTTTAGCCCGCTACTTATTTGCCCGTGTTCCGGAATGGGTCACTGCTTAATGGTGACCTGCAGGAAAGTTGCTTCTTGAGGGCTGCACGGAACTGTGCAGATCCCTGCTCCTTCTCCTTCTCCTACGTTACTCACTTCCCCCACACACACTACACCTACACTCCTCCCTCCAGGACCTGATTGGCCCTCTACCTCTAAGTGGTGCATGTGGTATGTGGAGCTTTGGGTTTAACCATTTCATCACTGAGACGGAAGATATTACATCTTCAGTCAGGGATGCAATACCTTCCTGTGACGCACTCGTTGCGGGGCGCCACAAATGGCTAACTGAAAAGATGGTAAGAAAAAGCAAATCAATCTTTCGAGAGACTATGGGCTCTTCATCAGGCTCAATAATGATACAACTTTTGAAGAAGCACATACAGTGGTGTTCAAAAGTCCTGCATAGGCATAGCATAAATTGATTTTTCAAGTTTTAAACGTTTTCTGTCGAATATCTTTGATGCTAATATGACTTATTATATATGGTTTTGTTCAGAATACAATTTTGCATTCTCTCCCTGTAATATTTTTAGCTTTTGAAGCAGTTTTGCCTGAAATTATTGCAACAATATGGGAATTGAGAGCACAACTAAATATTGTACAGCTTCAGATCCAAAATTAGGCAATCACAGATGAGGTTCTTGTGACCAATCATAACCTGGATATGGCAGCCAATCACTTTCCATTACATTGCATCACATTTGCTGCTTTGTTTGTTTGTTTTATCTCTTGGTCTATCTAGTGAATCATACTGTAGAGCTTTATGATGGGAGCCTTCAGATTTTTGTTAGCGGAGGATCGTGTGCGAGTTGTGGTGCTACATGAAGAGGGTTATACTGGCCCCCAGATCGCAAGGAAGGTCGGCTGTAATCAGAGTACAGACGTAAGAATTTTGCAGAAACATAAGCAGCTTGGAATTACCCAGGACAGGCCCAGATCTGGTCGGCCCAGAAAGTCAACTAAAAGGGAGGATAGAGTACTGATAAGAACATCCCTTGCAAATCGAATGCTCACCTCTCCTCAGCTTCTGCGAGAATGGCAAGAAAAGTGCAATATTGAGGTAGCAACATCAACTGTTAGGAAGAGATGTTTGGAAGCAGGATTGAGAGGGTGCAAGGCCCGAAAGAAGCCATTGATGATAGTTATACAAAGACAAAGGCGAAAACTGTGGGCATTGAAATATTCAAAATGGAGGAAGGAGGAGTGGGAATAAGTGCTATTAGTGATGAAAGCACTTTTTGCATTTTAGGAAATGATGGCAAGTCTTATGTGAGAAGGTTTCCACATGAAGAGTACAAGCCAGAGTGTTTGAGCTTCTCTGTGAAACATCCGATGAAAGTAATGGTCTGGGGCTGTATGGCAGCCAATGGTGTTGGAAGGCTTCATATTGTGGAGGGTATGGTTAATGCAAAAAAATACATAGACATCCTTAATAAGAAAATGCTGCCTTCGGCTCAACACCTCTTTTCAGGGAATTATATCTTCCAGGATGATAATAATGCTCCTTGTCACAGAGCTAAGACAGTAACGGAATGGAAAAAAAAGAACAAGGTGGCTACTATTGACTGGCCAGCCCAGTCCCCGGACCTCAATCCAATGGAAAAAAAGAACAAGGTGGCTACTATTGACTGGCCAGCCCTGGACCTCAATCCAATTGAAAATTTGTGGCACAAGGTATCGATAGAGATATCTAAAAAACAGCCAAGGACCAAGAGAGAGTTGATTGAGGCTCTGATACAGGCCTGGAACCACATCATCACTCGTGAACATCTGCAGAAGCTTGTTCACTCAATGCCACAGAGATGCAACTTGGTGCTCAAGAGCAAAGGCTGGCCAATAAAGTATTAGAAGTTAAAGATGCGCTCAAAAGGCCCTTTTCAGGACTCTGAATTAAATAAAAAATGATAAATCTTAAAAAGTAAAATTTAAGTCTGTGTGAACTTGCATTGGAAGTTAATGAACTTAGAAACCTGTTCACCATTCTACACACTGTACAGGTGTAGGTATAGTTATGCTGTAAAAACAATTATCAAAAATACGCATACCATAACAATTTATACACTTGGGACATTCAAAAATGAGTATGGCATACAATGAGGGATTACAAAAACATATATGTTCCACCAGTTTCACTGTAGAGATGCAGAAGTATGAAATATATAGTTTTCTTCACGCCTATGCAGGACTTTTGAACACCACTGTACATATCCAAATGCAGGATGAGATAATGCAATACATAACACAGCTGATGTGAAGCATATAGTGGTCAGTTGGGAGGGGGGAAGGAGCAGCCTGGGCAGTAATATCAGAGTCCAGAGGCACAGACAGTTTTTTTGACCTTTGATTAGTGGTTGGTCCAAGAACAGAAATTAGACAGGGTGACATGGCTGTGGTAACAGTTCATGTAAGAAGTGAAAGTTTTATTGTCCTCTAACTGGGGTCTATTCAAAGATACGATAGCCCCAATCAGTTGATGTAAAAAGACATGAATCCATGTGAATTGTTCATTCCTGCTTTGAATGTGTCAAAGGTCGTTATCAATTTGTATACCCAAATTCTTCTCTCTCTCTGAGATTTGAAGTTACTTTTTAAAACGAGCAGCCTCATGTGTGTTATACTGTGGTCAGAGCTACAAGAATGCCTGGCTACAGGTAGGTCCATACATCTTTCTTTTATTGTGTGGCAATGAGAATTAATAAAAAAATGTATAACTCTTTGCAACTTAATTGGGGCTGCTTATTCACCATTCAGACTATCCTACATTGCTAACTTTCATTATTTTTTCTCTGGCCTCGAAGTCTAAAGGTACCGTCACACACGGCAATATTGCTATGCAATTTCACTGGCAATTTGCTGGTTGCAGTGAAATCATGGACACATTGTTCCATTTGTACATGGCAAGAAAAAAGAACAATAGAACAATGTGTCCATGATTTCACTGCAACCAGAAAATTGCCAGTGAAATTACCTAGCAATATTGCCGCATGTGACAGTACCTTAAGGAGCTTAGTGCCATGGGTGGTGAACTTCAATCAGGGGTTGGTGGAAGTAACCCTAAGGGTACCATCACACGAGGTGACAGTACCGCCAATTTATTAGGCAATGCAGGGGCGTGGCCTATCGGCGCCGATATCGCCCCTGCATCGCCTAATGTGAATGGGCGAGGGCGACGTCATTTACTGGTCGCCTGGAACCAGGTGGCCGATCTGGGGCGATGTGCACACATCGCCCCATGTAAATGGCCGCCGGCGACCTGACAGGCGATGGGAGCCATAGGCTCCCATTGTACTGCATCGCTGCTGGGGTTTTGAGACACCCCAGCGGCGATGCCGCCTGTCAGATTGCCGGCGCGGCGCTGGAGGTGTCGCCCCATGTAAATGAGGGATGGCGACGCCGGCGGGGTGCCAAAAACATGCGCGCTCCCACCAGTCGCCGCTGACTTCTCCAGCGCCGTCGACAGGTGTGACGGTACCCTTAGATGGTGGTAAGAAAAGCAGAAAACAGAACATAACTGATGAAGTCGATGCAGGACTGAAATCAAGAAACATTGCTGAAGTAGTTGGAGTAGGTAACCACACAAAAAGCCAGGAGACAACAATAGCTGTGGAGAATACAACTGAGAAATAAAATCCAGAGAAAGCTAAAAACATAACAGAAGATGGACCAAAAACTACAATTGCAAAAGAACAACAATGTAAAGAGGGATGTCCAAGGTCATAATGGCTCCTCATTGCCATAGCAATGCTAGAAGTCTATGAAAACCTGGCGCCAAAAATGGAATTGGGAAGGTTTTCCTATTGATCTCGCTTTGCAGTGCTTGTCAGTGAGGATCCAGGCACTATTCAACTAAAAAGAGGTGAAAAATCCATCCATATACCCAGTCACTTCTCTGTTCAATTCCTGATGTCCTCATGTTTACTATTTTTAGTGTCCATATGGTGAATGAGTGGAATAGGACATTGTGTAATGTCCCTAACCCCATACAATGCATCAATAATGTTAGGTCCCCTGGCACGGCTCCCCAGCTCACCCTCTCCTGGGTCTGCATCCGCTGCTCCTCTACCGATCGGGCATCTAGCGTTCAGGCGTGCTGTGTCTTGGAGCCATCGCTGGGTCCCCTTCCTACCTGCTGACCACCGGGCTCACACATCAGCACACTACAATGGTCGGACTCATGAACCTAATCAGGGTGCACTAGGTGCGGACACGCTCCTCCTCTGTGAATCTAGGGGCCGGCACAGCTCAACCTGACACCCCCCTTGACCAATAGCTGTCCATCCTCTAGTATATCAGGCCACCTCCACTAATGGGAGGTGCCTGATTTTTGAGTTTAGTAAGCTTCTGCTTCTGCTCCTGTTAGTCAGGCCCTCTTTGTGCTCTCCTTCAGTAGACCCATTCCTGCCCTCCTAGCCTCGGGCTCTTATCCCTCAAATCCTCCTTAGCTATACCGTAGTATAGGCTAAGCCTACCAGGTGCCCCCCTGGTACTAGCAGCTGTGGTATTTAGACACCCTGGGCTTGCCCATGACATTCCCTGTATATGGGTTGGTTAAACTAGGTCCAGCTCACCCAGGGGAGATCGGTAGCGCGGCCAAGTGGGTCCACTGTAGGTTGCCTTCCCCCGGAAGCGTGACAAATAACTACTATCAACAACCAATACCATCAGTGGCGTAACTTGAAGCTCATGAGCCCCGATGCAAAAACTTCAACAGGACCTTCAACTATTGCAAATCTGTGATAGCAATTAGTCTTTTTCTATAGGCTAAAGAGACTTTTGGGGCCCTCTAGGCTCCAGGGCCCAGGTGCGACCGCAACCACTGCACCTATTGTAGTTACACCCCTGAATACCATTAGGATGGATTACAGAGGCACCGTGCGTCTCCTAGCTCTGTAAGATGAAGAACTCACTCTGTGATAACTGTAATTCTTGGTTGACCAGTCATATTTATGCAGTATATTTGCTGATGCTCTGTAATGAACATCTGAATGTGCATTAATAATTTTAGTAATGGCCTCATTATCGTACTGTTCTTCACGTCTCTCTGATGACCGTGCTATTTCTAGTCCTTTGAATGGCTGCCAACTGATCAATAAATAATGCTTTTTGTTATCAATGGAGTGATCTTGGATGACCTCCCAGCAATGATGAGATGAGTAGGAAGCAGGTCTTGCTGCCCAGCGGTCATAATGCATCCACTGGAACGTGAATAGACCTCAATGTACAATAAAAGGCGCATTAACAATATCCGACCTGCAGAAAGCAACAGCAGTGGACACCACCGAGTCAGCTGAATGGTTTATTTAAGAATGTCATTACAACAAAAGCTTCCTCGATTACTTTAGAAAACAATTAAAGCTCCTCTTCCGAAAGGCAATGTGTCTCCATTGAAATAACATGGCAGGATTACTTACATATTAGATGTCCCCGACCATTATCTATTCCAGAGAATGGTATGGTTTGGCTTCTCAACCTCAACAATTAACTGCTGTCACTGTAGAAAGCCACCTTTGCCCAACTGCTGGAGTAGAAATGTAGATATGCAAGACATCCATTACAATGCAATAGATGGACAGGAACGGCTCACCAGAGTATACGCCAGGGAGACTTTGCATTTTGAGCAGTGGCGGATTATAATGAGGTCAATATGGGCTTTTGCCCCGGGCCCAATGGTGTCTAGGGGCCCATAGTCCAGGGGGTAAATTGCCCCATTATAATCCGCCACGGCGCCACCACACAGCACTTTGCACGCAGGCACAGCATCCATGAGGTGATGAGCCCTGCTAGTTGACAGGGAGCGGCAACCGCAGGGGGCCTGATGGTGGCGCGGCCCCCTGCTGATGCCGCTCTCTCTCCTATAGTCCCGGCCGCCGCTGTGTTACACTCCCCCCCGCAGTGTGAGCCCACCTGTAGAGCCGCACAGGAGGACCTGTGCTTACAGGACCTGTGATGATGTGAATGGAGGGGAGGAGTCAGGGATCACATGATCAGCTCCTCGTTATGCAGGCCTCCACTCTGTGATGGTTGTCATGGTGCTGGAGAGGTGAAGAAGAGGATAAGATGAAGGTTATGTGTGGGGTCAAGACTCAGGAGGGATTTACAGTGTGGATGTAGCAGAGCCGAGTGTGTACTAGGTGTACGGAGCGGAGCCATGTTTGTACGAGGTGTATGGAGTGGAGCTGAGTGTGTACGAGGTGTACAGAGCTGAGTGTGTGCGAGGTGTATGGAGCAGAGCCGTGTGTGTACGAGGTGTACAGAGCTGAGTGTGTACGAGGTGTACGGAGCGGAGCCGCATGTGTACGAGTTGTACAGAGCAGAGCCGCGTGTATACGAGGTGTACGGAGCGGAACCGCATGTAAACGAAGTGTACGGAGCGGAGCCACATGTGTATGAGGTGTATGGAGCAGAGCTGAGTGTGTACGGAGCAGAGCCACGTGTACGAGGTGTACGGAGCAGAGCCGAGTGTGTACAAGGTGTACGGAGCGCAGAGCGGAGCCAAGTGTGTACAGGGTGTACAGAGCCAAGCCGCATGTGTAGGAAGTGTATGGAGCAGAGCTATGTGTGTACACGGTGTATGGAGCGGAGCCATGTGTGTACAAGGTGTGTGGAGCGGAGTCGTGTGTGTACGAGGTGCACCAAGCAGAGCCTCGTGTGTACGAGGTGTATGGAGCTGAGCCGAGTGTGTACAGGGTGTATGGAGCAGAGCCGCATGTGTACAAGGTGTACGGAGTGGAGCCACATGTGTATGAGGTGTACGGAGCAGAGCCGCGTGTGTACGAGGTGTACGGAGCGGAGCCGAGTGTGTTCGGAGCAGAGCCGTGTGTGTATGAGGTGTACGGAGTGGAGCCAGATGTGTATGAGGTGTACGGAGCAGAGCCGAGTGTGTACGGAGCAGAGCCGCGTGTGTACGGAGCAGAGCCGTGTGTGTACAAGGTGTACGGAGTGGAGTTGCATGTGTACGAGGTGTACAGAGCAGAGCCACGTGTGTATGAGGTGTACGGAGCCGAGCCGCATGTGTACACGGTGTACGGAGCGGAGCCGCGTGTGTACGAGGTGTATGGAGCGGAGCCGCGTGTGTACTAGGTGTATGGAGCGGAGCCGCATGTGTATGGAGCCGAGCGTGTACGAGGTGTTCGGAGCAGAGCCGAGTGCGTAAGAGGTGTACGGAGCGAAGCCGAGTGTGTATGAGGTGTATGGAGCGGAGCCACATGCGTACAAGGTGTACAGAGCAAAGCCAAGTGTGTACGAGGTGTACGGAGCTGAGCCATGTGTACGAGGTGTATGGAGCAGAGTTGAGTGTGTACTAGGTGTACGGAGCGGAGCCATGTATGTATGGAGCATGTGGAACTGTGTGCTTACAAGGTGTGCGTACCGGTGGTAGCTGCCTGCGGATGTTGCTCCCACTCCTATAGTCCCAGCGGCCTCTGCTGGCAGCATTGTTCTCCCGAGTCCCGGCTGCCGCTGTCCGCCCTGCTATGCTGATTCTGCCGGGCCCGATCGGGCTTTGCTGAATCCTCCTACTCTAGGAGGACCCAGACCCAGGCAGGCAGCTGATCTCGACTGAGGCTGAGCAGATTCCTCCGTCCTCCTGACTGAGTCTGTGTCTCACCCGCCGACCGCCGTCCACCACCTCCTGGGTCGCCGCCTGCATGAAGAGAGGGAGTCTGAGGAGAGGGACTGTCACCTAATGCCGACACAGAGCACACAGCGCACGTGCCTGTGTGACAGAGAGGTGAGTGATATGTCCACTCCTGACTCCTGCCCTGCTGCTGCAGCTGCTGCCTGTGGCTGTGCTCTGTGTGTGCACTGCCAGCCAGACCTCCTGGTGGCTGCTGCATGGCAGGGAGGACTCAGTCAGTGTAAAGAAAGAATGTAAGCAGTAATTTTGGGAACTAAGGCCCCTTTCACATCTGCTTTTTTTCAGATTGTGGCAGATCCGGCAGATTTACCGCATCTGCCGACTAACGGCCGCACTTGCGGCACCCTTGCGGCAAGCCCCATGCATTGTTTATGCTGCTTGCGGTTTGGTGCGGCAAGTGCGGTTCTGCTGGGTGCGACAAGTCCGGCATTTGCGGCGGTGGAAAAAAAACCGCCGCTGACCGCGTTGTCATCCATCGTCGCAACGGCTGTTAGGCAGCAAATGTGGTAAATCTGCTGGATCTGCCGCAATTTGAAAGACACGGTGATGTGAAAGGGGCCTAACCAACGCTGCTTTCACATCAGTGTTTAGCTGATGTTTGGGCCGTTCCAGCAGGTGGCGCCGCATGTGCCGGATCGTCCGCCTAACAGCCGACTTGCGGCCCAGATGCGGCAAGCCCCATGCATTGTCTATCACAAGTGCGGTTCTGCTGAGTGCGGCAGATCAGGCACTTGTGGCCGCGAAAAAAAAACTCTACAAGTGGTGTTTTTTTTTGCAGCCGCAAGTGTCGAATCTGCCGCACATGGCAGAACCGCACTTGCCGCACCGGACCGCAAGCCCCATAGACAATGCATAGGGCTTGCCACATCTGGACCGCAAGTCGGCCATTAGGCGGCTGATCCGGCGCCACCTGCCGAATCGGCCGCACATCAGCAAAACCGCTGATGTGAAAGGCCCCTTAATCACTGGAGTGGTGTGCCCCACCATCTTGGATAATACAGAAACATGTGAAATGGCTATACATGGTGTATCATATGCCCCTCTAAGTGGCTATCTTGCTTGGATCATGTACGTATGGAGTCCATGCATTCATGATTCAAGAAAAATATCCACATAGAGGGGCACATACAACATGTAGAGGTATTTCACATGTCTATCCAAAGTGGAGGGGTAGTGGGTGCGCACATTGTGTATTTTGTGATTTTTTACCTCAGTATTTGAAAGGTCTCGTGCACACACTGAGTATTTGGTCAGTTTTTTCCTCAGTATCTGTAAAGCCTATTGCACATGCTGAGCATTTGGTGGGTTTTTACCTCAGTATCCGTAAGGCCTCGTGCACACACTGAGTATTTGGTGAGTTTTTACCTCAGTATCTGTAAGGCCTCGTGCACACGTTGTATATTTGGTGAGTTTTTACCTCAGTATCCGTAAGGCCTCGTGCACACGCTGAGTATTTGGTGAGTTTTTACCTCAGTATCTGTAAGGCCTCGTGCACACGCTGAGTATTTGGTGAGTTTTTACCTCAGTATCTGTAAGGCCTCGTGCACACGCTGAGTATTTGGTGAGCTGTTACCTCAGTAATTGTAAGGCCTTGTGCACACGCTGAGTATTTGGTGAGTTTTTACCTAGTAATTGTAAGGCCTCATGCACAGGCTGAGTATTTGGTCAGTTGTTACCTCAGTATTTGTAAGGCCTCGTGCACACGTTGTGTATTTGGTGAGTTGTTACCTCAGTATCTGTAAGACCTTGTGTACACGCTGTGTATTTGGTGAGTTGTTACCTCAGTATCTGTAAGGCCTCGTGCACACGCTGAGTATTTGGTGAGTTTTTACCTCAGTATCTGTAAGGCCTTGTGCACACGCTGAGTATTTGGTGAGTTGTTACCTCAGTATTTGTAAGGCCTCCTGCACACGCTGATACTGCATTATAAGAAACAAGCTATTATGCCCTGAATGCCCCTGTACACAGAATAAATAACTTATAAAAATCTTGCACCCTGTATTCTAACCTGTTACCGGTCCAAAATTCTTGCTTGCAGATTGGTCCATTCAGCCTCTCCTCGCCGTCTGACAGCCTCTTCTTCTGAATGATATGGATCACGCCTTTGTTATCCACATCCCACTTTCCCATCTCACGTCTGTGCAGATGCCTCTCCAGCTTGCGCAAATGCACCGTGCTCTGCCCTACTGCAGCTACAATGTAAAACTCATCTACTCATGCGCGAACCGCAGGGGTCTCTGCACATGGCTCCAGGCTCACAGTCTTCTGCGTGTAATGTATGGTGACATCACTGAGATTTTAAACTTGTAGGATAATCCCATGATGGAGCACAGTGCACCTGCACAAGCTGGAGAGGTATGGGCGTAGCGTAGGCAATGGGAAAATTGGACATAGTCACGTGGATAACGCAGGTGACAGGAGGCGTTATCTACATCATGCAACAGAAGACTCTGTCGGACCGCGAGGAGGCGGGACGGACCGATCTGCAAGCAAGTCCATTGGACCAGTAACAGGTGATTATCATTCAGGGTGCACGCCGTTCGAGATATTTATAAGTTATTTATTCTGAGTATAGGGGCAGTCAGGGCATAATGGCCTCCTTCTAATGGACTGTTCAATACTATGGCTTAAAGGGGTTTTTTTTTTCCTCCTAACTGAAGGGTAAATTGACTAAATCAATGGATATTTGACAGGTTAGAGTTTCACTCAGCAACTATTTTTCTGGAATAATCTATTTCAGGTATATGATAACCTCCGTCACATGACTCCCGCGACCCCGTCACATGACCCCGTCACATGACCCCCGTGACTCCGTCACATGACCCCCATGACCCCGTCACATGACCCCCATCACATGACCCGGGGGGGGGGCCCACAGAGTCTGAACAGCCCCGGGCCCTGGCTACCCTTAATCCACCCCTGATTTTGAGTCATAAGTTGAGATATCTCTCACTGTAGAGTACACCTGGCCTAATAACATATCCTTTAAACTGATGCCATTTTCTTTAAATGGGTCATTTAAGGTGTTGTCTGGTGAAAACAAGTTATCATGTCCACTGAATAAGTGACAACTTGTTTATCAGTTGGGGTCCGACCGCTGTGACCTGCACTGATCAGCAGAGCGATGCATTTTTATCCCCATTAGAATGTGGCAGTGTGCATGCTTACCAAAAATGTAATATATTAATATAAACAAATAAAATAAGGAAAAAAATGTACACATATTTGGTATCACCGTATCAAGAACAACCCAATCTATAAAACTGTCACACAAGTTAACCCCTTTGTCAACACTATATAAAAAAAAAAAAACAGCGAAAACCAGTGTTTTTTTTTGTGGGGGTACGTTGTGGTACGGCGTACCGGAAAATATGTGTGACACCCCTGCTGGGGATTGCCACAGGACCCATCCGGTGCAAGGAGCGATTGACACTTTGGTACACACAACACACAACACCTTCCACCCCAGACCTGGAGGGGGAGCTCTACTTGCTGCATTAAGCAATTTCCCCTTATAAGTATCCAGGCCTGAGGGGAGGAGTCAGTTAGTCTGCTCTGAGCAGTGAAGAGAGCAGTTAGTCCAGTGAAGCAGCCTAGAGAAAGTGCTGGAAAGACCTGATTGCTGGGCAAAGCAAGGCCCAGAACCAAGGGACACTGACCCGCTGTGAAGCACCCCAGAGAGAGGGAAGGAGGCCAGGGAAGGAGAAAGGAAAAAGGACAAGGGACCGTATGTAGGATCCCTTTAGCTCACCCGGACGCCAGAGTCCGACCCTGCAGGAGAAACACTGAAGTAGGAAAAGCCCGGAGGAACCAGGAGGATCTATTCCCCTGAGGTACTAACTTAATAGAGACACTCAAATCTGACCAAGCACAGGACCAGGGGCCCAAGAGGAGTATAGGGACCCCACAGAAGGCCCTCAGTGTCAGTTAAAGAGTAAAGCCCTGAGAGGAAAGAAAGCAGCGAGTTCAGTTATAGGCAGGACTTACCCCAAACCACCGTACACAGTAGCAGAGGAAGCCTCACAACTCTGAAGGTGAAAATCCCAAATTGCACCGAGAACCTGGTTCCCTCTTGGACTGTACCTGTTACCGGACATCAGTAATAGGTACCGAAACAAAGACTATTGTGTGTGTGAGTCTGCTTCCCCGCCGCTGCCCACAGCGTACCCTGCAAGCTGCTACTACGACTCCCCTCATCCATCCCCGCTGCCCTGAGGTAGAGCTCCACCTGTGGGGAGCTGTAACACCCAAGCTGCATCACATCACCTCAGCGGCCGGCCGCAGCGCTGGTAACCAAATTACCAGGAACCACAGGTGGCGTCACAACACTACTACCCCCATCCTCCTCACCATTCCCCCTAATCCCCGCCATTGAGGGTCCAGGGCACGGAATCGGGAACTAACCAGCCGTGATTCCCCATCGAAGCAGTCGTCCTGTCCTGGGATCCGAGTACCCCCTACCCTGTCGGCCGCCTCATATGCAGAGGCGCGTACGTGGTGGTACGGTGGTAAATATGCAGAGTGGGCGGAGCTATATGGGGATTGGGGATTGCCGTCCACTGCATGCTGCCCACAGGGTGTACCGGCTGAAAGACAGCACCCCCCGCTTCTTAATCACGGCCGCAGGCGCCTGACAGCTCCATAACCCGCTCCTCAAGCCGCAGTCACCTGACATCACCACCCCCTCCCCCCCTGCTCCTGAAGCTGGCGGCACCTGACTGAATCGCCCCCGCTCCTCATTCTTTTACAAAAAAAAGCACTGGCGAAAACTATGTATTTTCATTAGAAAGCTGACAACAAAGTGGAATAAAATGTGATAAAAAAGTTGCATGTAAATAAAAATGGTGTCACTAGAAACATCATCTTGTCCCACAAAAAACAAGACACAATTGGGCTCCATCAGCAGAAAAATAAAAAAGCTATAGCTGTCAGAATACAGCAATGCAAAAACAATTTTTTTTCTTTAAAATTGTTTTTTTGTGTGAAAGTGGCAATACTTAGAAAAGCAATATTAATGTGGTATTACAATGTATTAGGTACTACAAGGCCTATTTGCAGTTTTTTATTCAGCTGCATTCACTAAGTTTGAATCCATGGGTGTTTCCAGAGATAAAATTGTTACTACATTGGTGGTGGATGAATTCTCAGAGGGTACAATTTCCAGAATTTGGTCACTTGAGGTTTCTGCTTTTCTGTCACTAATGGGGACGTCACACACATCAAAGTCGCCAGCGATCTCATTGAAGGCTGATCGCTGGTGAGCTGTCACACAGGCAGACTCACCAGCGATCAGTAACAGCGACATCGCTGTTAACCATGTAAACGAGTGGGTAACTAAGCGCTGTGCGGCACTTAGTTACCCGCTGTTTACCATGGATACCAGCTCCCAGCACTTGCTGAGAGGCGCTGGGAGCTGGCTTCTCGCTCGTCTCCCGGTGTCACACGCACCGATGCTGTGTGTCCACTGGGCGACCATCGGCAGGTTTTAGAGCAGGTTCTATAACCTGGCGACCATCAACCAGCGATTTTTCGCTTGTTGATGCGCCCTGTCACACATGTCAATATCGCTGCAACGTCATGTGCAGCAGTGATATTGCAAGCGATATTGATGTTTGTGACGTCCCCATTAGGGGCTCTGCAAACAAAGTCCGCAAATTATTCTCGGAAACTCCAAAATCCAAAGGGGCTCCTTCTCTCCTGATACCTACCGTGTGGCCAAAAAGTACTGTACAGTCTCTTGTGTAGTATCGCCATTTTCAGGAGAAATTAACGAATGATAAAAAAGAAGAAAAGGGCACTTACATCCCAAAATGTCCAAGGCTTAAAGAGCTGTTGGAGGCGATCTTATGTAACATCAGGTTATACAAAGCAAGCATTTCTTGAGCCCTCTTCAGGAGGCAGATTGAAATCTCAGTTGTTGGTGTGGACTTCAGACAATCATCTACGAAGAATCTGACCTCTGACCCGTACTCTTCTTCACCTTCTTTGGTAGAGTTTTGAAGGCCATAGAGAGCGACTGCCAAGTTGAGTCTGTTCCCAAAGATGTGGACCCTCATCCGGTACTCTGATGTCCTTATCGGGGTCATTGTCGCGGTACCAGAAGAACCTCAAGTAGTTTCTGTGTTCTTCCTTAATGAGAAAACAATGGAACATCTGTTGTATGTCAGCCATAAATGCCACCATATCTCTGCGGAAACAGAGTAGCACTTCTAGAAGTCTGTTGTTGAGGTCTGGGCCTACAGTAGGACATCGTTCAACAAGACGTCTTCGCATTTGGTGCTTGAGTCAAATACCACTCTTATTTGACCTGGCTTCTTAGGATGATACACTCCGAAGATGGGTAAGTACCAACACCTCCTCTGAGTGTCGAAGTGCAGGTGCAATCTCTGCGTGGTTGTTCTGGAATATCTTCCTTATTAAGGTAAATAAATATTCCTTCATCTCAGGCGACTTCTGAAGCTTGTGTCTGAGGGAGATGAGTCGACTGTAGACCAGTACTCTGTTGTTGGGCAGACATCTTCTCCAGGGTAGGAATGGTAGAGGTGCGACCCAACTGTTTGACTTGTCTCTGACTATCTCTCGATCCATGATGTCCAAGAACATCCTGTCTTCTATAGACATCGCTGTCTTGTTGTCTTCCTTTGTCCTGCGGAAAACTGTACATCCTATGTGGTCTTGTTCACTTTCATCAGTGTGGTCTTCGTTGGAAGGAGCTGAGAAAGGGCAAGACAGGGGAGTGCTTCTTGGCAACTCCTTTACCAGCAGACTATTCTGACATGGTTAAAGAGAGATGAAAATCAATTTTCTAGCATGCTGATGAGCATACTGTTGACTAAGAAACCAAAGAATATGAGTCTGCATACATTGGAAGCAGCAGTGTGAACTGCGACCAATCCCCACCAAAAACATGAAAAACCAATGTAAAAACCGTATAAGTGTCACACAAAAGGAGCTCTGCTGTAAAAAATATAAATAGCCAGTGCCGTGACAAAAAACAGGGCCTTTTGGTTTATACGTTTTTGCAAAAAACGTACAGTAAGCTGCCTCACCAACTTCATGGTGGGCCCTGGTAGAGACAGTCCTAACTCTGTCCCTAGATGCTACGTTAAAAACCTGCCTGTGTGTACAAACCTCTGGGCAGGGCGCGGGAGAGCACAGGAAAATCTCACCTTGTAAGGCAGTGTGGCTGGCAGCTCTGTGTGCAGACTTCATAGGGGAGGGGCAGGTACCTCCAATCTCTTCTGGACCAGCAGGGGTGAACATGAAACCAAAGAATACGAGTCTGCACACATTGGAAGCAGCAGTGTGAACTGCGACCAATCCCCACCAAAAACATGAAAAACCAATGCAAAAACCGTATAAGTGTCACACAAAAGGCGCCCAGAGGTATGTACACATAGGCAGGTTTTTAACGTAGCATCTAGGGACAGAGTTAGGACTGTCTCTACCAGGGGCCACCGTGAAGTTGGTGAGGCAGCTTACTGTACGTTATTTTGCAAAAACGTATAAACCAAAAGGCCCTGTTTTTTGTCACGGCACTGGCTATTTATATTTTTTACAGCAGAGCGCATTTTGTGTGACACTTATACGGTTTTTGCATTGGTTTTTCATGTTTTTGGTGGGGATTGGTCGCAGTTCACACTGCTGCTTCCAATGTGTGCAGACTCATATTCTTTGGTTTCATGTACACCCCTGCTGGTCCAGCAGAGATTGGAGGCACCTGCCCCTCCCCTATGAAGTCTGCACACAGAGCTGCCAGCCACACAGCCTTACAAGGTGAGATTGTCCTGTGCTCTCCCATGCCCTGCCCAGAGGTATGTACACACAGGCAGGTTTTTAACGTAGCATCTAGGGACAGAGTCAGGACTGTCTCTACCAGGGCCTACCGTGGAGTGGGTGAGACAGCTTACTGTACGTTTTTTGCAAAAACGTATAAACCAAAAGGCCCTGTTTTTTGTCACGGCACTGGCTATTTATATTTTTTACAGCAGAGCGCCTTTTGTGTGACACTTATACGGTTTTTGCATTGGTTTTTCATACTGTTGACTAAGGTTTGCTTGTGTGCTCCTCCTAGAAAGCCATCTCCTATAATGACCCATCCAAGGTCAAGCCTCTGTGTGTATGGAGCGTTCTGCAAGCCATTAATAGACTCTCTAGACTTGTAGACTCTTAGTATATCTCTTCCTAAGAGTAGAGCTATTGGAGCTTCAGGGTCCAACTCAGGTATAAGGTGAGCTATACGCTTCAGATGGTGATGTATTTTCACCTCTGGAGAAGGTATTTCAGACCTGTTGGTCATCCAGGATCATATATATCTTGATCGTTTTGTCCCTGCGCCCTGCTGGGTAGACTCTGAAAAGGCAGATTTTTAACAGGATCTTCCTCCCACGAGTCCTCCGTAGATCTCAGTGCATTTAGAGGTGACCTCGGGGGTGCCTTCGTCAGTGTTCTTCTGCTTCCCATCATGCTCCTCTGCTTGTGACAACACTTGTGGGGTGGTCCAGGGTGCAAGGCTGTCTTGTGATCTATGCTGCTGCATTCTGCACATTTCACACTAGCTGCACAATTACTGGCAAGGTGAGTGGTTGTGGCACAGCATTTGAAGCAGATGTTGTTTTCCTTGAGGAAACCTTTACGATCCTCTAAAGACTTCTCCCTGAAGGCTCTGCATTTTAGTAGAGGATGTGGTTTACTGTGTAGGGGACATTGCTTTCTGACATCCTGAGGTTTGGTCTTTTCAGGAGGGGGCTTATTCGTATTGTTAGGAGGACCTGTGGAAACAATATTAGTTCTATGGACTGCCATCGGTGTCCTACTAGGTTTGATACTGGGGCAATGGGATATGGCAGAGTGAAGTCAAAACTAGGGTCATTTCTGATTTTAGCTTGTTGGTTAATAAATTCTACGAACACAGAGAAAGGCGGAAAAGGCACGTTATGACTTTTCTTATACCGTGACGCATAAGTGACCCATTTTTCTTGTAGGTTGTAAGAAGTTTTTGTATTATCGGATTGACACCACTAGCAGTGTCTAAGAATGCCAATACGGGCAAATCTCCTTCCTCCTGGGCAACCTGTAACTCTACCAACAAGTCACTCACTTCTCTAAGCTTCTGATAACCTTTAGGCCCTATTTCCTTAGGGAAATCATCAATTCTTTTGTATAAAGCATTCTCTATGACTTCGAAGGACCCATATAACTCATCAAGTCTTTTCCACACTTCGCGAAGACCTGTGTGTGAATGTTTTATATTAATGTCTCTTACTCTTTTGGCATGCTCAACCAACACACTCCCAAGCCACTTTACTAGGAGATCTAACTACTCACTACAGAATAAGTCCAGACCTGAATGGCGTTCTGGAACGAGGATTACCATGATCTATATTTCTCGGCTTTATCGGTGAACTTAACAGTCCGTTTGTAACCAGTTCTCAGTGAGCAAAGAACTTTGCAAAGTCCATGGTGGCTTGGTTGGTGCTGGTACGAGCCGGTGTGTAATAGTCATGTCTAGTGTGTGGTGCATCACCATACCTGTTGGACGCTTCCGACTTCGGATAGTCTGAATAGTACCTCCCTGGAGAGAAAGGTGTCTCTTTTTAAGGCAGGACAGGAGCTGTACCTTCTGCTCGGTGGGGCAGTAACTGTGGCCAACATGTTCGTGCTGGGTGTCTTCTCATTTGAAGTAGCGAAGTTTTGGGTTGGATCACTGGTAATTGGCTTAAGCTGGTTGATGTGGTGTATCAAGGCTGTCGTCTATGCTGGAATGTTGATGCTGATGGGCGTACTCTGCGATGCGTTGTGCTGGATCCTGCTGGTTTACATCCGGTCGAAGAATGTTGCTGCGTCTTTCATAGCCAGATTTTTCTGCAGCTTCCAAGCACTCTGCTTTAGCTATTGCAGCTGCTGTCTCTTTGTCTGTGGGAAGTCTTTCTAGAGATGCTTGCAGTTGCTTTCTTTCTGCTTCTTGCTCTGCCTAGCTCAGCTTTAGTTGTATCTCTTGTGCGGCGAAGGAGGATCTCGCTTTGGCCGCCTCGGTTTCGGCGCGAGCGATAGCAGCAAGCTCTGCTTTTGATGTCTTGGTAGGGCCTGCTCGTGACCTCGTTTTGAGTGAGGATGTGAGGCTTCGAGACATGGTGCGCTTAGCTGCAGACTGCTGAATGCTTTGGCGGGAAACTGAGTCTATATGCAGACGGGCTTCCACGTGGCGGAAATAACGTTGCACTTGCTGGGGGGCTGGGCTCTTCTTCCCTGAGGCTGTATGGCGGCTGCTGTAATACCCGTATGTGATGCAACGTGGGCGTTAGTGGTCCGGTACAGTCTGTTCAACTACAGCCTGTGGCCAGAGTCCATTTTTACTGTTCTGCCTTCTTCCACATATGGTCCTGTGGATAACAAGCATACAGCTTAACCCTCGTTCACTTCCCCAAGGAACAGACTGTAGGATTTCTGGAGTCTATATTTATTGAGGTGATGAACTTGATTGTGTGAACGATAATGTGTGGTAAAATTGGAATTATCTGACGAGAGGAAAGTTGTGAGGAATGGAGAGCCAGAAACAGACGTGTTATCTTCTCACTGAAGAACTGGGAAACTGACTACAAGGATCTCTTTCTCCAGAGGTCCCTTGGCACACACTATTCTTATAGGGGACAGTCTGAGCTCTGCTAGATCATGTTTAACATCTAAACAACATAAACAGACAACTAATGACCTCTACAGGTCGTAACTAGTATAACTCTAGTATAACTCTATAAATACTTTCTTAGCTGCTCATAAATGGGCAGAAAAGTTAGAATTGTTCCAAGTTTAAAAAAATGGTATATGTATATTGTTTTTTTGTTTTTCTAAAGTAATGTTTATGTAAATGTGGCAAATATTAATTATTAACAATTGTATGTGATTTAATTATCTGGTTAAGAGGCACAAAAATGTACAGATTGAATATTGCTAAAAGTTCCCCTTTTGTCAATCTTTTGTTATTTTCATAAATAAACGCAAATCATATCAACCAGAATTTACAACTAACATAAAGTACATTGGCCAGGGTCACATTTGCGTTTTGACCCTAGCCTGCCGGATTCCGGTTTTAACTTAGAACTTTTTCCAGCGCCGCATAGCGTTACCGCTATGCGGTGCTGGAAAACGCTGCCCCTAGTTACCCTATGTTTACCTTCACTACCTGTCACACAGGCAGCTGCTCGGAGTGCGCTTTACAGCGCCCCACAGGAAACCGTTGCAGACAGCGTTTCCTGTGCGGCGCTGTAAAGCACACTCCGAGCAGCTGCCTGTGTGACAGGTCGTTAAGGTAAACATCGGGTAACTAGGGACTGCGTTTTCCAGCACCGCATAGCAGTAACGCTATGTGGCGCTGGAAAAAGTTCTAAGTTAAAACCGGAATCCGGCAGGCTAGGGTCATAACACAAATGTGACCCTGGCCAATGTGTCCCAAAAACTATGTTAGAATCACTGAGAAATGTTGAAGGTTTCCAGAGTTATTACCTTATTAAGTGACACTGGTCAGATTTGTAAAATTTGGCTTGGTCAGGAAGGTTAAAACAGGCTGGGTGGTGAAGAGGTTAAGGTTTTAGAGATAATGTTTACAAATGTGAGGAGCTATCAGACTTTTTCAATACAGATGAATAGTAAAGTCAATTTTATTGTTCACAAGTGATGGGCGCAGGGGATGTATCGAAATGTCTCTTTCCTGGATATGTTCGTAAGCCATAACTCAATCAAGCCTACATTTACATTTATTATTATGCAACTGGTAGGGGAATCTGTGCCTTTTTTTATTGGCACAGGGCTACCTGGATACACAATTTTGCAGACTGGATGGAGACTTCACAGTTTTTGAATTCAATGAACTTGATGGGTGAAGGGGATGGGTATGTCTGTGTTTGCTGCTAGGGGGCTGTAAGGAGAACAGCAGAAAACACCTTTTGGAGGGAAGTCAGTTGGTGCTGTGATTCGGAAGCCCAAGGATCAGAGCTAAGGCTGATCCGGAAGCCCATGGATGGACTATAGAATGTGGAACTTAAATCACGTGCTACGGTCGTAAGATCTAATTTCTGATTTTTAAGAATTAATTTATGGACTATTTTGCTGGCTGGATTCTGATTTTCTGTACTGGGGGCATTGCATTGTGGTGCCTGAAATACCTTGTATGGATATAAATAAAACTTTTCATCATTAGCCTGCCTACATGATTATTACAACCCACAACCTCAGGTCTTCACAACAATGTCACCACTAATGGATGAAACTGTATAAATGGATTGCAGGGAAAAACTTTGAAGGGGGATGGATAGCTAAAGGATAGCGGCTGACTTTTTAATGCTACAGAGTCCCCATTCCATATTTTGTCAGGGCCCCATCTAGTCATGACACATATTAAGCTCCCATCACACACAATGACGCAACAGCGATCCCGACAACGATAACGATCCTGTAGGGATCGTTGGAGCGTCGCTACCTGGTCGCTGGGGAGCTGTCAAACAGGCAGATCTCCTCAGCAACCAGGAATCAGGGAGCCACCTCCACATCGCTGGAAACGGGAGGACACTGGTAACTATGATAACCAACGGGTATATAGGCAGTGAGCGCTGCCTAGATACTCGGTGTTTATCATAGTTACCAGCGTCCTCCCTGCTTAGCGCAACCTGTAAGCAGGGAGGATGCTGGTAACTATGATAAATACCGGGTATCTAGGCAGCGCGCGCTGCCTAGATACCTGCTATTTATCGTAGTTACCAGCGTCCTCCCTGCTTAGTGCTGGTAACCATGATAAACACCGGGTACCTAGGCAGTGCTCGCTGCCTAGATACCCGGTGTTTACCATGGTTAGCAGCCTGTGAGGACGCTGATAGTTGGTCTCTCGCTGTCACACGCAGCGATGCATGCTGACCAGCGGGAGCGCAACGACCAAAAAATGACCCAGAGCACTTTGTAACGATCAGTGGTCTCACAGTAGGGGCCTGGTTGCTGCTAAGTGTCACACATAACGAGATTGTTAGCGACATCACTGTTACGTCACAAACTCTGTGACGGTACAACAATCTCGCTAACGATCTCATTATGTGTGACGGGAGCTTTGTGGATGCGGTACTATATGTGTCAGACTCGATCCTCCATATAATCACATTCACTTCTGTATGCAGAACATCGAGCCTTTTTGCTCAGTGACCTGAGGCGTCTTTACTAAATAGCAATAAACCAGAAGTAAATTGAGCAAACATGGCTCACTGCTGCCAGCAAAGACATGCTTAATATTGTCTGTAAGAAGTGGTTGATGGATGAGCTGAATCAGACAAGCGTGAGTGATTTTGGGAATGCGGCCCACATAAAATCAGATGTATGAAATCATTGCGCATTTTAGTGCATATCACAGGTTAAATGGTTGACACATATTCTCAATATCATCAAGTTAACTGCTGAATGTTGAGTTCTTGATTGGACTAAATGATGATTTTTACACAAGCTGCCATAAGAGAGAGGAGGTTTTAGACCAGGGGTGGGGAACTCCAGTCCTCGAGGGCCGCAATCAGTGCAGGTTTTCAGGATTTCCTTAGTTTTGCACAGGTGATAACATAATCACTTGCACTGGTGATGATTCCAATCCCTGTGCAATAATAATGGTGGGTTTACACACACCAATTTATCTGTTCAATATCTGAACGAGATCTCTGGTTGCAGTGAAATCATGGACACAGTTCCATTTTGTCGCTGTGTACAAATGATACAATGTGTCCATGATTTCACTGCAACCAGAGATCTGTTCAGATATTGAACAGATAAATTGGTGTGTGTAAACCCACCATAAGGAAATCCTGAAAACCTGCACTGATTGCAGCCCTCGAGGACTGGAGTTCCCCACCCCTGTTTTAGACAAACACTACAAGGAGAACTTTTTCTCTTATTCCCGAGGCGGAGAGGTCTACAAAAATGCTGCAGTACCAGAAGGCCATAGTCGCGGAATTAGTCCAAAAATTCCCTTCTGAAAACGCCAGCGGCAGAGGTCACGATTTGGAGGACAACCATGGCGTTCAGCCGAGAGTGGCACAAGTCCAATCCAGCAGAGGTAGGGGAACATTCTGAGGTGCGGACTAGTGTCACAAGGACTGCAAAGTTTGCCAAGATGCTGAGGGAATACCTTGCCGATCGTACAAAAGTGCTCCTAGATTCCTCTGTGCCTTATAATTATGGGGTATCCAAGCTGGACACGTGGCAGGAATTAGCTCTCTATGCCTTGGAAGTCCTGGCCTGCCCTGCCGATAGCGTTTTGTCAGAGCGTGTTTTTAGTGCCGCAGGTGGAATCATTACTGATAAACGCACCCGCCTGTCAACTGAAAATGCTGACAGGCTGACTCTGATCAAGATGAACAAGGGTTGGATTGAGCCTGACTTCACCACACCACCACCAAATGATAGCGGAATTAAAATTTTGTGCCGGTAAATTGCCATGCACCTCCGCACACCCACACATGGGTACACACTTCATGACTTTGGCTACTTGCTGTACTGCTCCTCCTTCTCCTTATCCGCCACCATCATATGATCAGTGCGACCGTGGTTCATGATGCCACGAAAACATAATTTTTCTACATCATATTTATGATGATGACCCTAACCGTTCAAAAGTTAGGCAGTAGTTTCATGTATACCCCCCAAGGGTAAATGTTTTAGTCCATGCTTACAGAATGGGCATTACAAGTACAGGAGACCCGCTCCTTTGTAATGGAAACAATATTTAGAGGTGTCATGGCAATAAATAGTTAATAATTTATATAACTCTTATAGAAGTCATTCAGAAATCTTCCAGTGTACTAACAGCATGTTATGTTTATATAAATTTTGCTCCTCTTTCTCTCCATATCCTCCCCCTTTCAGAATTCCACTTTCTTAGAATTAGCTGCGCAGAAGCTCTTATCAGAATGTCCCCGGACCGAATGTACTAATCAAGGCTGAATTGGAATACTAACCCACAGAATATAATTGAATGTTCTCTTCAAAATAAAATGCAACACCCCTTTTAATATCCCTTTTAAGGAGCCGTATAAAACTGCTAACCCCTCCTAACATAAAGGTTTTTGTCATTAGGCTCTACTTTGACTTGTCAGCGTGGTTCTTACCGGTGGCGTGCACACACTTAGACAAAGCATCAATTTGGCGGCAGACATTTAAGAGAACAGCCCACCCGAAAGCTGTGGAGGGCATCCATTACAGTTGGCGCACCAGTGTGGGGCTAGGACGAGACGTCCAGGGGACCACAGCCACACCTGAACCTCTATTCCCAGGACGGATCATACACGAGGGGTAGACCTGCAGGCTACAAAGAGGTAAGAAAATGATTTATCTTACCTGAAACCCTCCTGTGTCTCCGTGCAGGGATCGAGGTAGCTGGCTGTCAGGCTCAGACATAGGTGACCGGATCTGAGAAGTCCTAGCCCTTGAAACCCGGTCCTGAGAATTCCTTAATTGTCTGCCTTATTTGTACTCTTGCAACCCGGTCCTGAGTTTATCTGTGTTTATGTAAGTGCTATCATTGCTGCAGTTTCAGTACAGAGAAAGAGAGAAAGGCACGGAGAGATGGGCTGAGTGGGGAGATTCTGTTTCCCTGGTTTTCCGGCCCCTAATAAGGGTTGATGGTGGACGGGTACGTAATTTACGTAAATTGATTGTAGTGATGATATTGTTCCGTCTCTCCAATAACCAATGACGTGCCCCTTGTGCAGAAAAGGTTGAGAGCTAGCAATTACGCCCGCTGGCTGGATAATCAATCGTATTACTGACGTGCCATATGCACATGAGGAAACTGGTTATATAGCAATCCCTAGCACTTCTCCAGTACTCAAGGTGTTCAGACAAAATATACATGCCCAGCTAACGATAGTCAATCCTCAAGGGGTCTTGTTGCAAGAAGTATATGCAAGAAAGTTATATGACCCAGTTGTTGCCCCACTGAGGTGTAGAGGGGGCCGACACAGTTTGATGTTTTATGTGTTTGGTGACAACCATTCCTGTCCCAGTCCTCAGACTGACTCTGACTGACTGACTCCAGTGACGCAACCAGTTCCAGTCCTCTGACTAACTGCCTTCCAAACACCACTGACTAGTTTCCATAACGTGCACACAGTGTAAGCAAGGTGTGAAGCTTGCTATTTCTGCTGACTTGGTTACAGACCAATTTCACCTCTTTTCCCCAACAAGGTTTAGAGTGTTCAGAATAAACATTAATGCCCGGCTCACTGAAGGTATCCCAGTTGACTCCCCTTTATACAACCCTGCTGACAGTGGTGACCTTGAGGGGTGGGCAGCCATAGCTAAGATAGAAGCATAGAGACTTGGGTTTAAGCTATAACATGGGTGTTAAAGGGATCCTGTCACCCCCAAATCACCTCCTAAGCTATTAAAAGCTGTCCCTAGAGCATAGTAACACTTACCCTACACTCCTTTTAGCCGGGTGACGTATTTACAACCGGCGCCGGAAATGACGCGAATCGCGTCATACAGCCCCCACACAGCAGCGCCAGGCTGAGGGAGAGCGGGGAGGCGCGCAGGGAGCGCGCATTTGAATGTATCATGAAGATCACGCCTATTGAGGCGTGATAGTATGAAGAGGGGCAGCCTGGCTGAGTGACTATGAATACCATAGTCACTCATTAACATCAGTAATGAGGTACTTTTATAACGTTTAGATTCAGTTTCACTTGCTGCATTTAGGAGCTAAAAGGAGTGTAGGGTAAGTGTTACTATGCTCTAGGGACAGCTTTTAATAGCTTAGGAGGTGATTTGGGGGTGACAGGATCCCTTTAATCAGTCAAAGCCTCAGCAAGTTACCCCCAAAAGACCTGATGTAAGAGAGGAAAAGGGAAGAAGTGTGTGGAAAAGGGAAGAAGTATGTGATAAAGGGAAGAAGTATGTGAAAAAGGGAAGAAGTATGTGAAAAATATGAATGTCCTCTTAAAACTAGTGGGATCCACAACCCATGGAGGACGCTTAGATGAAAAGGAGTGATAACACGTAAGAGAGGGCTTTTGAAGGATGCCAAGGTTTTGGAAGATGCAGAAGCATTGTATAAGACTGCTCAGGATACGAGGAAGTTATTGCGGATTGAACATCGTGACCCTGCTACTGGTGGATACACGTATACTGCACCACCTGACAAGATGACACTGGCAGAAGTTGCTGCACCCGTGCCTATGCTGATACATTCCAGATACCCACACAGACCCACCACCCTGTGTCCAGTTCTCAATATGGATGGCACACCTTACATGCCAGCAAATCAGACCCCGCTCTGCAGCAGTATTTGGAATATACATGAACAGGGATGGTGATGAAACAGGAGATGGAGAGGAGGAGGCTGCCGAAGAAGAATACCAGATGGCATGGGGACAGGAGAATTTCCCAGTTGGGCCTGGAGCTAGGCCAAAAATTCCACAATATCTCTCCCCAGCTTTAATGGATCTCCTCTCATCACTGGGAAATTATGGACGCATTCCTTTAATGAAGACAGAACTGTCACAATTGGGAGCAGCAGGTGGAGATGAGCAGACACATCACCAGCTACAGTCTACTTCCCCGGCACAGCACACTCCTCGGGATAGGAGAGGTGGGAAACAGACCTTATCAATGTACGGGGGTACGCAGGCCACAACAGGCAGCTGTACGCATGGCTCAGATCAATCACACCGATTGGCACAGTATGAAGACCCTCCATAGCATGTTTCCTGTCTTAGGCGAGGCAGATATGTCTCCTGGAAGCCTCAGGAAGCTGCCACATTGGTGAACACCTTACTGGACCCTGACAAGCAACCTATGCCCTTTCATCAGGAGATGAGAGGACTCATGCTGCCTCATGGGAATATCTTATGGGATTGGCTTCTACCTGCGCCACGAGCACCCGTCCTCCAGAGAGTCCGGAAATCTACAAAGAGCCCATGATCCCAATGTGAAACGAAATGGGGTGAAAGTACCTACTGAGCGGAGGATTGAAAATGGGGTGAACGGCCACAGAATGGACATGACTCTGGCTGAACTGCAGGAGATGGCGGCGAGACAACAGCTGCAGATCGACGCCCAGCAGCAAATGCTGGCTATAAAGGAGTAGCACTTGAAGTACCTGAAGCAGCAGGACCAGCGTCAGCAGCAGCAGCAGGCCAATGAGCAGGAAAAGTTGAAACGTCTGCGGGAGATTGCAGAAAATCAGGAGGCAAAGCTGAAGAAAGTGCGGGCCCTGAAGGGCAACATGGAGCAGAAGAGGCTTAGCAATGGCAGGCTAGTTGAGGAAATCAAACAGATGAATAACATGTTCCAACAGAAGCAGAAAGAACTGATGGTGGCCGTGACCAAAGTGGAAGAAATGAGTCGCCAGCTGGAAATGCTGAAGAATGGACGTATCGAGGGCTAACACGACAACCAGTCTGCTGTCGCTGAACTCGACCGTCTCTACAAAGAGCTTCGGTTGAGGAACAAGCTGAATCAGGAGCAGAATGCCAAACTGCAGCAGCAACGGGAGAGCCTGAACTAGCGCAACTTCGAGGTGGCCGCCATGGACAAGCGTGTCAACGAGCTGCGGGATCGGCTCTGGAAGAAGAAGGTGGCTCTGCAGAAAAAGGAGAAAGTATAGAGAAGTTTTACTACCAGCTTAATCAGATGTTCACAGATCTGGGATTTGATCACCATGAGAAGTCCCATAGCCAGATATGGATACAAGCCTTCATCCAAGGTCTTCTTGAACCCGTACAGAAGCAGGTCCAGACGACGAGACCTAAATACAGACGATTGGACCCAGATATTATATTTCAGGTGGAAAGGGGCATAGAAATGAACAGGCCTTCAAAACCTCCCTGGAACCGTAATGTTATGGTGTTGCAGAACCCAGGAAACAGGGGAGGACCAAGAAGTGGAGTCACCTGTTACGATTGTGGGAAGATAGGCCACATAAGGAGGAACAGGATTTCCCTCAACCACCACCCGTTGCCTCCACCCAGCTATAGGATATAGGCAAGCCGGATCCACCAACTTACAATATGCTCTGCAAAGCCAACAGACAAGCTTGCGGCCCGACTCCTACTGTATGTATGGAAGTAGAAGGAAGATCCATCCCCTTCTTAGTGGATAACGGTGCAGCCAGAAGCGTGATAAGATTTGCTGACTTACCTGACTCAGACTGCCTCACAGAAGAAACCATCCCATGTGTGGGTGTTGATGGAGTCATCAAGTATACCCCTATGACCCGCCTATTGCTAGTCAGCCTGCAACCCACACAGAGCATGTTATCTCGATTGGTGGTGTCCAACACCTGTCCAGCGAACCTGCTGGGAACTGACTTACTGATGAAGTTACACGCCAACATCTCCTTTCAGGAAAATGGTACTGTCACACTTACTACGGCTCTGGACCAGGAAGACGTTTCACGGGTTTTCGGCCTCTTTCACTTTGCTGAGACAATACAACCTACGGATGCAGCCTGGCTTTTGCAGATGCCAGACATCCTGTGGGCCCAAGGCCTTGAAGACATTGGAAGGCTCCCAGTCCAGCCAGTGAAAGTCAAGCTTAAACCAGGAGCCCGCTTACCCCGTAAGCCCCAGTACCCTCTCTCCATTGCCCATAGGATGCTATCACACAACAACTGACGCTGACTCACCGTGGCCGGGACTCCGAGGGACAGGCGTTTCTTCCTCCTCCTTGTCACGGGAACCGCGCCTGCCGGTAGTGGGGCCCGGTGGTCCAGATTCAATAAAGACGCCATTGAGTTGAACAGTTAAGGGGTTAATTGTTTCATGACGCCACCTATGAGTGTTCCGGTGATGTCCACCGGCGCTGCTTGGGCCTCCGGGGGATGGAATGCAGCAAGATGGAACGCTCCCCACAGGCTGAGCGGTGATCCCCGGAGCCAGGAGCTGCACAAGATGTTGTGAGGCAGCTGCGGTTACCTTAGTGTGTGGAGAGAGCCAGTTCATAAGAAGGCACGGACACTGAAAGTCTCTGTAACGGGTACTTTACTGTAACCAGCAGGTGATACATGGCATACAGTGACGGGTAACGGACCGGGTGGACTTAGCAATGACCAGTGATTCTCAGAGCTCCGCGGTGTTCCTCCATTCTAACTAAGCTGTGTTGTCGTGGTCGCCATGGAATGCCAGGTCGGGTACAAGGAGGGTACTTCAATTTCCCTACCGGGGAATCCTGGCCAGATTTGTGGGGAGCCTTGGGTCCTTTTAGTGGGTACTCTGCTGGCTAGACGACTCTGTGTGTGCGGCGGTGGTGGGGTGCTCCTGTAAAGCGGTCCCTCCACTCCTGGTTTGCATGGCAGTAATAAACGACCCCCAGATTCGGAACCAGTAATCCGGTTGTAAGTGGGCACGGGGATGTTTTGACCCGTATGCATTCGCCCAGAGTCCAGTTGTTGAGGCACCGGAGTAATGGCGCCCAACCGGGGTACGGCCAGGGGGCTGCACGGGACTGTGCAAGCCCCCTCTCCTAGGTTGCAGAGCTTGTTCTTTTTGCTCCCTTCTCCTACATTGCCAATTCAGTTCTCCTCACACTCTACCACTACACTCCGCCCACCAGGACCTTATTGGCCCTCTATGCTGATGTGCATGCAGGGTATAGAGCTCTGAGTTTTAACTGTGTCATTGCTTAGTCAGAGAATATTGCTGCTGCTGTCTTGGCTGCAATACACTTCTGTGACGCACTCGTTGTAGGGCGCCACACTCCCCCTTGGTGAAATACGCTTGTCCCCAAGTGTCGCGCTACCCAAACATTACAGAGAGATTTTTATATTTTTATAACAGACAATAAAATAAAACACTTTTATTAACAACAGGTATACTGATATACTGGTATGCAACAGGTTAACCTTTTGCGGACCCGGCGGGCGGTCGGCTGTCCTTAACATGAGTCCAGGCTGTAGCCGCCAGGCTGCGCTGTTAGCGGTTAAACAGGAATGAAGTCAGTGATAAAGGTCAAGCAAGTAAGTCACTTATCCAGGGAACTGTTGCGCACTCGTATAGCGAACCACCCATCACGGCAAGCATGTCGCTCGTAGGTGATTATATCTCCCCTATACAAGTCACGATTGGAATGTCCTCTAGGCAAATGTGACTCCACTTCCCGGCGCCCCACAAACACCTCTTCACACACACCCTCCTCCCTGGCAAAACCCCACCCGGTAGATAGGTTGAACGTGGTCACTCTACCTTTCTTGCGAAGTTCAGCAGGTAACGGGGGTTGGCGACGAGCCGCGGCACGGGCCTCCATGTTGACGCGATCACGAGCTCGTCACTCCTCTTTTCGGAGCTGACGTATATCTTCGTCTGTATGGCACAGGGTGTGGATGTAGCTGCTGCGATGTGTGGGCTGCTGGGAAGCTTGGGCTTGGCGGGAAGTCTGGATAGGCACCCGGTTAAACGGCACAGGGGAAGGCGCTGCGACTGCACCCGACCAGTGTATCCAAGCTGGTTGCTCGGCCGGAGGTTCCTCAATATCTCCCCAGGCAAAACCGGTGTAGAGGTCCTCAGCAAAGCTGTGGGTCTCGTCGTCGTCATCATCCTCCTCTCCCTCGACGATCACATCGGGCTGCTCATCAGTTGGAGATGTTGGCATGGGATCTTCCGGGCAACGGGGTGTTGGTGCTGCGGATCCTTTCACAGGGTCGTCCTGCAGGGCTTCCAGGCTGCCTGCTTCTTCATCTGTAACTTCAGGCAGTGGTGTCTCTATCCCGGTGAACAGGTAGGCCTCTGGATTTGCAAAAGAGGCCTCCGGTTCAGGGGAGAAACAGGCAACAGTCTTTAAAGGAATGGCGAGACTGCTGGTGGATTCCTCTGCAGGAACCAGGTAAGCATCGGCTCCTTCAGTGGAGCAGGGTGTAAGCTCCGGCTCTGGAACCGGTTCGTCGCTGGTCTTAGACCCTGGATCGGGGTGGATTGAGGTTTCCACTGGGATGACTCAGTCTATTGGCTCCAGCGATGAAGCAGGACAGGTGGTAGGCGCTGGTGAGGCGGCGAAACAGGAGCTGTCGTCCAGTTCTGGAGTGGATGTACCCGCACGGCTCTGCTGCATAGCCCGATGGAGTCGGCTGCCCAGACCCGCGCTCCAGCTGCAGATTGTCCATTCGACTGTCTCTATGAGCCTCACTCTGAGGTCTTGCAATGCCTCCTGCCAAAAGTCGGGGCTGCCGTCGATTGTTAAGACGGGACCCGGACCCGGATGGCCTATGGCTGCTCTAGCCTCAGCCTCGACCTGTTGCATCAAGTCATGGAGTCTCATGATGGCCATCTTCTTGGAGGAACCCCACCCGTCCAAACCGGTAACCGTTCTGTTCAAGAGCTGGTGGAAGAAGAGTCTGACACTCCCACTTCCTGGGGGTTTTAGTAGTCCAAGTGTGAGAAAAAATCTTTGGCCCGCCCCCATGGTTGTTTCTAGCAATCAGGGCTGACAATAACTTTGGCGCCTTTGCCTTGGCCCTCCCATGAAGAGGGGCGGTGGCTCACCCCTGGGCCTGCACGTGGTGGTTCTCATGGCGGGGATCGCCATCTTGGACGCCATCTTGGCCCAACGGTAAAAAAGGCGGGAAAAGTTCTTTTTGGGACGAACAAAGTCCTTTTTGATGAAATAGAGTTTTTTTTAAAGCACATTATACCCGTTAAGGAACGGGCCTGCTCATATCCTGTTCGTGACGCCAAGTTCTGACTCACCGTGGCCGGGACTCCGAGGGACAGGTGTTTCTTCCTCCTCCTTGTCACGGGAACTGCGCCTGCTGGTAGTGGGGCCCGGTGGTCCAGATTCAATAAAGACGCCATTGAGTTGAACAGTTAAGGGGTTAATTGTTTCGTGACGCCACCTATGAGTGTTCCGGTGATGTCCACCGGCGATGCTTGGACCTCCGGGGGATGGAATGCAGCAAGATGGAACGCTCCCCACAGGCTGAGCGGTGATCCCCGGAGCCAGGAGCTGCACAAGATGTTGTGAGGCAGCTGCGGTTACCTTAGTGTGCGGAGAGAGCCAGTTTAAAAGAAGGCACGGACACTGAAAGTCTCTGTAACGGGTACTTTACTGTAACCAGCAGGTGATACATGGCATACAGTGACGGGTAACGGACTGGGTGGACTTAGCAATGACCAGTGATTCTCAGAGCTCCGCGGTGTTCCTCCATTTTAACTAAGCTGTGTTGCCGTGGTCGCCATGGAATGCCAGGTCGGGTACAAGGAGGCTACTTCAATTTCCCTACCGGGGAATTCTGGCCGTATTTGTGGGGAGCCTTGGGTCCTTTTAGTGGGTACTCCGCTGGCTAGACGACTCTGTGTGTGCGGCGGTGGTGGGGTGCTCCTGTAAAGCAGTCCCTCCACTCCTGGTTTGCATGGCAGTGATAAACGACTCCCAGCTTCGGAACCAGTAATCCGGTTGTAAGATGGCACGGAGATGTTTTGACCCGTATGCATTCGCCCAGAGTCCGGTTGTTGAGGCACTGGAGTAATGGCGCCCAACCAGGGTGACGGCCAGGGGGCTGCATGGGACTGTGCAGGCCCCCTCTCCTAGGTTGCAGAGCTTGTTCTTTTTGGTCCCTTCTCCTACGTTGCCAATTCAGTTCTCCTCACACTCTACCACTACACTCCGCCCACCAGGACCTTATTGGCCCTCTATGCTGATGTGCATGCAGGGTATAGAGCTCTGAGTTTTAACTGTGTCATTGCTTAGTCAGAGAATATTGCTGCTGCTGTCTTGGCTACAATACACTCCTGTGACGCACTCGTTGCGGGGCGCCACAACACCTTACGTCAAGAATGGAGCAGTCATCCCCACCAAGTCACCATGCAACACCCCAAAGGGACAACCTCCCAAGTTTCGCATGGTGCAAGGTCTACGGGCAGTGAATGAAGCCACAGTCTTGGAAACTCTGATTGTGCCATCCTTGGATCCTGGATGCATCAGTCCACATGCAGCCTCTCTATGACTGCCTCAAAGACATTCCTTTCTGTCTGACAACTGAAGCCATTGATGGATTCTACACGCTGAAGGATGCCATTATATGCTCTCCTGCCCTTGAACTCCCTGACTACAAGAAACCATTTTGCCTGTTTGTGATGGAGAAGAAAGAACATGCCACTGGAGTCCTAACACCGTTCCATAGGGGAAGACAGCGTCCACTGGGATACTACTCTGCCAGACTGGACCCAGTTGCCCATGGAGCACCTTCATGCCTGAGAGCTGTCTTTGCTACACACCTACTGATGGACACTGATGTTATTCTGGGCCACTGTCTGAAGGTGAAGGCTCCACATGATATCACTGCCATTCTGGCCCAGACCCAACCTAAACATCTCTCTGCCGCACGGCACCAACGGCTACAGTGATGTCCTGAACCCTGCAACTCTCCTCACTCTTCCAAGGGGGGAATGTGACGTCTCTGACACTTCGGTGGAAGAGGAAGCCGACTTTGAAATGGCTCAGCACGACTGTCTTACGCTTATGAGACAAGAAACCACGGGCTTTGACACAGTCACAGATACGCCGCTGGAAGACTCTCTTCGTGGATGGATCAAGATATGTGGACCAAGAAGGACGGTTTCACACGGGTACGGAGGTGGTCACAGAAGATATTGTGTTGATGGCCAAACCACTACCCGTGTTCATGTCTGCACAGGAAGCAGAATTGGCTGCATTGACCGAACGTTGCAAGATGGCAGCCCAGAAGAAAGCGAACATTTATACCGATTCCCACTATGGATTTGGCATTTGCCATGACTACGGGCCTATCTGGAGGGCGAGAGACTTCATTACAGCCAATGGAACTCCAATACGCCACCATAGAGCAGTGAAGGAATTGCTAGAGTCCTTGCTGATGCCAGAAAGAGTCGCGGTACTTAAGGTAAAGGCACACACTGGAGGGACCTCAAGAGAAGCCGTGGGGAAAGACTTGGCTGACAGGGCAGCTAAGTAAGCAGCATTGAAGCCACTCATCACAGAACCCTCCAACTTGTATCTCTTGACAGACTCAGGACAAGAAGAAGACTCAGGACAAGAAGAAAATTAGGACAAGAAGAAGACTCAGGACAAGAAGAAGATCCGGACAAGAAGAAGACGGATGAACAATACTGGGAGAACATGGTCCTGACCCCGAAGAAGCAAGCATCCAATGAAGAGAAGGAAAAATGGATCCAAGATGGAGCTGTGCTAGATAAGAAGCATCTGATACTACTGAAAGGAAAACCATGCCTCCCACGAGCCCTCTAGCCAATGATTGCCAGATGGGCCCATGGCCCTACCCATCAATCAAAAATGAAGATGCACAATCTTGTGAGACAGTACTACCATGCACCTGGCTTTTCAACAATGGCAGCAAATTACACCAGAGGATGCCTAGTCTGTGCCCGGTGTAACCCAGGAAAAACAGAGAAAACTCCACAGAAGTGTACACCTAGACCTTTGTACCCCTTCCAACGCCTACAGATTGACCACATTCAGATGCCGCCCTCAGAAGGATTTGAATATGCACTGGTAGTCGTGGACATATTCTCTGGATGGCCAGAAGCTTTCCCTGTGAAGAACCAATCTGCTAAAACCACTGCAAAGAAACTCAGAGATAGTGTGCAGATATGGGGTCCCAGAAACCATAGAGTGTTACCAAGGGCCAGCATTCACAGCCAATCTGACCAAAGAGATATGGCAGGCCCTGGGGACAGAGTTAGCCCTTCATACTCCGTATCATCCCAAAAAATCAGGAAGGGTCGAGAGAGGAAACGGGGTATTAAAGGCAAAAATGCTGAAAGCAGCACAGGTAACAGGGAAGCCGTGGCATGAAAGTCTTCCCCTCGCATTGTTCAGTTTCAGACACACCCCAGCTAGTGCAACTAAGCTAAGTCCCTATGAGAGTCTGGAAGTGCCCCAGACTAGGGTTGTATTTCCCCCAACAGTTGACCCTACAGTATGACAGTTTGACTAAGTTTGTTACTGAATTAACAAAGCATTTGACTAAAATACATTCTCGAGTTTTTTCCTCTCTCCCAGATCCTCAAAACTTGGAGGGAACCCATCAGATCCAGCCAGGAGATTGGGTTCTCATCAAAAGATTCAGCAGACGTGCTCTTGAGCCCAGATACGATGGCCCCTTTCAAGTCCTGCTGGTCACCTCCTCGGCTGTGAAGGTTGAAGTAAGGCCTACATGGATCCACGCATCCCACTGCAAGAAGGCACCAGATCCAGAAGCCAAAAATGGTTGTTTTGCTCCCTAATCCTGATATATACTCAGTATAAAGCAGAGGGGAGCAGGTCACAAGATGGTGGAAGGTCATGTAGGGGAGAATATGGGAGATCATACGGAGGTCATGTTAGTATCACAGCTACAAGGGTCACATATCAGTTTGACTTCTACACCATAGTAAACACATGTACATGACACGAGATCTACAACAGCTATAGGTAATATGGGGGATATAGACCAGTCCAGGCAAAAGAACGCAAAGATAAATGGTTTAGAAGCCTGCCAGACCACATGATCCTGACCAAGGGTAGATGGGAGCATAGCAAAAGCCCTAAAAGGACTCACAGACCTGTCAGAAGAATTAACCCATAATTCTGGTGTTAAAGGGATCCTGTCACCCCCAAAACACCTCAAAACCTATTAAAAGCTGTCCCTAGAGCATAGTAACACTTACCCTACACTACTTTTAGCTCCTAAATGCACCAAGTGACATTGAAGAAAAATGTTATTATAGTACCTCATTATGGATGATAATGAGTGACTATGCTATTCATAGTCACCCTGGCAGGCGCTCCCTCTTCATGTTATCACGTATCCATAGGCGTGATCTTGTAATCATATTAAAATGCGTGCCTCCCCACCGCTCTGTGGTGTCTCTGCCGGCCTGTAGTGGGGCTGGGTGACGCGAATCGCGTCATTTCCGCGCCGGGTGACGTATACACCCGCGCCGCTCTGTTAGCTTCAAAACGCGCATGCGCAGTGCGGATCTTGAAGCCAACAGCGGCGTGGGTGTAAATACGTCACCCGGCGCCGGAAATGACGCGAATCGCATCACCCAGCCCCACTACAGGCCGGCAGAGACACCACAGAGCGGCGGGGAGGCGCGCATTTTAATATGATTACAAAATCACGCCTATGGAGGCGTGATAACAAGAAGAGGGAGCGCCTGCCAGGGTGACTATGAATAGCATAGTCACTCATTATCATCCATAATGAGGTACTATAATAACATTTTTCTTCAATGTCACTTGCTGCATTTAGGAGCTAAAAGTAGTGTAGGGTAAGTGTTACTATGCTCTAGGGACAGCTTTTAATAGGTTTTTAGGTGTTTTGGGGGTGACAGGATCCCTTTAAGGATCCATGGGACACTTGGTTTGGGTGGTGGGATGGATGGCAGAGAGCGCTTATCAAACTAGGTATAATAATCCTTTGTGTTCTATTCGTAGCGGCTCTAATTTCATGCTGTGTAATACCTTGCATCAAGAAGATGATGTCTCACGTCATGAAGGAGACAGTGACAACAATGTATGCAGATCTCAAAGGCCCTGATGATGAAGGAGAAATATACGCCTGAGAATGATGCCATTGCCATTGCCGCAAGATCCCTTGGAGAAATACGAGAGTATGAGACCCATCTTAGAAGATAGAGTAGGGACAGTTTAGGGTGCGGCTAAGGTCAACTGCAAAGGGATTCCGACATTACGGTTTGTTTCAATGTTGGTGAAGTCTCCTCCCCTTTCCTCTACCTTTACCCCCTCCGCTGCCTAGGGCAAAGAATTAGGGTAAGATTTTGAATGTCTCCAAAGGGGGGAATTTCATGGCAATAAATAGTTAATAATTTATATAACTCTTATAGAAGTCATTCAGAAATCTTCCAGTGTACTAACAGCATGTTATGCTTATATAAACTTTGCTCCTCTTTCTCTCCATATCCTCCCCCCTTTCAGAATTCCACTGTCTTAGAATTAGCTGCGCAGAAGCTCTTATCAGAATGTCCCCGGACCGAAAGTACTAATCAAGGCTGAATTGGAATACTAACCCACAGAATATAATTGAATGTTCTCTTCAGAATAACATGCAACACCCCTTTTAATATCCCTTTAAGAAGCCGTATAAAACTGCTAACCCCTCCTAAAATAAAGGTTTTTGTCATTAAGCTCTACTTTGACTTGTTGTCAGCGTGGTTCTTACCGGTGGCGTGCACACACTTAGACAAAGCATCAATTTGGCGGCAGACAATTAAGAGGACAGCCCACCCGAAAGGTGTGGAGGGCATCCATTACAGGGGCTCTCCTCCATGTTTCTTTCCAGGGGCATTGGGGTGTTTCACAATTTTGGCTGCCCTGCCAAAGGGCAATACTATAAAAGATGCACTTCCTTAAAATGAGCACATTATTTAAAGAGGCCTTCATGCATGTCTTTATCCAGGGGCATCAGAGTGCCACACAATTTAAAAAAAAAAATCTTTCATGTAATCCAAAAAAACTAACATACACCAACTCTGTCTCACAAGTGGGTATGAGCCCTTAATATTTTCTCCAGGAAAATCCTTTTTGGTTTCATTTTCAAACGTTTTCTTGACAGTCTGTAAAAGTGGCGTAATAGTCTGACAACATTGTTCACAGCAGTGACCTTGGAGTCTGAAATGCTTCCATAGGTCTTCCCCATGCTGTTCCCATGTCATTTCAGCAGTTCTGATACTTTTGTGACATTTTTAGGGTTTATCCATGCTGCCGGGGGTCATGCCAGAAAAATACTCGGGTCTCCCATAGGATAACATTGGGCTCGGTGCTCGGGCCGAGTACTCGAGTATCTTGGGATGCTCGGCCCGAGCTTTGAGCACCCAAGCATTTTAGTAATCTCTCATCTCTATTTATAACATGTCCGAAGATTATAATGCCAAAATGTTAGGTGTTTCTATTATTTTGTCCAACCCCTATACATACACCGCATAAAGAAACGTAAATAATATACTAAAGAGGTTTATACATACTTATATCACAAAAAAAGAAAACAGACCAGCGGCACTCACCATAGTTGAATCTTCTGTTTATTTAACGATTCCAACAAAGTTGCATGAGGAAATCGTGCTGTAGGGGAGGGAGGTGCAGGGACGTCAGGTGGACGACGGTGACCGTTTCGCAGCAGACAGCTGCTTCAACTGGTCCTGACCAGATTCAACTATGGTGAGTGCCGCTGGTCTGTTTTCTTTTTTTGTGATATAATTACACTTACCATTAGCGGGCACCACCTGATATTGTGCTATCAATCATTTGGACTGATTCTTACCACGGATAGTGCCCGGTTCTCTTTACCTCTGTGCTTAGAGTTTTTATACATACTTATATCGTCCCTGGTTGTGTGACAGTTGACTGAACATTGGTTACAATCCGATTATATAAAAAAATTAAGGTTATGCGTATTTCTCAACATATGAAATACTGTGTGAAGGAAAAATATATATAAATAATAGATATTAGATTTAAAAGTGTATATATCATCCCTAAGGCTACATCTGTTATGCTACATCAGGGATAATTACCTAGTGGGGTAATGAAAAGAAGCTCTTTACACTGTTTAATGTCATCCAATTCTCTTATTTCAGGGTTTACTTACAAAAATAGAGATTGTTTGTTTAGTCGTCACAAAACACACAAAAGTATATATAAATGTAAATAGATTTAAGAGGTATATGGGCCATAAATACCTTGGAAGGAATCAAGGTGACTAGAAACCAGCAATAGCCACCACGAGGGTCAAACAATAATATGGAATAACCAGAATAAAAACTACTAGAGACCTAAATTCCTACTGTTCCCCTATATCTGGCACTTACTGGTAATGTGAGAATGAAAATCAGGACCCGCGACTGTCGCCTCCACCGGCAAGTGAGGAGGACGCGGCGGCTACCACGCTTTAACTCCCGTACCCCAGAAGTACGCACGTCATGTGACGCATCACGTGACACGCCCGCCGGCTTCCTGCTTCCGGTGTTTGGAATGCAGGAAGCCTTGCGGTCGGCCCACGACTGCGCATGTGCGCACATCCAGGGCAGAAATACCAGCGATGGTCAATTAAGTCTAAAAGTCTACAATAAGGTGTAAAAACACCTCATTGCCAATTCCTCACCACATCATTACTAAGGGCCACACTATATCTCAGCTCCGATTTCAAGTTATAGAACGCATACCTGTGGCATGAAGAGAGGGAGACAGGATACGCCGCTTGAAGGAGAGAGAATCATATTGGATTTTCCATCTCCAAACTCTTGAACCGCTGGGTTTAAACAGAGAATATGAAGTCTATATTTGAGTATTTGCAATAGCCTATAACTTAATGAATCTGGCCCTTTAAATGGGCACCAAACTAATGTATAATCACACATATTTTGTCTAATAACTTATGTCTTCATATATTTACAATCTAACTAATGGTGATCTCAGCTATGTAATTGACACCCATGTCTTATACATATTCAGGTTTGGAATAACCATTGTTTTTTTCTTTCCATTTTTCTTTCAGATTTCATGATCCTTCTTAGGCGGCCGTCACACGGTGCAATATCTTGAACGATATCGTTTAAGCGATCTGCTTTTTGATCGCTTAAGCGATATCGTTTGTGCATCGTTACGTGCGATCAAGCGATTTTACAATGTAAAATCGCTTGATCGTGACATCGCAGATATGAGAGCAGGACCTCATATCTAGCGATGAACGATTTAACAATCTGCTGTATGAAACCACGATGAACGATCTCCCAGCGGCAGAGCCTATGCTGGGAGATGGTATCTATGGTAAACGTCGGGTTACTAAGCGCCGCGCGGCGCCTAGTAACCCGATGTGTACCATAGTTACCAGCGATCTCGCTGGCCCACATCGCTGGTGAGTCTGTCTGTGTGACATCTCACCAGCGATGTGAACAATATTGTTAGCGATCGCGCGTGAACGTGATCGCTTACAATATCGCTCACGATATTGAGCAGTGTGACGGCCGCCTTACATTTCCTAAAAACCTGCTATCCCCTTGCAAAACACTTCCATTCCTAAGGCTATATCCTTTCAGACTTGTATTAATTGACCATCGCTGGTATTTCTGCCCTGGATCTGCGCGCATGCGCAGTCGCGGGCCGACCGCAAGGCTTCCTGCATTCCAAACACAGGAAACCGCATCACATGACGTGGTTACTTTCGGTCGCGGGAGTTAAAGCGCGGTTGCCGCGGCGTCCTCCTCACTTGCTGGTGGAGGGAAAGGCCCCAAGTCCTGATTTTCATTCTCACATTACCAGCAAGTGCCAGATGTAGGGGAACAGTAGGAATTTATGTCTCTAGTAGTTTTTATTCTGGTTATCCCATATTATTGTTTGACCCTCGTGGTGTCTATTGCAGGTTTCTGGTCACCTTGATTCCCTCCAAGGTATTTATGGCCCATATACCTCTTAAATCATATAACATTTATATATACTTTTGTGTGTTTTCTGAAGACTAAACAAACAATCTCTTCTTTTATAAGTAAGGCTGGGGTCACACTTGGCATGAGTTTTTTTAGTGACTTAAAAAAACTCATGCGTTTTTACATGCGTTTTTCCATTTCCGCATGCGTTTTTTAAGGTGTCTGATGGCACCCTGCGTTTTTGCATGCGTTTTTAAATCCGCACCAAAAAATAGTGCATGCACTATTTTCTGGTGCTGTTTTAAAAACGCATGCGTTTTTTTAACATGGGCCCCATGGGAAACGCATGCGTTTTTGGATGGTACTAATGTACCATGCGTTTTTGCATGCGTTTTTGATGTCAACTAATCACATAATTGCAAAAACGCACACAAAAACGCATGGTACTGTCACACATGCGTTTTTGCTATTAACACATGCGTTTTTGCTATTAGGGCATGCGTTTTTTAAATGGGGACCTATGGGTACGTTTTTACATGTTTTTTTTAAAAATGCAGGTCTCCAAAAACTCATGAAAAAAACGCAAGTGTGACCCCAGCCTTACCTTAATTTTTCAATATAATCGGATCGTAACCAATGTTCAGTCAACTGTCACACAACCAGGGACGATATAAGTTATGTATACACCTCTTTGGTATATTATTTATGTTTATTTATGCGGTGCATGTATATTTATGGATTAACTAATTTTGATATTATAGAGATTCATTTGAGGTCTGAATCAGATATTTTGCCTCGTGGGTTACTATATAAAAGACAAGCAGATTATTGAGGTATTGAGCCCATTTATGGTTTCTTATTGCTTATATCTTGATTTTAGTACAAGATGTGACATCAGGGGCGTAACTAGAACTGGCAGGGCCCCATAGCAAACTTTTGAACGGGGCCCCCTCCAAGACACGCCCCCAATGACACGCCCCCTTCAAGACACACCCCCTTACCGAATCGGTGTTAACAGTCTGACTCCACCCAGTTTACCGTATATACTCATGTATAAGCCGACCCCCCTACTTTTGCCCCCAAAACCTGAGAAAACCTATTGACTCGTGTATAAGCCGAGGGTGGAGCCCAGCACAGGTATACAGCCCCCAGCAGTGTGGTATACAGGCCTCCCCAGTGGTAGTATACAGCAGCCTTCCCAGTGGTATATACAGGCCCCAGCAGTATATACAGTAGCCCCAGTGGCATACAGCAGCCTCCCCAGTGGTATACAGCAGCCTCCCCAGTGGTATACAGCAGCCTCCCCAGTGGTATACAGCAGCCTCCCCAGTGGTATATACAGGCCCCAGCAGTATATACAGCAGCCCCAGTGGTATACAGCAGCCTCCCCAGTGGTATATACAGGCCCCAACAGTATATACAGTAGCCCCAGTGGTATACAGCAGCCTCCCCAGTGGTATATACAGCAGCCCCAGTGGTATATACAGCAGCCTCCCCAGTGGTATATACAGGCCCCAGCAGTATATACAGCAGCCCCAGTGGTATACAGCAGCCTCCCCAGTGGGTATATACAGGGCCCCAGTGGGTATATACAGGGCCCCAGTGGGTATATACAGGGCCCCAGTGGGTATATACAGGCCTCCAGTGGCTATATACAGGCTTCCAGTGGCTATATACAGGCCTCCAGTGGCTATATACAGGCCCCCAGTGGGTTTATATACAGGCCCCCAGTGGCTATACAGGCCCCCAGTAGCTATATACAGGCCCCCAGTGGCTATATACAGGCCCCCAGTGGCTATATACAGGCCCCCAGTGGCTATATACAGGCCTCCAGTGGCTATATACAGGCCCCCAGTGGGTATATACAGGCCCCCAGTGGCTATATACAGGCCCCAGTGGCTATATACAGGCTTCCAGTGGCTATATACAGGCCCCCAGTGGGTATATACAGGCCCCAGTGACTATACAGGCCCCCAGTAGCTATATACAGGGCCCCAGTGGCTATATACAGGCCCCCAGTGGCTATATGCAGGCCCCCAGTGGCTATATACAGGGCCCCAGTGGGTATATACAGGCCTCCAGTGGCTATATACAGGCTTCCAGTGGCTATATACAGGCCTCCAGTGGCTATATACAGGCCCCCAGTGGGTATATACAGGCCCCCAGTGGCTATACAGGCCCCCAGTAGCTATATACAGGCCCCCAGTGGCTATATACAGGCCCCCAGTGGCTATATGCAGGCCCCCAGTGGCTATATACAGGCCCCCAGTGGGTATATACAGGCCCCCAGTGGCTATATACAGGCCCCCAGTGGCTATATACAGGCTTCCAGTGGCTATATACAGGCCCCCAGTGGGTATATACAGGCCCCCAGTGACTATACAGGCCCCCAGTAGCTATATACAGGGCCCCAGTGGCTATATACAGGCCCCCAGTGGCTATATGCAGGCCCCCAGTGGCTATATACAGGGCCCCAGTGGCTATGTACAGGCCCCCAGTGGCTATGTACAGGCCCCCAGTGGCTATATACAGGGCCCCAGTGGCTATATACAGGGCCCCAGTGTGTATATACAGGCCCCCCACTCCTCCCTTCCTGCTGCACACGTCACCTGTAAATACATCATACTTACTTATCCCTGCCGGATATTTATCTCTGCACCGCGCTCCGTCTTCATCCAGCTTCTTCCTGGTTGTGACCGGCGGGTGCAGGCAATGACGTCACAACCAGGAAGAAGCTGGATGAAGACGGAGCGCGGTGCAGAGCGGCGACAGCCGGCAGGGATAAGTAAGTATGATGTATTCCTTTACAGGTGACGTGTGCAGCAGGAAGGGAGGAGTGGGGGGTTTGTATATACACACTGGGGGCCTGTAGCTGACCGGATAGCAGCGTAGCGGCGCTGGGTCCGGGCCCCCCTCAAGCGCCGGGCCCCAAAGCGACCGGTACGTCTGCTATGCCGGTAGTTACGCCCCTGTGTGACATAGTTCAGTCCCTTTGTGACCAGATATTTGTTTGTGTTTTGTCTTGAGTAGCCCTTGGTGGGGTACCATGCCTTTAGCTTTCCTTCATAGATAGAGATGGATGCAGCAACAGTTGATACTACGTACATATAGTTCTGACATGTATATTATATAAAAAGAATATATAATTATGTACCGTATATTTTGTTCTTGGAGCCTTGCTTCTTCATTCTAGCAGTACTTTTCTCTAAACCTTTGATTATCTATATCTAAAGGTTACTTATTTCTACTACAGATGCACATGACATTTGCCAACATATACTGAGTTGCCGTCGTATCACACTAAACTCGGACTTCTGTATGAGAAGGTATATTTTTACCTTTAATAAGTGACTTACTCACCATGATGACTAGTTTCTTTTTGTTTTTCTTTTTGTTACTTTTCTTTCTTTGAGCTTTTATTACTTTGTTTCACAGGATATGATGAATTGTGTATTATTGTGAGGAATTATGATACCTGTAATATGTATCACCTATAACTGTAAATGTATTCATTATTGTTTTGTTATAAATTTGCAGATAAGATTATGAATAAGGCATGATGTAATGCCGAAACGTCAATCAATGTGATACAAACTTTGTTTCCTGATCTCAATAAACGCTATCAAAACAAGACCACAATTCCTTTTTTGATGTGCAAGGGTCTATAATAGACTATTGATAAAGGCTTTTCCCTTAGCACCGATATATACAAACCGTAGAGCCAGGCTTACATACATAGTATATACAATCACTAATATAGCTGCCCGGAGGACCCAGAGCTGACGACCTGAGAGATAGAAGGAGCCTGGTGAGGCCAAACTACACCTCGGTCACTGAAGGGCTAGGCCAGGAAAGCCAGAGAGCCGGCTCTGTAGAGGTGACCGGGGAGACTCTAAGACCCTAATCACAAGACACATCGGCGTGGTGCGGGGACTCTATGGCCTGCTACCTACCTATCGCCACGGAGTTGGGACACAGCCATCATACTAGGGCTAGTGACCATAAAGCAGAGGGAAGCATAAATAAAGAACCTGTGATGGCCAGACCGAACCCGTGAGTGAAGACAGAGAGAGACAAGCAGGGCCTGAAAGGTACTTTGAGGGAGGCAACGCAGAGGAACCGTCTGAGCTGCAGTGGTACCCGGGTCCCCAGATAGGTGTAAGAACTAAGACTAAGAACTGTGAACTGTAGCCTGACACGTTTTGCACAGAGTCCTTAGTTTTAGGTATACAAGATTAAAATGAACACATATAACATAGAGGAGCATCTCAATGAATTAGAATATCATCAAAAAGTTAATTTATTTCAGTGATTCAATACAAAAACTGAAACACATACATTATATAGAGTCATTACAGAGTGATCTATTTCAAGTGTTTATTTCTGTTAATGTTGATGATTATAGCTTACAGGCAATGAAAACCCAAGGGTCATTATCTCAGTAAGTTAAAGTAGGGATGATGAAGGGTCTGAGAGATAAAATATTACCTAAATAGGTATCAAGGGTCATCTTGTGTGTTTGAGAGTCACAACCACTATAAAAGCATATACAAACTTATAAAGCAAAGATTATCCCCGATGAATAAGAGAAGAAAAGTCGCTGCACAAAGATCCAATGCTTAATGAATTTATTAAAGATAATATATAACAATATATAACAACTATACAATATAAACCACACTGGTGAACAAAAGGAAACGGACCATGGCAAACCACAATGGAGAACAATAGATATAAGCACTAGATGGTAAGGATCACTGCACTGGTCATATCAAATTAATCCTGCTGCAGGCCCCATAATGAGGCGTAATCAAATACCCATATGATTTGAGTATACTGCAGTTTCTACACAGCCACCTGTCACTATCTAGCTAAAAGCGAACAATTCGCATTAATTACCTTGTAACATGATGATCAGTTGTAGACCTGGTGACAGTATCCCCTCCGGAACGCAACGTACGTTTCACTGCCTACAGGCAGCTTCGTCAGGAGGCGGGACTATAAAAGCATATAACGGCTGCTGCAGTCCCCAGCATGGTGCATAAAGAGTAGGGAGGATGAAGGGTTAAAAAGCACGCTGCCGTATTGCATCAGACATAAAAGAGTGAATATTGTTGACATATGCAACAGATCAGAACTTATTATAAGTATGGGAGGACTTTACACTAGCCTAACAGCAGATGGCGATAGTGTGTGAAGTTCTATGTTTGCTTTGTGTTGTTCTCTATTGTAGTTGTGATTCTTACTTTCGCTTTGAATGTGTTAATAGCAGGACTGTGTGCTGCTGAGCTTAATATCTCATCCTTATGCAGTAAAGACTATTTATCAAGATAACCTGCTGAGTGAAGATCTCTTATATATGTGGTATGTATGGTGAATCTCAGAATATTATACTCTGCCAACAGGTTATGGGCCCAGATACTGATTAGCCCAGGCAACGATCCCAGGAAAAGACCCCAGATACTGATAAGCCCAGTCACCCAGCTCATCCCAGGACGGAGGGGTTAAAGCACTAATCCCAGTCACACAGCAGGGATCAAGACACAGATGCCAGCATCAGTGGGAGAAGGTATTTATGATCCAGGACACTGAAAATCTCAGCAGGACTCTGAGAAATCAGAAGCAGATAAACTTTATAAACAGAAGGAGATAACACCCAGTGAACGGAGGCTGTGAAAGAATCCAGAAACAGAGGGACAAATGAATGTGTGATCCCAGGAACTGAAAGCTGCACACTGGAGATAATTACAGAGAATCACCACACACAGGACATACAGGAACTCTCAACAAGAAGTAGAAAGAAGAAAGAAGAACAGCAGGAGAATATCTTCAGTACAAATCTCTACAAACAAGCAAGACTAATAAAAATGATGTGCAGCTATGAACTAAAATGACAGCAACTAAGCTAAAAGATGAGAACTATCAGTTATGGAAGTTCAAAGTAGAAATGCTATTATCTAAGGATGATTTATGGGAAGTAATCATTACAGATAGACCTGATAAGATAATCAGACACGGGATAAGAAAAATAGACAACAAGAGCTACCATTAGCTTATTGGTGGATGAAGCTCAATTAATACACATAAGATACGAAGAAACAGAGAAAGGAATGTGGAAAGCATTAAGAAAACTTCATGAAAGACCTAGCTTGAATCACAAGTTATTTCTATTAAGAAAGCTATACAGTATGAGATTGAGTGCAAATGACGACATGCAGAAGCACATATTCTCAATGATGGAAGTGATATCACAGCTAACATCTATTGGTGAAGACATCAAAGTAAAGTCATGTAGCAGCTATATTATTGTGCAGTCTACCAGATTCGTATACAACCTTGATAAATTCCCTTGAGACAAGACCAGAAACAGACATTACATTAGATTTTGTGAAAACAAGACTAATAGATGAATATCAGAGCAGAAAAGAAAAAAACAAATTATTCTTCTACTGAAAAGGACAGTGGAAACGCTCTTAAAGCTACTGAATTTAAAGAACCCTATCATAAATAGGCAAGAGAATGTTTCAGATGTAAGAAAAAGGTGATTTAAAGAAACACTTACCATATGGAAAGCAGAACAACAAAAGAGCATACACAGAAAGTGAAAAACACAATTAATGATTCATGTGAGAATAATTGGAATGGCACATTTAAAGCAATGGACAAGAAATCATCACTTGGTTGGGTTATTGATTCAGGAGCAACGAGTCATATGACAAGTGACTAGAATTTCTTTACTGATCTTGATTTAAATAAGAAAGAAGCTATTTATCTTGCAGATGGAAGCAAAATAACTGTAGAAGGTATCGGACAAGGTATGCTAAACTGTTCAAACAAGTTCGGACAAGATTCAAAGATACTTGTACAGGATGTATTGTATGCTCCAAAACTGGAAGGTGGATTGTTATCTGTGAAGTGTTTGACAGCCAAAGGACTTACTGTAAAGTTTAAAGACAATGATGTGTGCAATTCTAGCAGGAAACCAGGTGATAACCAATGTGAAGGCAGATGAACAATTATATAATCTTGACACACCAAAGTCACAGATGAAGGTATGTACACATGATCACAAGAACTGTATTCACGTGTGGCATAGACGTCTAGGACACAGACACACTGACAGTATAAGGGAACTACAAAGAAAAGAATTGACAAAAGATCTAAAGATATCAGATTGCTCAATTACCGTAAGATGTGAATGTTGTATAAAATCTAAAGCCACAAGAATATCTATTCCAAAATCTGGTAAAGAAAAAAGGGGGGACTGCAGCACTCCTTCAAGATGTATCCAGCCTTTATTTGGCCTTCAGGCAAAGTTGTGATGTTTCAGTCACATGGACTTTCTTCCAGCAGCAACCTCATACAAGTGCTGGACTTTATATACATCTTATCTCCTTAACATAGTTATTATTGATCCATTACAAATCTTTTACAATAATACTGTGCAAAACATCACATTCATTACTGTACTGTATAGAATTTTATAACATCCCATGTCTTTATATTACTGGTGGCATTCGCCTTGTGCCATTGGTGATAATTACCTTATTATGATTATACAGTATGCTAACCAAGGTTATTTAGGCACCTCTCAGCACAGTTGTTCGCTTAATTAATTAGTATACAGTAAATCCTCACCAGGGCTTGTCCATTGCGTGCTCATGTCGGCTGGCGCAGCGTTACGGAAGTGGTTCTGCGCATGCTCGAACCACTCCCTTTGTCAGCATTGCTGTGGATACCCTGAAGTGGATGTAACGCCATATCTTTACACCCGCGCATGTGCGCTTGGTACTATATTCTCCCGTTGCCATTTTGCTGGCACCCTGTACTAAAAACGGTGAGTGTGACCCTGGCATAAATCAAATCTGTAAACTGCAAAATGGAAAAACAAGTCCAAACTCCAAAATTATGTTTTTTTGGTCGCCACAACATTGCAATAAAATGCAATAACAGGCGATCAAAAGAACATACCTACCCACAAATGGTATCGTTAGAAACGGCAGCTTAAACCGTAAAAATATAAGCCATCACACAGCCCCCGATCCCGAAAAAGGAGGACGCTACGGGTTGCAGAACATGGTGACAAAAGTACAATTCTTTTTTTTTTCAAACTTCCGAATCTTTTTCCACCACTTAGATAACAGTAAAAGTATACATGTTTGGTATCTACAAACTCATACTGACCCGAGGCTTCAACCAACACGTCAGTTTTACCATATAGTGAACATGGTGAATAAAATAAAAAAAAGGATTGTGTAATTGCACTTATTTTGCAGTTTCACCGTACTTGGAATTTTTAGCCCTGTTCCCTGCATTCTATATGGTAAAATAAATGATTGCATCTGAAAGTAAAACTTGTCCTGCAAAAAACAACCCTTGAGAAAGAGAGGCAGAGGAAGTTATAGAAAGCACTACAACCTTGTAAAGTTTTCCAAAACAAGAAGTATTTTTTATTTTATTAAACAGAAGAGCAAAAAAATCCACAAGAAAAAACACACAAAAATTAAAATAATTTAAAATTGCAACAATTTGCCAAATGCAACTTCCAATATCAATATATTAAGAAGTAACCCCTTCCTGACTGTCTGAGCCGTTGGTTATAAAGGCAAAATCTAGATATACAGAATAAAGGCAAACATGAAAAAGGCAAACATGAATAATATTACAACTTTTTCTTCGAAAGGAGATGGAGAGTAGATTAACAATGGTATAATATGCTTGTATAAATTGGCTACCAAGAGCTAGATATAAGAGCCAACAAAAGATTCCTTCAAATAGTTATGCTAGGATTTAACATCAATCCGTAGTACGGTATATAACACATACTGTATTGGTAGCAGTTCAAGGTATACAGAGCAAACCAAATTAGGCCAGAGGAATTTGACCAAAAGATAGTAGTACATTGGATTGACTTAGTGTAGTATTAAGGGTGCAGTCACACCAGGTGACGTCGCCGGAGATGTCGGTGGCGATGGCGGGAGCGGGCACACTTTTGGCATCCCGATCTTACAGGCGGCGTCGCCGCTGGGGTGTCTAAAAACCCCAGTGGCGATGCTGTAACATGGGAGCCTATGGCTCCCATTGCCTGTGAGATCGCCATCCCCCGTTTACATGGGGCGATGTGTGCACATCGCCCCAGAGTGCTCGCCTGGTTTCAGAATGCTACTGTGAAACCAGGCGACCACTCAAATGCGTCGCCCTCCCCTATTCACATTAGGCGACGCATCGGCAATGTCGGCGGCGGTAGGCCATGCCCCAGCGTTGCCTATAAAATCGCCGCCGAAATCGCCAGGTGTGACGGTACCCTAATACTATGATCAATGTAATTCTTGGAGCAGCCCCCAATATTTGAGTTAGAATGTTGTTATGTACAATAACAGATCACACCACTATATGAATTCACGTTCCTAGATATATAAAGGGTTAAAGAATGGTGCTCCTACCCTATATACAATATAAGCAGACAACTCCCAGCTGCCCCGCCAGGTCCTTAAGCCCTCGGAACTAGATGGTGCTCATCGCGGGACATGCTGGAGAGGTGAGGATATTGCTTTTTTTTATTTTTAACACTTGGTTTAATTAATTTCACTTCTGCAATGTATGTATATACATTGCAAAAGTGAAAGTGTCTCCTCCCAGCTGTTTCTGTGTCCGGATCTGTGAAACACAAAAATGGCATCCGGAGGCCACATTCGATCCGGTCTTTACCTGTCTGTGGTGTCCTGCAAAAAATAGGATCCCCATAGACAGGAAAATATTGCAGTGTGAAACCAGCCTAATTTTTTTGAAGCTTACTGAGCTCTGCTATATTGTAACAATGTTGCAACCTGGCTGCCTGTGAGATGGGAGCTTAAAGAGGACCTGGCTGTCACCCCCACCTGGTGCTTTCGAAACTGAAAGCACCCCTGAATGCAGCGTGTCTGCTGCATTCAGGGACGGGCCCCCCATGTCTCTAGTTCCCCTGGTAAGCTGTATAAAACCCTTTAGAAAGTGTACAGATAAGGAGTCCAGAGGTACTTACTCAGTATAGAATCATCGCTGTTCCCTGGTGTCCTCCCCACCTCCAGCTCTCTCTGTGCCGCCTCCAGCCCCCTTAGTAATACCTCCTTTATGTGTCTCCCCTCCACGGCTGCTCAATGCTGCTCTGTATCTGAAGTCAGCTCGACCCCTGGAGCCAATGCCCTTTCCTGGCTCTCCGCCATCATGCTCCTACTCTCAGCCGCACACATTACTTCTCCTCCTCCCCTTTGTGGGCGTCTCTCACTGTCTCTGCTTTTGGCCACACCGCAGGGCAGAGCGGCCAGGTCTCTCGGCAGGCCCCTTGGCTCTCCATCGCCAAAGGGGTGGACTTCATTTTTCCTGCTCTGGCTGCTCCATCCCACAAGAGGAGGTCCTGGTATGGCTCCTGGCCAGCACATGGCATCACTTTATGGTGGTCGCCATTACTCAAGTTCACAAACACAGTTCTTTCAATGCACAGTTCTTCAGGCGCACGGAACCTGGTATTAGAGGGGGTCCAAATCCTGTTTGTTACGCCAAACACTCGCAGGGCCAGGAGGTACTTGGTAAACAGGCCTGTCGATGCTTTGGAGGTCACTGTGACCGGATTGCGTGGCCCTGGCGTGCAGTTAAAAGTGATTGTTTGTAGGGGGAAGTTCATGACGCCACCTATGGTTTTCGGAATGGGATGGCCGATGCTGCAATTTCAGACTGCTGGGGCAGATAGTAGGGCAGCCTGGATGATATTGCTCCCCACAGGTTGAGCAGAGCCGCAGGGCAGATGGTAAAGTCTATAGCAAGGACGGGGCTTTGATGATGAAGGGGGCCGCAGGGCAAGAAAGAGGAGTTGCAGACAGTTTATGCCGTTCTTTACCTTTACTTGCTGTATGGGCAAGGTCGTCCAGCTGGGTACTGTGCTTCTTCAAAGTGCATCAGGATAGTCTCTAGGAGATCAGGATCACTCTGCCAAGACACCATTCACGGGCCCTCCCAGGTTGCTCTTCCCTGCGCTGGCTACTCACATCTCTTGCCCTGCGCCGTCATAAACAGGGTCCTAGGCTAATGGCTGCAGGCCTTATTCCCTGGCTTTAGTTCTAGCCACCGTCTTGCGGATTATTCACGAGTTGTGGCCACCGCTGTTGCAAGGCCAGGGGCCTCCAGTTTTCCTAGTCTGGCCTGGAGCACCCAAACCAGATCAGCAACCAGTCCCTCCGCCTGACTCAGGTAGGGACCGGATTCGGGACACATGGGTGGATCTCCCACTCCTGTGTTCCCAAGGACTCTCTCAGTCCTACGTCCACTCCGGATGCCTTCCTCCACTCAACTATTTCTCTTCTAGAGTGTTCTCTTTCCACCTACTCTGGCTCCTTTTCAAACTACTGTAGTGATAACCCTTCCTCCTGACTAGAAGACGGGGCCCTTCCTCTCAATAGGGTCCACCCGAATCCCCTATCCTGGAATTGGGACAATGTTGTATGCAATTCTGTGGGTCTCAGGTTTACGACCCCTATCACCTGGGAAACTGGGCACCACACTATCAAGCATCAGCTATCATTAACCCTTACCAGGGCATTCGGAAAAGTCAAGTAAAGTGCAAGGAATTGTCATTTCTAATGAATGTGCCAATTTCTAGGGTGGCTGCGGGCTGCTATTCTGTATCTGGGGTGAGAGAGGACAATAATTATAAGCCTCACCACACTGAGAACACCAGCCCAGCTGCCTGGGCTTTACCTTGCCCGGCAACCAAAAATAGTGTGAAGCCCACAGATTTTTTTATTATTTATTTAAATAATTTAAAAAAAAATGGGCTTCTCTGTATTTTGATTGCCAGCCAAGGTAAATGAATGCAGCTCAGGGAGGCAGCCCATAGCTGTCCACTTTATCAAATCAAAAATACAGCAAAGATCTATGTCTTTTTTTAATTATTTATGTTTACACTACTGAATCGCCCTATGGGGGCTGTGGGGTACTCGGGACCAGGCCCTGTTCAGTGTTGTCACAGGGGATGTCACAGTCGTGTGATGTGGCGCCCCTGCGGTCCAGTCGCCACTAGAAGGTGCAGCAACCGGGATCGGTAAGTTCAGTCACACCAAACACAAACCCAACACATTCCCGATTTCAAGACTAGGGACTCTATACCCAGCAACAGGATAGCAGGAGGAGACAAGTGGAGGGTAGGAAAGTTAGAACAGGACACGTTTAGGGGAGGAAAGAAAACTAGAAAACACCAGGTTCAGTAAGCCAGTCAGCCAAGTAAATTCGAGGAGTCAACTTCCGTCAGAAGGAGAGGCGAGAACACCAACAAACGGGACTGAAAGGAAACCGACCCGGCAGCCTGTGCCACCATGAGGCTTGTCAGGGTCCAGGGCCGCAGACTGTAGTGAGAGACAGAAGGAATCCTAGAGACACAGTGAGCAATCCATCTGTTTACCTGAATTAGTGGAAACGCTGAGGGATTGGGGAAGAAACCAGAATGTCGGCTCTGCTGAAGTGGTCCAGATGTTCTACGCTCCAGCACGAAAACCAGCAGGGTCTTTATGTCCCGCCACCCAGCCTGCGGCGCAGCAAAAAGAAGGCCGCCATACTAGGGCTAGGAGACCAGGCAGGTCGCCCACCAAAATCATGTGGCAGCTGGATCGTAGCTTGCGTGCGGAAAAGACAGATTGAGAGGCCAATGAAAGGAACACGAAAAGTGGTGACATGGATGAGCCATCCCGGCTGCTATGAAACTACCAGAGCCGCCACTGCACTGTCTTGTAACCATCTGCCGAGAAACTAAAGTAAACCAGGTTGAAGCTCACCACTGTGTGAGACTGTGATTTCTGCGCCTGAGGAGAGGTAGACTGATTCGCCATGCTGGCAGCAGCAGCCTGCTTGAGTGACTTTGAACCGTCAGCAGCACAGCCCCTCTGGCCTACCATTACCCTTATCATCTCCTTAGACTTTACAGTTGCTCCTGGGACCTGCTCTTCCCGTGGAGAGCTGAACCATCCACTCTTCTACTCCCATCATCCCCAGAGGTCCCGACTGCAGCAGCGGCTATTCCAGCCGCATTCCATGTGTGGCGTTATGACAAAAACTTTTAACTGATCGCCCGACGAGGGAATCACGGACTGAGTCATGCCACCGTGACATCCCGCAGCCCCAGACAACGACGAGAGAGCCCGGTTCCGAGTACCCCACGGTCCCCGCCAGGTCAATCAAAAGTGGGAAGGGAGTTGCATCAGGGGGTGTCACGGGTGTGTCAGGAGGCATGGATGAGACTGTAGAGGCCACTCGCAGACGGTCCCAGCGTTTGGCCAAATAGTCAAAATAATAAGAAAATGTCTCTATTGCTTTATGAGGCATTCTCCTTTTAGTTAAAGCTGAAGGTCACTAGGACCCAGCTGATTCTTTACCTTGAGCTTCCTATATATTCCTCTTGACTCCCAGGATGCACTGCTGGTGATAGCTGTTCAGGTCTTCCTGGTTGAATCCTAGCTCAAAGCAGTGTTTGATGGAGTCTGTTGATTTGCTGCTTTGATCTGTTCAAGCTAAGTGTATCTCTTCCCTCTTTGTTTGTTTCCCTTGTGTGTTTCTCTAGTTGCTATCCAGCCTGACTAGTGATCACCCGCTCTGATCCCTGTGTAGTGGTGGTCCAGGGACAGTCAGGAAATAGGTATCCTGGTGGCGACAGTTACGGAAACTGCATAGGGATGTTAGGGGAGCCTGATGTCAGCGCTACTTGTTGTAGGAGTCACCATCTCCCCTTGTTGTCCTTAGCATCAGAGACTCATTCCCCCCTTCCTGTTGTTGTCGTCCAGCGCTTAGTGTCTCCCTACACCCAGCGTGACAGGGGGACTCTACTTCAGGGATGGTAGCTTAGTAGTGGTTCTTCTTGGGATCAGGTTACCAGACTTGGGGATTCAAATTTACCTGACACCACCCGCAGGTTGCGGCTATTAATGGCCGATACTGCTCTACAGTTCCTCTGAGGGGGTTGGTGATAAAGAAGCTTGATGGTAAGCCCTCCATGGGTAGGGCTGACCCCCCAGGGCAGCAGATGTTATCAGTGAGTTGGTACTGGTGTTCCAGTGCAGGGGCGCAGCAAGAAAGTCACAGACACAGCGGGGTGCAGTCTCAAGATGTTTACTCACAGCTTTGTCGTTCCCAGTCACAGCAGTCATCACCGTTGTAACAACCGCAGAGTCTTTGGAGATAAAGTATTGGATCCAACTAACCTCCGAGTAAAGTGGTTAAAGTGGTGGCACAAATTGGTACACCTTGCTACTACCCTTTCACGGTCGACTCTTCTTCTGCACTTGCTTCCCCTCCTGCCCTGTGCCTCGCTCACACAGTGCCCCGAGCCGGTGATCGCGGGTCTTTCTTAGGGTTACTACTTCGTCTGTCCCTGAACCATATGTGGCCACCTTTTCAGAGGATGTGCGCAGTCTTGTCTGCGGCACTTAGAGATACCGCAGCCTCCGAGTTGCTAGCTGAGCCTGGTGTTCTCCACTAGTCTGGAGCCTGGTACCCCTTCTGCGGCCTGGTCACATTTCCAGTCACTGTAGATGCGGCATCCCCGAATGCATTGCTCACTACCCGGTCTCCTGGGACCCCCTCTGTCCTCTAGAGCACCCTCATTCGTTCTCTCTCCCTCTCAGGTCTTTCTCTTTACAGATGTTTCCCTTCTAGTTGACAGACACTCTACCCTCACAGGCTCCTTCCAGCTGCTCTCCACCAACTGCCAACTAACTCTAGATGTTTCTATCATCCCCTTTATACTGTCCATCACGTGTCCCACGTCACCTACGTGTGTCCTCCCTGACTTCAATCCTACCTGGGTGCTCCCCTAAACTCTACTCTCCCCCAAACCCCATTACCCTGGTTCCTCCCTTTCAGACAGGATCAGGGACTGTGCTCTCCGGTAGGAGCAATCTCGCCCTGATCCCGACCTGGAGCGGGGTGTGGTGTCTGGGTATTTGGATACCCATCAGTGCCCCCTCCATTACTGGGTAATGGAGTACTAAACCTCTAAGTGGGGAGCAGTACCTCTGTTGCGACTGGATCCATAGAGGCGCCACACTACTATAACGTCAGTTAATGATGGGCGCAGACACTGTCACAGAGAGTGGGTGTCTGTGATTGCCTGTTGGAGTAACCTGGATATAGCCCATACATTTTTTGGATGTGGTCCAAGCATGGATGTCGAAGCTTGAGCTGGCCATGGGTCTTCCTAATCAAATTTGACAGCCTCTTATATGCCTATGAGATTGCCGAATTTGGGTTAGGAAACCTACATACAATCTGATTCAACCCAAACTCCAAAGGCTGCAGTCACACGAATGTGTGACTAGCCTTTGGAGCAAGATTAAGTATCCTGAGAGCCAGAGGCTCTACAATGGGTGCAGGGTTGCAATCGTACCTGGGCCCTGGAGCCTTAAAAGTCTCTTTGGCCTATAGAAAAAGACTAATGCATTGGAGCTTTTGCTTCGGGGCCCATGAGCTGTAGGTTACGCCACTACTGAGAGCTAACTGGGATAGAATAAGAGATCAGAAAGCAGAGTACTTAAGGTGTTTCATCCTAGAGCCGATTTTGTCACTAACCAAATGTACTAGTTTCAGGTGTTTAGCTGTCATTATCTGGATATATAAGGATAAATTGCTGCATTGTGATGGTTGGGGTGAGCAATGAGCTGTTGTTCAATTAAAATCATTTTTTGCTTTAATAAAACCTCTTTCTTTCAGACATTGTCACGTTCTGCATCTGAAGAGTCAGAAATAATGCAGCGCAAAATAAATCCCCAGAACTGCATTGTTGGCATTAAATATTGGAAGATTTGATCACATATTTTAGATCTGCGGCTGAATTATTATAATGCAGTCAATTTAAATGGAGCATTAATCCCTAAGGAGTTAGCGAGGCGTAAACCTTTATAATTCAGCCTAAAAATTAGCAGCCTGATCCCTCCTTTACGGAATTTCTTGAAAAGGGAAATTTCCACCAAAAAGGAGATCTTAGTCAGGCTAGAAACTGGACACTGGAAACATGAAGCTCACGTACGAAAAAATATAGTTGTACAATATAGGTGAGAGGGGTTGCAAATCAGAGACACATATCTTGCACCCAACACCATCCCAAATCCAAGCCAGGGGATGCCAGGGGGAAGAGACCTCATGATGGGCAGACCCCATCTACTGGCCGGAGGAAGGAATAGGTAGAGGGAGTGGGACAAAAAAGGGAGTTAGAGACTGAGTAAGAGAGGAGTTTGGAGGGGATGGAGGAGGAGGAAGGACGTTGAGAGATGAAGTCCTAGGGGACTCGGGAGTGGAGGATCCACCCGTGGGCTCCGAATCCAGAGGGACTATTTGCGAGAGGGACTGGCCCTGATCTGGTGGGAACACTTTAGGGTTCTGCCAGGAAACTGGAGGCCACTGCATCTGTATGGGCAGTGGCTGCTTACCATGGACAGTCTGCAGGACGGTGGCTAGATCTAAGGTCAAAGGACATGTCGCCCGAAAAGGCCCGCAGCCATCAGCCTGGGACACTGTAGCATGAATCTAGGATATGAGACAAAAATGCACAATAGTGTCTTATCTCCTTAACAGAGGGGGCAAACCAAACAAGAAAAATGCTCACCTGAACAGGTTGTGTATACGCACAACCAGTTTGAATGCTCAGAACCGTCTGTTGCAGGATCCACACTTCCACAGACAACGTGGTAGAAATAGTTCAAAGCAGGACAAAGTGTCATCTGATCCGTGCTGCTGGGAAAGGAAGACCAGAAAGCCTGTCCCTGAGGAAGGAGCAGAGGCTGGTCCGAAACGCGTGGGTTAAAAACATCTTTACACCAGACACCCTGGCTTTCAGTTCTGTCTTTCCCAGCAGCATGGATCAGACGACACTTTGTCCTGCTACGAACTGTAGCATGAAGGCGCAAGGGACATATGGAAAAACATATGGAAAAAGCAACCTGGAAAGGGTTGTGAAGTGTGTCTCGGGGGAGCGATCCTGATTGCTTGAGAGCTGACCACGCCACATCCTGGAAGAGCACAGTACTCGGCTGGGTTGCCCTGGCCTGATCAGGAAGTTTAGAGATAAAAGAACTGCATGAACTGTGTCTGTCTGCTCCTTCCCCACCACTACAGCCCCCGTCTTTGCTATTGACTCTAACACCATCCCTGGGGCCCCGTTCCACCTGTGGGGAGCGATACCATCCGGGCTGCCATTCCATCCACCCCAGCAGCGCTGGTCATCTATGACCTGGTTCCACAGGTGGCATCGCGAGAATCCCCTGTAAATATAACCCCCCATTATTGCTTGGCCAGGGCCACGGAACTAGGCCACAGTCACCATGACCTCCCCAAAGAATCCACCGGCCCGGCTACCAAGTAACCCCCGGTCCTTGCGACCGACGCACATTACTGCCAACCACCATTTTATAATCCTCATTTTGAGTTGGATCATAGTTGTAACACAAAGCTTTTGCAGAAATTATACTGTAACCAAAAATCTGATGATGCCATTATAGAGGGTTATTATGCAAATTAAGTATGTATTCTCTGATGCCATGTAATGCAGACTCATTGGTTAATAAACATAATGGCTACGATTCTTTAAAACTTTTATGCCTGACAAAAGGTGTAAAAACCTTTGAAGAGTCAAAAAATTCTACAACTTTTTGCATTTTCATACCAGTTTTACCCAACTCCTCCAATTCATGACAAGCTGTAATATTGTGATACGCCAGAAATCTTACTCTAGTTCCTGATTGGAGTAAGATTTGTGGCAGAGAGCATGCCGCTTGTCAGACACTCCTTATTTGAAGGGGTTTTCCCTTGAACAAAGTTATTTTTAAAAATCATTTTAATCAATAGATTTTAGAATAATAATAAATTCCACAATTGGGTGAGTTGAAAAAAATGTTACTGTGCTCAGATTATTTTATATATATGTCCCTGCTATGTGCTGTGTAATGGATGTGTCTGACTGTATAGGGACATGGTCTGGTCACACCACATCTCCTGTGCTGAGATAATTTTATATATGCGCCCTGCTATGTACTGTGTAATGGATGTGTCTTACCGTACAGGGACTTGGTCTGATCACAGCACATCTCCTGTGCTGAGATAATCTTATATATGTATCCCTGCTATGTACTGTGTAATGGATGTGTCTAAACGTACAAGGACATGGTCTGATCATACCACATCTCCTGTGCTGAGATAATATTATATATGTGTAGTGCCCCAGGGTGTGGGGTACTCGGGTATCAGGCGGCAGAAAGGGGTTAACTTTGTCACGGGAATGGCGGCCGCGCCTGACCCCGTATCCTGGAGGCGATGCTCTTGAAAAGGGGAATTATTTACAAGGATTATGTACAAGTTTGTTGTGACGCCACCTGCAGTACCTGGTGATGCTTCCCAGCGCCACTACAGTCCTCTGGTGGTCGATGGTATTGCGGCAATGATGGTGTAGTCCTCTGCAGGCAGGACTGGACCTCCGGGGTAGCGTTTCTGTGAATGGAATCAGTTTATGCAAGGAAAGATGCAGCAGAGTCGAGAAGTCACTTCACTGGGTACTTTACTGAAAAACCTTTTGTAATCATTACAGTCCTTCATTGCAGTAAGATGTTATAGCGACAAAGGGCTACAGGCACTGCAAGTGGATTCAATGGTTGGTAGATGGATCCCTCCTGTGTGCCTTTCTTGTTCTTTTCTCTTCCCTTGCCTCCCAGTGGCAGTGTGAAGTCTGACTTCTTAGAGATTAGGTCTGACCTCCTGCTGTCTCTCTTTACCTCCCTTGCTCCCATCAGGTGAAACTTCTCTTGATCACCGCAGCCGGCTACCACGGTGTCTGTTTCCCCTCTAATGGATGGTTTATGAGTCAGGGCCGTATCTGGATATACTCCCGTTCAATGGATTTTCTGCAGGCCGTGAAGGTTCCTACAGGTGCAGGCTCCAGTATGCGGTTGCTTTCCTAGAGCGAACTCCCTCGCTTGAGTCCCTTGCTCCTTTCTTTCCTTCTGGGATCTAACTTTCTGTCTCCCTTTATCTTTCATGCCTCAGGTTCCCATCCTGAACTTCTCTAGCTCTCCAAACCCGTGGAGGTCGAGACCGGCAGTCAAAGACAGGCCGGCCAAAGACCTGAAGCCTAGGCAAGACCTCCTTTCTCCCCCTGGGGATACTATATACCCTCCTGGGGACCCTCCAACCAGATGACTAGTGTGGAGCGTGGGTATAGGGTTCCACCTACTGTCCATAACTTCACTTGCAGTGGGGTGACTACACCGCTTTTATGGGTGTAGTACCCCTTTTGTGGCACCTACATGGTGGTGCGCCACATATGTGTCCCTGCTATGTGCTGTGCAATGGCCTCCTCTTCATGTGCATGACATTTAAAGATCTCACACAATACAGTACTAGGCAGTGGATTTTTCCATCCTGGTGTTATACCTAATGTAACCTGTAGGAGTTTACTCTAAGTGAGTGTCAGATTGGGCACCAATGTAAAATCAACACATATTCACCCAGTCAGAGGTTCTCAACCTTTACATTTACATATAGGTTTAGGGAAAACCAAAAAGTTAATAGGAGTGCTTCTTTAATGATGCATTGAGTGCCCCCTTATAAAGTGATAATTCACCAAATACGCAATTAAAAAGTTGCAATGCCCTGAGTGCTACTTTAAAAGTAATAATGCCCCACCAGTGACTTCTTAAAAGTCAAAATGCCCTAGTTTGCACTTTGTAGCAGTGTCAGTGAGATACCGCCAAGCAGTGTTCAATTACAGTACAGTAGACGAGGAGGCAGAAAACAAAGCACGGCTTTATTGGAAGAGAAGAGTTTTACGCCGGAAAATGCAATTAACAGATTTTTATAATGGTAACAAGAATGCAGGTACAAAATGGGATAGATGGAGCACTCCTGATGTTGCAACAAGTGTTCAGTAACAATAGTATTACCAGTTTCTACAAGCTACTCTACTCTAAATCCCCCTACCTGGCTTCCACTAAACGGGAAGTGAGCTAACTGACGAAGCTTGCTCTACACCTTGTTGTAGGAGAACACAGGTGTCTCATTCACTGTGTTGCAGCGATGAGGAGAAAATGAGGCAACGTTTGCTTGGTCCCATGGCTGCTGAGCCAACGTTGCCATACTTTCACCAGGGCTGGGATAGATGTAGTCTCACTTGCATTGCTGAGGGTCACTGGTCGTACCACGCTGTATTCCTCTATTGATTACAGGTGTTGGTAGGAAACCACTTCTGCTCTACTATACAGTTCCTTTTCTATCACATGGTCCTGATGGTCAACACTGCGGTAGCCAGGCACTGTGTTCTGCGACTAGGCAGCAGATAGGGAGTATCTCGCAGTTTCAGGCACCTCTCCAGGCCTGTCTTTACCCCACAGACCAGTGTGGACACTCTCTCCTCTCCTGGCTCTCTCTGACTTCTTGCTTCACACAGCACAAAAACAACCCCTACCTATATCCAACCCACAGCAAACTGCAGGGGATGGACTAGTCCAAGTGTACATAGATCAGAGGGGAGCATTATCTCTTAAAACCACGTTATCATTTAGTCCTCTGCAGGGGCAAACCCCTTACACCATAACAAGAATTAATGTTCTCAATGAAGCCACTACAGTTAAGGGTAGCGCTCATGTATGTACACAGCTATAAGCCACATATTAGGGACCCTTGATCCACAAATCACTCACAAACCATAGGTTGTGACCTCTGCATTGGAGGTAAAAAGCCAAGGTTGATATGTAGAATCATGTGCTACAGATTCAGTGATAATTCCCAATGGTGCTAATAATCCAAGATTTTTTTAAAGTCCATATAAGTGTAGTTGCATAAAACCTGATTTTCTTTCCCTGAACATGGATTTCACTGTGTAAATACAAGGATGCAACTTATTAAAGTTTTAAGCTTTAATGTAAAAGTTACAGTGCTTACAATAAAAAGATATAAAGGATAGAAATATAAAAGGAAATACAGATTTGCAAAACAGTTAAAAAATAAAAGGGAGAAAGTTACAGAATACCTAAACTTTCCAGCCTAATTTCTTCTACTTCCTGGGAGAGAAAAGATGAAATATGGATCACATCAGCTTGGCTGACCCCAGTCTGTGAACCAAGACCTCTTTACTTGCAAGACTTTTTATAGGTTTAAGCTTGGTCGAATTTCTAGCACAAAATTTTCATTTTAATATTATAATCCCAGGATCTGTGACTGGACCATGGCTAATTTAGCAATGAATACATTACATTTCAAACGACCATGTTTTACAGCACTTTCTTTCCCAAGCTAGATATGGACTCTAAGACCCTGGTATCAGGGACCATTTGTCGATTCCTTTGAAAGCCGCCAGAGGTGTGAGGCCTTTGTATTCTCAGGAAGACCACCTGGGGTCTCATATTCTGTGTACAGGAAGATTACAGTTCCTGTTCAGATAAGCACAGGTAGATCTCTGGCTAGTGACACATAATTTAACAGATGTCCATTAACTACTGTAGTCTCCATTCCCCTGAAGATACCGTACATATTTTTCACTACGGTACAATAGTAGGGATTCGAATGGCATATTTTGGACTTTTTGCAACATTCTTTTATCCCTCTTGATACACAGCTTCAGAATATGTCAGCGCTATGTAAATAAGTCACAATAAATTATAAATAAGTGCCATAAGAGCAGTTGAGCTGAACAGGTAGATTAGTCATCGACCGCATCTGTAAAGGAATAGCCTGTAAAACTCCCTTCTATTGCCCGGGGATCAGTCAGCATTTAATAAAGAAGCAATTCACATCTGGGGTACGGCAGAGGCTGCACAAGAGGCTCGCTGCTTCCCAGATTCGTCTTCCAGATTTACAGTTTTTGTGCAGTTATGATGGTAATAAAATTGAATATTGCCTCAAGGGTCTTTAAAAGAGATACTATTATTTTTTACATTTCAGCAGTAAAGATGGAAGAAAGGTGGAAGTGAAATATGTGAACGCGCTTTACTAGAAGAGGATTTCTGATCATTTTGTATGTATACACTGCCAGACCAAAACTTTCTGCTCCCACTACTAAGTTTTTTACCATTTTACTAGAAGTATTGTCAATAGTCAGGTGTGTAACTACAATAGGTGCAAGGGGTTCCAATCGCACCTGGGCCCTGGAGCCAGGGGGCCCCAAAAGCCCCTATATGCCATAGAAAAAGACTAATGCTATTAAAGATTATATAATAATTTGGGGCCTTGGAGCTATCGCATCAGGGCCCATGGGATTTAATTTACACCACTGTCAATAGCAAAACACAAGGATCTTCACTTCAAGCAACTCCACTGCCAACACAAAAAATTTGAGATATCAGGGCTTGGTTTACAAACTTATTAGCAATGAGCTGAAACGGTGGAATGAAACCAAGGATCTTGCATTGGAGGTGTATGCAGCAATTGAGTTGGTCGACAGGGTACTCTGATACCGGGACAGCGGGTTACTTCGGTGGGGGATCAGGCTGGTCGATTCCCGCATCCGTGCCCTGGGTCCTCAATGGTGGGGTGGGGGTGATGATGATGGGGGAATTGTAACGTGACGCCACCTGTGGTACCTGGTAATAGGGTTACCAGCGCTTGGCCGGCCACTGAGGTGATGTAAATGCAGCTTTCGTAGTACAGCTCCCCACAGGTAGAGCTTTACCTCAGGACAGCGGGGTGGATGAGGGGAGTAGTAGTCCTCACCTTGATAATATTGTAGAAGCCCTCCGGGCGACGGTTTGAAGGAGACCAAACACCAGATCAGCTCAAACAGTTCTTTTACTTACACCAGGCAGAAAAGTGTACACGGTACAGTCTGGTTGAACGGGGTTGGTAGCCACAGATCTTGGAGGACTTTCCAGAGTCTGGCAGAGGTGCCTTTAATATGGCGTTCCTGGTCCTGTCCTCTGCTGTCTGTATTTGCCCCTCTTGAGCCAAGTCTCTAGTCCTCGGGGTCTGTTACCTAAAGTCTCTTACTTTTCAGTGAACCCAGCTGCGGGACCGATGTTGGGCTTCTTTAGGGGTGCTGTGGCTCCCTTGCGTCGGGCCCTCAGCTTGCCGGTCTGCAGTTAGGGTTAAACGTTTTACTATCTGCCTCGGCTCCAGTACGCCGGTGTTGACCTGGGCCTCCAGCTGGCTCCACCAGTCCTGGAGTTACCCCCTTTCAAGTCTAGGTTCCTCCTCTCCTAAGAAGTGCCCTCCTGTTACAGCCGCAGGGTCCCCCTGCGTCTGCCTTTGCTACTCTCTCACACCGTCTGCCTGACACTATTGTCACTGCCTGTCTCTTGCTCTCTAGGCTCCACCCCCTGGGACCTACTAAATATATGGTCCCCTGTATTAAAGTGGCCTACTGTTTGCAGGGTGCAGACTCTGTAGGGTCCTCCATATCCACGGCTACGGAGGCACTACACCTTCTGTTTGGGGTGCAGTACCTCCCTGTGGCATCTTGCCATAGGGGCACCGCACACACCCCTGGTTAAATACACTTGTCCATGAGTGTTACAACCAAACTCGGTTTGAGCTAAACTTTTTATTAACATATACCCGAGTAACTTTTTAAACACACAGAAAACAGTATGATTACTGTTGGTCCCTCTGCAGGAGGTGCTAGGCTTTAAACGTTGCAAATAAAACATTTTACTTTAAATTTACATTAGCTCAATGGGGCTCGTATTAAGTCTCTTACTTTAAGTTCAATCAGGCTTTTTCAAACAACAGTTCACATTATGTTCATGTGTTTTTGTCCAAGTGCTGCAAGAAAAAGACACAATAAATAACTATTTACAGTGGTGCACTATACCGGGTTAACCTTATCAGTCATCACTTCTGCTGACCCGGATCGCGTACCACCCTCGAGGTCCTGCATGGTGTTCATATGTTATGGTATCACCCCGATATAGATCCCAGTCCGGGTGGCCTTGCGAAGGTGGGATTCCACGTCTCTCCTTCCCACAAAAGCCTCCGAGTAGAGACCTTCATCCCGGGCAAAACCATACCCGGTTCCCAGGTTGAAAACAGTAACGACCCCTTTTTTGCGTTGATTCGGGGTCGCGGTGGCTGAGTGTGGGTGAAGGCACGGGCCTGGCGGGTCTACATCTCGTTCGCCCACCATGCCTCGCTCCGCTTCTGCCGTTCAGCCTCATCGTCCTGAGCAGGCTGCGTAAACCAGGGCCATCCCACGGATAGCAAGGAACGCTCATTGTCAGCCAAGGGTTGGATCGCTCTCATCGCCCCTGCCTCGACACATACCAATGGCGCCCTCCTCCAGATTCTCCTCCTCCCCAATGCTGGTGGGAGCCTCAGGACGATAATCCTCCTCCACGGTCAGGTCGGGTTCCTCGGAAAACCGGATGAAATCCTCCGGCTCAGCAGCCCCCTCCTCTATGGGCTTCACTGTGGTCGGGGTTGCTGATTTAGGGATCGCTGTGTTGGATGCATCGGGCTCTGTTGGGGCGTAACCCTCACCAGCTACCGGGTGCTCGGTTTCTGTGGCTACCGTCACCCCTGGTTCTGGGTCTAGTCGGGCTCCCCTCCTCTGCTTCATATGCTGACTCAGCTGGAGGACTATCTCGGCACTCCAATGCCGGATGGTCTGCTCAGTGGTTTCTTGGAGTCGAACCCGCAGATCCCTCAGTGCTGTTACCCAGAAGGCGATGTCCTCTCCCTCAATTTCCAGGGAGGATACCCCAGGGCAGCATGGTCGGCTCGGATGTCTTCCTCGACCTCCCGGATTAAATCTCTGAGTCTGTGGACTGCCATCACTACCAGGCCGCACACGGGTAACAGGTCTGGAGTCTGCAAAGGTGTTACGTTCTTACTTCCGGCCAAACCCTGTTTACTTTTTATACTCCTGAGCTGGTGCAGTCAGGTTCCTGGCCCACCCCCTTGGTTGTTTGATAGCAAGGGGGGCGGGGAGGCAGTTTTCCGCCTCTTGCATGGCCCTACTGACTTGAGGGGCCGAGGCACGCCCCTGGGCTAGCACATAGTCTTTTACATAGGCAGACCCGCTTATTGGAATAGTTCAGTTAATCAGCCTTCAGGTCTTCCCGGGGCCAGCCACTGCACTTCGTTAAACTTCAGCAGAGCGGGGAGGAGGGATTTATCTTCGCGCCTTTCAGCCTTTGGCGGACCATATTTACAGTTCACAAAAACAGTCAATAAATTCCAAATTGAGGCACACAGTACCTGGTTTTACTGGGCACGAAATCCTGTTCATGACGCCAGAAATGAGTTGGTCGACAGGGTAGGGGGGTACTCGGATACCGGGACAAGGGGTTACTTTGGTGGGGGATCACGGCTGGTCGATTCCCGCTTCCGTGCCCTGGTCCCTCAATGGCGGGGTGGGGGTGATGATGATGGGGGACTTGTCTCTGTCTGTATTTGCCCCTCTTGAGCTAAGTCTCTAGTCCTCGGGGTCTGTTACCTAAAGTCTCGTACTTGTCGGTGTCATGGTCCCAGCTGCGGGACCAATGTTGGGCTTCTTTAGGGGTGCTGTGGCTCCCTTGTGTCGGTCTGCAGTTAGGGTTAGACCTTTTACTTTCTGCCTCGGCTCTGGTATGCCGGTGGTGACCTGGGCCTCCAGCTGGCTCCAACCAGTCCTGGAGTAACCCCCTTTCAAGTCTGGGATGCCCCTCTCCTAAGAGGTGCCCTAAAGTCTCTTACTTGTCAGTGACCCAGCTACGGGACCGATGTTGGGCTTCTTTAGGGGTGCTGTGGCCCCTTGCGTCGGGCCCTCAGCTTGCCAGTCTGCAGTTAGGGTTAGACTTTTTACTATCTGCCTCGGCTCCAGTATGCCGGTGTTGACCTGGGCCTCCAGCTGGCTCCACCCAGTCCTGGAGTAACCCCCTTTCAAGTCTGGGTTGCCCCTCTCCTAAGAGGTGCCCTCCTGTTACAGCCGCAGGGTCCCCCTGCGTCTGCCTTTGCTGCTCTCCTTACACCGTCTGCCTGACACTATTGTCACTCCCTGTCTCCCGCTCTCTAGGCTCCAGCCCCTGGGACCTAATAAATATACGGTCCCCTGTATTAAAGTGGCCTACTGTATGGATGCAGGGTGCAGACTCTGTAGGGTCCTCCATATCCACGGCTACGGAGGCACTACACTTTCTGTTTGGGGTGCAGCACCTCCCTGTGGCGCCTTGCCATAGGGGCGCCACACAATAATGCTGCAATTAATACCAGCACTACTATACAACATCCTTGTGATGTGATGTGGCACCCCTACAGTTTGGTTGCCACAGGAACTCCTGGTGCAGGGAGGGATTTCCACATCAGGTAAACTTACATGCAACACCTTCCACCTCAGACCTGAAGTGGGAGCTGTACTTGCCGACTTCAGGCAAGGTTCCCTATAAATTCAGGCCCGGAAGAGGAGTTAGTCAGTTCAGTACGGAGCAGTACTGAGTAAGACACCTGGTGAACGGAGCCGCGCTTGGCCCATAACAGAGGGAAACCTAGCCAGTGTAAGGGACCCCAAGAGTAAGGGTCGGAGGCAAGGCGTACCATAGACAGAGAGAGTGGGCAGAGTAACCATACCGGTTCATCCCAGAGAAGCAGTAGAAGCAACCCAGTCACCGGAGTCTGAGTCTGCATGAGTCCAGTTAGCCCAGCAGAGAAGACCGGAGGACCAGGGAGACTTCAGTCTCTGGACACTTGTAGCACAGCCAACAACAGAGCCAGGGACCACAGAGGAATAAGCGGGGCCCAATAGAAGGTTCTTACTGCTTGCTATACAAGTGAAGGACACAGGAGAGGTCAGGGCCAGGTTTCAGACAGGCAAAGACTTAAGCACCCACATACAGAATAAGGAGGCCTCACAAGTCATGGAAATCTTGAACAGCCACCCGACCACCTGGACAGTACCCTGGACGTTGCCTTGCTTCAACTTCACCAGTAAAAGGTACGGAAACAACTTCCAGTATATGTGTGTTTGTTATTGCTGCCCCTGATCCTGCCCTGCACCTGCAGAGCCACCTTCCTTCCTAGCAGTGCTGACAGGCCAGCCTGAGGAGCCGCACACTTGCTCTCTTGCTAAGACTGTGATAGAGCTGCCTCCCTGTGTAAAATCCCTATTCATCCAGCACTGCCCCGGAAACCCTGCTCCACCTTCGGGGAGCGTTACCAGCCAAGCTGCCTCATCATCACCCCAGAGGTCTGCAGCAGCGCCGGTATCATTACCGGATACCATAGGTGGCGTCACAAACTCTTTATTTTACTTTATTTTATTTTTATTTAACCCCTTTTTCAGCGACCACCAGGGTCACAGGCCCGGGCACAGGCCGCCCGTGACATTCCACGTGAAACTACAGCCTGGGATCGGGTACCCCATGGCCCTAGGGTGGGTCAGTGACGATCCAGGTTATTACATAGATTTAAGTAGGTCCATGGACTGAAACGTTTTACCTGTACGATTTGCCAAAGATACAATTTTAAAAATACCGTATATACTCCTGTATAAGCCGAGTTTTTCAGCACAAAAATTGTGCTGAAAAGTGCCCCCCTTGGCTTATACACGAGTCAGTATACAGCAGCCCACCCCCCTGTTCTATATACAGGCCCCCCTGTGGTATAATACAGCAGCCCCCCCGTGCTATATACAGGCCCCCCGTTGCTGCCGCCGCACACCTGTAAAAGAAGAGCTTTCATACTTACCCTCCTGTGACCGTGCGCGCATCCCCTGCTCTCCTTCCTGCTTCTACCCAGCGTCCATCCACGTGACCGCGCGCCGGTAATGACGTCATTACCGGCGCGCGGTCACGTGGATGGACGCCGGGTAGAAGCAGGAAGGAGAGCGGGAGATGCGCGCCGTCACAGGAGGGTAAGTATGAAAGCTCTTCTCTTACAGGTGTGCGGCGGCAGCAACGGGGGGCCTGTATATAGCATGGGGGGGGGGGGCTGCTGTATTATACCACAGGGGGGCCTGTATATACCACATGGGGGGACTGCTGTATACTACCACAGGGGGCCTGAATATACCACAGGGGGGAGGGCTGCTGTGTACTTCCACAGGGGGCCTGTATATACCACAGGATGGAGGGCTGCTGTATACTACCACAGGGGGCCTGTATATACCACAGGGGGGAGGGCTGCTGTGTACTACCACAGGGGGCCTGTATATACCACAGGATGGAGGGCTGCTGTATACTACCACAGGGGGCCTGTATATACCACAGGGGGAGGGCTGCTGTATACTACTACAGGGGGCCTGTATATACCACAGGGGGGAGGGCTGCTGTATACTACTACAGGGGGCCTGTATATACCACAGGGGTGAGGGCTGCGGTATACTACCACAGGGGGGCCTGTATATACCACAGGGGGGGGACTGCTGTATACTACCACAGGGGGAGACTGCTGTATACTACCACAGGGGGAGACTGCTGTATACTACCACAGGGGGAGACTGCTGTATACTACCATTGGGGAGACTGCTGTATACTACCACTGGGGAGACTGCTGTATACTAACACTGGGGAGACTGCTGTATACTACCACTGGGGAGACTGCTGTATACTACCACTGCGGAGGCTGCTGTATACTACCAATGGGGAGGCCTGCATACCTGTGCTGGGGTCCACCCTCGGCTTATACACGAGTCAATAGGTTTTCCCAGGTTTTGGGGGCAAAAGTAGGGGGGTCGGCTTATACACGGGTCTGCTTATACACGAGTATATACGGTAATTAAGAAACTTTGTCCAAAGTGACCCCTAACCTGACGGAGGTCATCAATGTTCACTGGTTTGCTGCAAGCATACAAGCACAGCATTAACACAATGCAAATAACCTCTAGAAACATGCAAAATATCCCTCAAGGAATATTTACCACAAGTTTAGAAGCAAGGCTACAAACTGAATAAAGATGTAAAAACGTACAATTTAGGTAATGTGTGATTGACCGCAGCTGCCAGGTATAAGTCTACTTTTAACACTGCCTAGCTTTTACCTAGCAGGGTCACTATTTTCAATGGAGTAGCAAGGGGTTCAGCTCCTACTCTGTATACAAGACCTCTGCATTAGCCCCTAAAATGTATATTGGCCCCCAAACGTAATGGCCACCACTTTAGCCCCCACTGTACAATGACCACCGCCTTAGCTCCCAAGTTGTATATATGTTCCCATCCTGTATTGGTCCCTATAATTAGCCCACAAACTGTATATCATAGCTGTCACAATGGATAATATAGCAGTAAGGCATCAGGTAGCAGGATGGTAAGATGGGGAAAAGGCATTCAGGGGAGATAGTCTGACCCTTTGATTGGGGCCCCTAGGGTATACCATGCCCCACCAGTACGTCTGAAGGTGAGAAGGTCTGGATCACCATCCTTGCCCTATGCTCCCGATAAGCGCTAGGCTAGAGCCTCTACCTCCACTATGGACCAGGACTACACAGCAACTCCTACAGGGATTGTAACAGCAGTAACGAACCAGCACTATACTCGCACATCTTCACCCCTCGAGGTCCAGATAGAGATTAAACTCTATCAGCGACACCTAGTGGAATGAAATGGAACTACTTAAAGGCTAAAGGAGTGGACAACTAAGTGATCTGACACCCACCCCCTCACCTACACTTGCAGAACCGCACACAGCAATACAGCAGCATCTGCACATTAACACTGAATGTGGCAAGGGAAATTAACTCTGATTTAACAGCAGTATTTTACATAGACTGCAAAACAATCAACATGTGACAATAGCAAAGCATACGCACAGGATGTCCCAGCATGATGTTGCTACCAAGCCGAGTCATCCTGCTCATAAGGCAGCGCCTCAGTCATTGCACCATCTGCTATTTTGTAGACCACAGGTTTAAAGCATTCTGTGGACACAGAATGAAGAGTGGTAGTGAAAGGAAATCACATCTCTCTGCTGTGCAACAGAGCTCAAGTATATTGGTTGATGCGCATGCTGATATAGTTAAGGGGAGCAGTAGCTCCTGGTTAGCTCCTCTGATCGCGGAGCCCAGGGCAAAAGCCAGAAATTGATGCAGCCTTTCAATGACATACGTTGGACTTTTTGCAAAGGTCTGTGATCACTCCCGGTACATGGCTACAGAATATGTAGACGCTATGTAAACAAGTCACTATAAATATAAATGACCGACATAAGAGCATAGAGCTTAACAGGTAGATTAGCAGGGGCTGGCTGGCCCAGGGGCAGGGGGTCAAATGCCCCCCAGGCCAGTGGTCAAGCTGTAGTTTTTGTGCCGCCCGGCCATCTGTAATGTTGATCTGGGAGGCTGCTCTGCTTCTGAAGCTCACTGCTCATGGGCCACTGCTGTGTGATTGCCCTCCAGGCCGAAATTTGCCAGCCAGCCCCTGTAGATTAGTCATCGACCAGCATCTTCAAGGAAATAGCTTGTACAAGTTTCTCGTATGACTTGGGATCAGTCAGCATTTAATAAAGAAACAATTCACTTCTGGGGTACAGTAGAGCCAGTGAGGCATTCTACCCCAAAGAAAATCTTAGTACAGGATCAAAAATGTGTTTGTTCAGCTACAATTATAATTTCATTGTTCTCCGACAACTGATTTTATCCTGCTTTTAAATGATACCAAAAATAAAAGTGATTTTAGCAACAGACAGCATCTTTCTGCTCCTCTCTTCTCAATTTACGCATATCTGCAGCAGGTTAAATCACTAATAGAGATGAGCGGCCCAATGGATTTTTGGATTCACCAAGTACAGACTTAGCCCGAACTTGACGTCAAACCCAAAACCCATATAAGTCAATGGGGACCCAAACTTAAATATTATAAAATGGTGGTAGCAAGGGCTGGGGGGCAGCAAAAAGGAGCAAAAATGTGGATTAAAGCAGGACAAATATACATACCATCTTTTCCTGGAAGACCGCTGTCAGACTCTTTCCTGGCCTGTTCATAAAATCTTCACTTCTCCCCCCGCCCTCTGTGTCAGCATCTGTGATTGGTTTGCAGTCAGACTGCCATATATACCCCCACCCTCTGTGCCGGTGTTTGTGATTGGTTGTAGTCAGTCTGCTTTTTCCTGCAATCATCACACTAGCTGTCTGGCTTCTAACCAGAAGTGTAATGTAAAAAATATATAATTTAAAAAAAATTACATGGGGTCCCCCCTATTGCTATCCATCCAAGGTAAAACCATCAATTGGGGGCTGATATCAGGCTGGGAGGTGCCAATCCCACTGGCAGTTCCCACCCTGAAATTAGCAGCCCGCTACTGTCTTCTTTATCTGTGCTGGTTATCAAAATAGAGGGGATAAATAATTAGGAAAAAAATAACATGTGCACCCTCCTTCTCCCCCCCAATTTTTGATAATCCGTTGGGTATGTGCAATTTCAGGTCGATAACTTGTTCTCTCAGAGATAAGCCGTCAGCACAGATATCTCTCGGCGACTTTCTCATAGAGAACAGAGGAGCGCTCAGCCAAACAACCGCTCTTTAGTGTGAACGAGATGGCTGTCGGACAAACAATTGGCTGAAAAATGATTTGTCCAACAGCCATGTAATGTGTATGGAGGTCTTAAACCATAATATAATGATGGCATCCCTATCCCTAGTTACCTACACCTATCTTTGTCTTTTCCAATGCGAAGTAGAGAGATCTTGAAAATATAGAAAGAGCTTCTAAGTGATGGAAAAACAGTTTCTCTACTGCAATAAAAATCCCAGAGAGTAATGCCAGCGTTATAGAGATCTACGCCAGGGTGCCGCAGCTTCTCCGGGGCAGCAGACATTTCGCAGGCACTGACTCTTCGACTGTGGTTTATTGTTTTTCTTCTCCTTTATCTAGAGACGGTGGAACATAAATGAATGGCAGGACGATGCCCCGAGGAGCTTCTCTACTTTCAACAGGAAAATAAAGAACTAGAAAGAGCCGACCAGAGAGAGCGAGGAGAGAAATATGTGCAGGCCGTAGGGACTTCAGCTGAGCGATGCTATAGTATTAAGCGCTATAGGTAAACCTATAAGACTATCATGTCACATCCCCGGGACATAGATGTTTGTGCTGCAGTAACTGAACCGTTAATGGCCGAATCATTTTTCTCTGAATTGACAAACATGAGCGGCTACTAAACCAATATCCTCGAACCGCCGAAATATTTACTCCTATTATGGGGATGACATAGCTCTTAAAGACACTACAATTGTACTGAGATTCGGGGGGGATATTCAGTGGAAGGGGATGGCTACTGTATTGTGTAAATGTTATCACCAAGGTGTAGTCATTTTCATTTTTTATCAAATTACTGTGTTAGCTTGTACTTTTTATTTTAATCAGCTAAGCACAAACGCCCTTCTTCCTCTCCCTCCTTCCTTGTTTCTCTTCCAACTAAGCAATCCTCCAGTGGCATAATTTGAAGCTCAAGGGCCCCAATGCAAAAGCTTCAGTGGCGCCCCCAATTATTGCAAATCTTTAATAACATTAGTCTTTTTTTATAGGCCAAAGGGACTTTTGGGGCTCCCTAGGCTCCAGGGCACGGGTGCAATTGCAAGCCCTGTACCTATTGTAGTTATGCCCCTGCAACCCTTCAGTACTTCTTAAGCTAGTTTTACACTAGCGTTTTTTTGTATCTGCGGGATGCAGATAAAACCTGCATCCCCCTGGAATCCTCCAGAGTTGTAAAAACTGATGCCCGCGCACCGGAATTATCACTGATCTGGACTTACGGATCTGTGATAATTCTGGTGCGGGAACATAGTTTCGTCCGGCTTCATACCTGTTTCTGCCAGATCCAGGGCCAAATGACACGCCGTCTAAGGTCGTGTCATTTGGAACTGAGTTCTGGGCATGCATAGTTCCAAAACCCGGATTCAGGGGTCGAGATCCAATGGGATCTGGAGTCCACTGGATCCGGGTTTCAATGGGCACATTGTGATTTGGGTGCTTCCGGGTTTTGTCATGGAGACCAAAAATGCTCCAAAAAAACGGAAACACCGAGATCCATGAAAAAAGTAAAGAACTGGATCCTCCTGCAAGTTTATCCAGCTCCATTGAAAGTCAAAGGGGCCGAAAGTGGATGCGGGTGCATCCAGTTAAAGCTGGATTCACATGGATAGCGAAAACACCAGTGTGAAACTAGCCTTAATCTACCCCCTTCCGATTATTCCTCCAGTTTCCTTTCTCTTTCCCTCGTTCCCAACCCATCATGAAATTAAAAAAAAAAATAACAAAAAACTTGACCAAACGTAAAACACCAGTATGTTCTTGGCAGATAAGGACCGTTATTTGCTTTTTGCTATTGCTGTAGGTTATCATTATCCCTGTTGTGGCGGAGATGCTTACTTTTGCCCAAGCCTCCTTTATATTGTGCAAAACATATATCCCAGTTAGAATGTAGCAATAGTGTGAATGTGTGTCTCGTACTCCATTCATTCACTATGAATGGAGCAACCCATAGGCATCTTACGAGATATGAATGTGCAACCTACGCTCATCTTTTTCTGGCACTGGTGCTTAATCACCAGAATCTGCGGGTGGCATCACGTGAACTTGAACTTTATTTCCATTTCAACTACTCCCTTTTTATTGACCACCAGGGCCATGGGTCTGGGCAGGCCACCAGTGATATCCCAACCGCAGCACAGGGCCAGATACCCAAGTCTCCGTATAACCCTGGGCGAGTCAGGCACATTGAGACATAATGCAGTGAGTTAAGAGTACATCTACCAGATAGGCAAGATGATTAGCACATAAGATTACTATAATTAGGTTTGCTTATATAGCACCATCATATTCCACAGGTCTTTACAGAGATAACAACATTATACCCATTTGGGCTCACAATCTAAACATCCTATCACTATGTCTTTGGAGTGTGGGAGGAAACCCACAGAGAACATACAAACTCCTTGCAGATGTTTTCATTGGCAATTTGAATCCAGGACCCCAACACTGCTAACCATTGGGTCACCATGCTGCCCATAATGAGTACACCATTTACATGGGTAAGGGACCTTTGATTTTTTGACTTGCTCCAATCTATGTTCCAACTGAAATTTATTTATCACACTTGTGGTTTATGTGCGGACCATATTAATGATTGGTGTAAGTGGTGGACACCTGTGTCTTCTTTACCTGATAATGGCTACATTTTTCCATAGCGGGAATGTATCAATGCATATTTATTGAGAATTTGTGATTTTATTATTGAGTCCTGTATTCTTTTATTACACTCCTTCCTTGAGCCTTCACTGAGAACCTCCCATTATATTAGAACTTTGTGATTTACTACATTATTTTGGCGTAACCATTTATTTCTAATAAATATTATATTTTTAATATCTGGAGGTTGTGACTTCATATTACCGGTACTTTGTGACTTCTTCAGACTCCGTCAAGCTTGTTGCCTCTTTGTAAATAAGATTAGTCCATAATAGGGATGAGCAAACCGGACTTTAAAGTTCAGAGTTTGTACCTAACAAACCTACTCTGGTTAGAGCCTGTTTGTGCTCTCCTCTGAAGGGAGTAGTACACACCATTGTAGGAAATCCTCAGTTTCTTGGCAATGTCTCGCATGTAATAGCCTTCATTGCAAGGAACAAGGATAGACTGTCGAGTTTCACATGAAAGTTCTCTTTTTCTGGCCATTTTGAGAGTTTCATAAAACAAACAAATGTAATGCTCCAGATTCTCAACTAGCTCAAAGGAAGGTCAATTTTATAGCTTCTCTAATCAGCTAAACCATTTTCTGATGTCACTTAGACAAGGAGTTTCTAGGGTTTTCTAAACATCCATTAGCCTTTTTAGGCCGGCTTCACATTGCGGGTCTGATCCAGAACCAGATTTTGGCCCCATAGTTTCCTATGGGTCCGGATGGAGCCGGATGGCAGCTCTCTGCCATCCGTTTTCCATCTCTCCGCCGGGACACTCTGGGTGAATTCAGATTACTTTGACGGACACAAAAACGTTGCTTGCAAAGTTTTTGTATCCGAGAGGAGAAAAATGTCCTCTAATTGCCTTCTCCTGGATTCGCCCAAATCTTCCTGGATCTGGGGCAATCCGGCGCTCCCTAACATGGGAGCCTATGGGGCTGGATTGCCCCGGTCCAGGACGATCTGGAAACTGGACACCTGCGGCTGCACGCCGCTGTTGTTTCAGGACCGCGGCTAGCTCTACGCGAGCCGTTGTCCTGATTCAGCGGCAGCTGCATGCGGCAGCACACCGAACCATGTTATTAGCCCTCCAGTTCTGTGTGCTGATCTGGTCCGGGGCTATCAGGTTCACCCTGACAGCCACGGATCGGATCAGACCCGCAGTGTGAAGCTGGCCTTACACAGTTAGCAAACACAATGTACCATTAAAACACTGGAGTGGTGGTTGTTGGAAATGGGCCTCTATACACCTATGTACTGTAGATATTGCATTAAAAACCAGACATTTACATCTAGAATAGTCATTTACCACATTAACAATGTGTAGAGTGTATTTTTGATTCATTTAACGTTAGTTTCATTGAAAAAAATGTGCTTTTCTTTCAAAAATAAGGAAATTTCTAAATGACCCCAAACTTTTGAACGGTAGTGTATTTCTAGTTCTTTGTCCCGTCTTTTTAATCATAAATTGAATTTCTCGATTTACAGTACAATGAATGCACTTTTTGCAACCATCCCATCTGCGCCTAGCGTTTTCATCTCTCCAGCGATAATGGCGTTCAAATGGAGAAAGCCATTTAGCGATAAGATCTTCTACTCTAAGCATAATTTATAAGGGAGGAATATCCATCTCACATATGAAATAGATCAATATCAGGGAAGAGCTTATTATTGGCTGAAAAAAAATAACAAAAATATAAGACGTGAAGAGCAGAGCAGATAACCCGCCTCGGGAGGATTGTGGAGACCGGGAATTGGCTGAAATTCTAAATGATTTTTTTCATGTAATATTTAAGAATTCCGTTCACTCTTGTACTTTCCAAGGTTCGGAGAAGCTTGATATCAGTTTTATATGTTGCCATAGAAACACAGACATTTTCTCCGCAAGACAAGGGTCCATAGGGGATCGTCATTTTACACATCCAGAAAGTCTAAGGTGGAAAGAAAGAGTTTTTTATTTGTCTACTTTTTGAGAAACTAATTTGTATTGACAGAAAATGTTTCGACTTGGAAAAAATACTGAAAATTATAATGCTCCAATGGGGAACATAAAGAGGTGGGGATTATGCATATTTTTATAAAAAAGGGGGGTGTTTTGATGATTTTTTTTATATAGTGAGGGGTACTATCTCATGTTGACTTTTTTGCAGTCTATGACTTTTACTGCTGTGAGTTTTTTCCTTTGGCACATTCAGAGGTGATGTCAGAAAGCTGTTGTGTGTGGCTCTGCAGGTGTAGGATGTGTTGTAGCATTCAGATCTCCACTCCCTCAGCCTTGAAGTAGTTCAACTTCCCTTCAGCACATGTGGCAGAGAGTGTTCAGTCTCTGCTTGGACCCCGTACAGAGAGGACCTGCTGTGCTGCTGCTGTTCCCTTCCATAGGAGCTTTTGGGTTTTCCCAGTCCGTGGTTGGAGGTAGGGGTTCTTAGCCTAGGGCTTGTCAGTATTAAAGGGCAAGGGTGGTGGCCTGAGCATCCTCACCTTCAAAGGTAATTCCAGGCTCAGGGTGGCAGGGACCCCCAGTCTAAGGGTCAGACTAGTTCCTTAGTTCGCCCTTGCTCATCTTACCATCTTGCCTCTGGATTCTCTATCTGCTATGACATGGGATCAAAATGTAGCATTCTTTTTTCTAAAATAAATAAGGTAAGGTCCTTCTGTTACTTATTCAGTGGGTTCTCCAAGAATAAGATGAAATGACATCCCTGAGATAATTCAAATTACTGCCCATCCATGTCAGGAAAGGCAGAAGATGCACAGCTCCTGAGTCCTGTGTGTCCAATGACAAGAGCTGTATCACACATACCTCAGTCGGTGGTCGGAAGCATGGCTGTAATATGTGAATATGTTTTAATCCATGTTGTGCTTGATAAGAAGATCTGAAGTTTCATTCTTCTCCATCAGTCTGACAGCTTTAAAGGAAGGTACAGAGACTGACTGTGCTTAACTAGAAAACAAGCATTAAATAGGATTAAGTTAGAGATAACCCTCCTTGTGCTCAGGGATGGATATATTTCTTAAATTGTAAATGTCATTTAATTGAAAAAAAAAACACAATACTGCCCTGGTTATTAATGATAGGTCGCATTCCAGATAAGATATTTTTTTTGTGCCATATGACGTATTTTCTCACATTTTCCTATGCTCTTTTAAAAACTGCATTTTATGGCTGTGTTGGCATGGCCAGCGTCTGACAGCACTGTGTGTGTATTTCCACAGCTTCTGAGAGCAGTGCGACAGCAGAGAAGCGGTTAACAGAGATCCTGACTGAGCTGTGTGGAGCCAAATGACAGATCAGAAGGTGGAGCCAGGGTAAGAGGTGTTTTCAGTGACCCTGACACTCTGACATTGTTTAGCAACTGCGCTGTATGCTGAGATTATCTGATATATTGTTTCCTCACCAGATGAGTCAGGAACTCTCACACAGTGTAGGCCATGCCCCCACCCTTATATGGTTATGTGGCCATATTCAGTGTGAAGACAGATCTGACTGATAATGAACATACTGTATGTCTGCTTCACACACTGTCTAGTGGGGACACCTTGTGGAAGGTTTATATATAGTTTTCCACCAGATTTCTTTCATAAAGTGTATTGGAAAGTTTATTAAAATCAATTGTGCTACATTATTATTAAATAAAAATTTAAACAGTGGTTACGCTTTAAGACCTTAGTGCTGTGTTCTGATATGCCAACTGATTGGTGTGTGATAGAGCTCTTGTTAGTTGAAACACAGGTCTTGGCAGCTGTATGTATATAGCCTGCAGCTCATCTGGAAAAGTGACTTGGACATGTTTGAATTACTTAAATGATGCTATTCTGCCTCATTCTTAGAGAACCACTGTAGAGTTCTGGTCTTATAGAATGCATCTGAAAACATAGGGGGAGATATGTTGCTTTTTATATCCAGGGCTCCTTAAATAGGGCAGGCCTGAGCATACAAACACTTCCATTGTCGAATTTGAACAGGATGATGCGTAACTGTATCACAGTAAAACTATCTATGTTGCCCACGTCAGCCTAATAGATTTAAGCTTTCATTTTTACCAGAGCAAAATAAGAAATTAATCAGACCATCCATCATATCTTCTGGCTAGTCGGGTCGTTGTCTGTGGAGGGCAGCAGTGTTGTATGTGTCTAGGCAGGTTCCCTTTAATAATGTTGGGGTGCATTATAGTGATGATACAGCATCCACTCAACATCTTATTCAGTAAGAGGCAGTTATGCTTTGACCTGATTACTCCCCCTGCTGTGTATCCCTAGGTACTGCATGTGACGTCAATGTTTTATGGGCAGCTTGGGACAATTGGTACGTTTCTAATTCTGTTACTTTCCCTGCTTTTAGCGAGTGATCTCTCCTGCAAGAGCCATTAATAGTGAATGCAGCCCTTTTGAATATCATTCACAAAAAGCTTAGAAACACATGAATAGAAATTATTACACATTGATTTCTATGAAACAGCTATTCCATAGCAAAACCATCATATGTCTGTGAATCTTCATGTCCGACCCTGATGTTCAATCTTTGAGAAAGCAAAAAGCATCTAAGTACAAAAGTAGATAAAAAGCCAAGAACTCCAGATTTCTGACCAGTGACACATGGAATAAACACAGTTTAACACCTGCTGACACCGCGACTGAAGAGCGAGGCAGGAGAGGGGGCTCAGCGGGAAAGGTGCTGGGTTCAGTGCTAGGAAAACACAACATAAAACCTGTGATGTCTCCGAAAGAAAGTGACGAAGATTTAAATAAAGCTGGAAGCAAAATTCAGATGAAGGAAGAAGAAAATCCGGGATTTGTAAGAACAGCGGCAAATCATGTCCGCGACAAGAGAGAACGCCAGGTATAAGATAGGAGCAGCAGAAAAGGCATTCTATATTTATGTTCCTTAGGGCGTTTTGACATGAGTCCTTGTGGGGTAGATATTGTAAAAAAAAAACAAAACCTTGGTGAAGATGTAGGAAAACATTACAAAAAATGGAGTAAAAATTTCAAGTAAATGCACCTTTATGTATTCTGAATGACAAAGACTTTACTGTATTAAAATGCAGAAACAAAATGATTACATTGACCCTTATGTTTTTGCAGCTATTTAAAAAAAATAAAAACTATAAAGTTTTTGGCCAATATAGCTAGACTTGCACTCCTGCCTCCCTAACATAGGGTCCAACTGAAGAGGTACAGTTGTGGCCAAAAGTATTGACACCCCTGCAATTCTGTCAGATAATCCTCAGTTTCTTCCTGAAAATGATTGCACTCACAAATTCTTTGGTATTATTATCTTCATTTAATTTGTCTTCAATTAAAAAACACAAAAGAGAATGAAGCAAAAAGCAAAACATTGATCATTTCACACAAACCTCCAAAAATGGGCCAGACAAAAGTATTGGCACCCTCAGCCTAATACTTGGTTGCACAACCTTTAGCCAAAATAACTGCGATCAACCGCTTCAGGTAACCATCAATGAGTTTCTTACAATGCTCTGCTGGAATTTTAGACCATTCTTCTTTGGCAAACTGCTCCAGGTCCCTGATATTTGAAGAATGCCTTCTCCAAACTGCCATTTTTAGATCTCTCCACAGGTGTTCTATGGGATTCCGGTCTGGACTCATTGCTGGCCACCTTAGAAGTCTCCAGTGCTTTCTCTCAAACCATCTTCTAGTGCTTTTTGAAGTGTGTTTTGGGTCATTGTCCTGCTGGAAGACCCATGACCTCTGAGGGAGACCCAGCTTTCTCACACTGGGCCCTACATTATGCTGCAAAATTTGTTGGTAGTCTTCAGACTTCATAATGCCATGCACACGGTCAAGCAGTCCAGTGCCAGAGGCAGCAAAGCAACCCCAAAACATCAGGGAAGCTCCGCCATGTTTGACTGTAGGGACCGTGTTCTTTTCTTTGAATGCCTCTTTTTTTTCCTGTAAACTCTATGTTGATGCCTTTGCCCAAAAAGCTCTACTTGTGTCTCATCTGACCAGAGAACATTCTTCCAAAACGTTTTAGGCTTTCTCAGGTAAGTTTTGGCAAACTCCAGCCTGGCTTTTTTATGTCTCGTGGTAAGAAGTGGGGTCTTCCTGGGTCTCCTACCATACAGTCCCTTTTCATTCAGACACCGACAGATAGTACGGGCTGACACTATTGTACCCTCGGACTGCAGGGCAGCTTGAACTTGTTTAAATGTTAGTCGAGGTTCTTTATCCACCATTCGCACAATCTTGCGTTGAAATCTCTAGTCAATTTTTCTTTTCCGTTCACATCTAGGGAGGTTAGCCACAGTGCCATGGGCTTTAAACGTCTTGATGACACTGCGCACGGTAGACACAGGAACATTCAGGTCTCTGGAGATGGACTTGTAGCCTTGAGATTGCTCATGCTTCCTCACAATTTTGTTTCTCAAGTCCTCAGACAGTTCTTTGGTCTTCTTTCTTTTCTCCATGCTCAATGTGGCAAATTGTCACTTCAGTGAGGAAGTGAAAAAAATCTAATGCCACCCAATAAGAGTAGCAATCCTTAAAGTCATAATGGACTCTTTAACAAGCCAATTAATATGACTTGCAGATGCTGCGTTTCGGGGTGACTGCCCCCCATCAGTGCAGTGGTGGGAATTCTGATCTGGATGTTACGTAATTCTAATATTAATCTCACTGATTTATAAAAAGGTGGTTTTATATAAAGCAATAAAAATGCCAATTTTTGGCAACAGCCAGAAGTGTGTGAAAAACTTAAAAAACTAAATCCATAGGGTTCTGGAAAATAAGAATTACTTGCTCTAATTTGATTATTCATTAAATTACCTATTGTTTAATTCCGTTTTTTGTGTTGGACTTTTTCCTTATTCTTGATCTGTATTACAAATTAAAAAGAGTAATTTTACAAATTTGGTAATGGCCCCTGGGGTCTTTTCAGACTGTGCAGGAAGAGTTTTCATCATGCTTATTACCATCAGAGGCAGGATTACATTGACAGGTATAATGTCTATACACAACTGATAACAAAAAATCCCCCATCATAAAATACACAAAGTTTTGAAACCCACATTAGATGCTTGAATATAATAGATGAGGTCTGAGTCAGTCTGCTATTGCTAATGTAAGTGTGAACTTTCTGAAACAAAGGGAAATAAGAGTCTAATATAGCCTCGATGGCCAGTGTGAACTTACAAGGGGTCTAATTTTCATTTTTAGTAAACAGCCCATTGCCAAATTAAAAAACAAAATACATCTAACAAAAACATAATTGAAACACTATTGACACAGACACATTTGTTTTAAATGCTCCTTGAAGGAGGGACATTCCTTATGTCTACCATGCATAGGATTTGTGTAGTACAACATACGTGCAAACTATTGCGAGCATCATACCCAGTAGAATAGAATGCTAACCTTTTGTATGATGGGATGGGAAACTAAAAGGTGAGAATTTTCATGGGATGAGGGTAGGGTCTGTCAATCCTGCCCCCCCACACCTACCCCCAACCTGCCCCATCCACCCACACTTTCCCTCAAATCTACCCCTCATCCCCACCCCCACCACAAAACTTCTCCTACCCTTAAACCTGCCCCCCCCCGCACCCTCCCCAAACCTGCACCCCCACCCCCGTAAAAAATGCCCCCCTAGCACCTTTAACCTGGACCCCTCCAAACCCAACACCCCAAAAACCGCCGCTGCATCTGCACCCTTCAAACCTGCCCCCCCAAATCCACCCCCCCTACAAACCCTGAATCAAATGGGGTGTGTGTGATTGTAGATGCAATGGTGCGAATTCCTTTAATGGACATATATACATACATTCATTCATTTCTGTAATTCATACCTCCCTTTCTTCCATGGTTCTTGAGAAAGCATCTCTTGCCTTCCTTTCTTCCATTTCTGAACTCATTTCTATAATTCTTTCCTCCCTTTCTTCTATTTCTGTAAGTCTTGCTCTTTGAGGTTTAATACAGCTTTTCTCTCAGTGTGTGACAAAAATCATCCAGTCACATTCTTTTTTATATCAGTCATAAGATCAGAATGATCAGGCAGTGACATGACATGGAATTTTATAAGCTAACATTCTACATTCTATTGTGATATCACAATGGAGGGGCATGGCTATGTGTAGTGTGTGAGGCTTTCCACACACATGGACATGGCTATGTGGCATGGGAGCGTGGCTATGAGGAGTGGGCTAGCGCCAGTCATCTCCCGGCTGCGTCGCTGCTGACCTCCGTGCCGATGATCTCCCGATGGTAGCAGTGGCGTGTGTGGTTCAAATCCCGCACCAATTCGTGACCGGACTGCGCCTGTCACTGATTGGTCGCCGTTGAGCGCAGCGACCAATCAGCAATGTGGGTTTTACGTTACACAGAAACAGACAGACACGACAAGGCAATTAAACTATAGGATATATATATATAGATATATATATATATATATATATATATATATATAGTGTGTGTGTATATATATATATATATATATATATATATATATATATATATATATTGCCACATACACACCCATGCATACATACATACACTCAGCTTTATATACAGTGGGTGAAATACAGTAAGTGTCAAACACGTTATAAGATTTCTATGTAAATATATCTCTAAAGGTGCTATCGATATGAATTTCTCACCAGATGTTAGTAATAACCCATCCAATCCACACAGGCAAAGCAATGAAACCATAGATGTCCATCAATTAAGTTCTGTGTAATAATTAGAAATTGCACAAGGAAAAAGTATTGCCCACGCTTACAAAAATGTATTTAAAATGACTTTGTCAGCACAAGATGACTGTTTAAACCAAGTACAGGCGGTCATGCATCATGGCAGGGCTAATCATTTAAATACATCTTAACGCTTGTTTTTCCTCTGTCTCCACCCTTATTGGGTGTCTGAAGCCAGAGTGTCAATCAAAGAAGAGGGGAGGGTGGAGATAGATGAGGAAACAAGGAAAGTGTATTTAAATGATTGGCCTGTCATGATGGATGATCACCTGTACTTGGTGTGAACCGTCATCCTGTGTTTCCAGTTTTTGTTTTTTCCCGCCCCTTTTTCTAAAAGCCATCTTTTTTTATTTTTTCGAAAATATAGACATATGAGGGCTTGCTTTTTGCGGGACAAGTTGTACTTTGGAATTAAATAATTTATTTTACCATATAGTACAGGAAAAATGGCAGAAAATGGGAGAAAAATTCCGAGTGCGGTGAATTGTTTGGACATTTTTTCCATTATGCAGTTTACAGATCTGATTAATAGATTTTACATTTTGATAGCTCAGGCATTTCTGAACGCGGCAATACTAAATGTGAGTATTTATAATAGTTTTATTTTCAATGAGGCAAAAGGGGGTGATTTGAATTTGTGTGTTTTTTCTCCATGTTTTCAAAAACTTTTTTCACATTTTTTTTTTTATTTACTTGGCCCCCTAGGGAGCCTCAGTGCTGATCAGACCAATCACTTCTCCTGTGTAATGATGAGCTGCTGCACATCTGAACACAGGAGAAATCATCACTTTGTGTCAGTGACGAAGCTCAGGGCGATTGCATACAGCTTCTAAAGTCATCACAGGACTCCGGGCTGTCAAGGTAACAGTGGAGGTCTCGTGATCGCATTATGGGACATACCGTCAGGGAACAGAATGATCCCACCGCGGTGCTTTGGATTGTGCTGTCAGTGATTGACAGCGAAATCCAAAATGTTAACAGTACTGATTTGATCAATGATTGGAGCTGTTAGCTACACATCTCAGCAGAGGAGCTGGGATGTGTGTGTGTGTGGGGGGGGAAAATGCAAGCTCAGTGCATGAGTTCACATCAGGGGAATGGACATGGACAAGGGAGTATATATTCCCTTGGTCATGAGGTTTTCATACAAAAGCCTTTGTTGGTGATGACAGCTTCAAGATGCCTCCTCCATGTTTGGAGGCCAAAGAGCTCTGCATATCACTCCAAGAACACCATACCAACAGTTAACTGTGGAGGTGAGAACATCATGATGTGAGGCTGTTTTCAGTATATGGCACTCATAAACTTCACATAATTGAAGGAACGAATGGTTAAATGTACTAAAAGTTACTTGATAAAAATCTGCTGCCATCTATCTGGGTGATGAAGGTGAAACGAGGGTGGACATTTCAGCAGGACAATGATCCCAAACACAAAACCAAGGAAACTGTGATTTCAGAAAAGAAAATAAAGCTGATAGAATGACCGAGCCGATCATTGGAGCTGAATCCAATAAAAATATATGGAAGGATCTAAAGCTCAGAGTTCATACAAAGATCCACGAGAACTTCAGGATTTGTAGAGAGTTTGTGTGAAAGAATAGACCAAAATCACACCTGAGCAATGCATGTGGCTAGTGTCTCCATACATGAGGCGTTTGGAAGCTTTATCACCAACAAAGGCATTTGTATGAGGTACTAAATATTAATTTTAGTATGCATGTTAAATACTTTTTCTCAGTGTCATTTCTCATTATTACATGTTAATTTATGGACATCTATGGTTTGATTTCTTTGCCTTTGTGGATTGGATGGATTGTTACCGACATCTGGTGAGAAATTCATGTTAATAGTACCTTTAGAAATATATTTACTTAGAAAATTTGTGATGTGTTTAATACTTATTTACTTATTTCACCCTCTGTGCATATACAGTACAGACCAAAAGTTTGGACACACCTTCTCATTCAAAGAGTTTTCTGTATTTTCATGACTATGAAAATTGTTGATTCACACTGAAGGCATCAAAACTATGAATTAACATATGTGGAATTATTTACTTAACAAAAAAGTGTGAAACAACTGAAAGTATGTCTTATATTCTAGGTTCTTCAAAGTAGCCACCTTTTGCTTTGATTACTGCTTAGCACACTCTTGGTATTCTCTTGATGACCTTCAAGAAGTAGTCACCGGAAATGGTTTTCACTTCACAGGTGTGCCCACCTGAGTATTCTCTACTAGAAAGAGAGGAGATACAAGAGGCGCAGATTGTGCCTTATCAAAAAGACACTGTTTGTTCTAGTGTGGATTATATAGATGTCCACTCACCTTATTAGGTTGTGAGACCCACAACCAGTTTGAAAGCTGAAGGCAGCTGCTGCAGAACCTCCACCGTCACGCAAACCGCGGAAAATCAATCACAGAAGACCACGGCGCGCTGGCCCAGAACCATCAAGTCCCCAAACAGGAGGAAATCAGGAATCAAACAGGAATGGTATCCACGGTCCGGCTGTGCTGCTCTTTTACACAAGGATTTCACAAAGTGTTACATCATAAGGTCCTTTATTTCATCAAATCCAAGGTTTTTGATCGAATAGGACCTTATGATGGTAACAACTTTTGTGAAATCCTTTGGTAAAGAGTTGAGTCAGTGCGGTCCGTGGAAACCTATTCCTGTTTGATTCCACTTTATTTGGAAATTCTTGAGTGCAGCTATCTTTTTTGTTTACAATTGTGTCATGTTCTAGCTTTGCACCTGCACACATTCATCAGGGATGTACAACGGTTTATTTTCTTGTTTAAGATTATGTGTCCTGTCCTCATGCATGTGCACCTCCTCACTACTTAGGGGCTATTTTTCTAATTCGCAGGTTCCTATCGCCATTCAAAGGAGTTTTTTAAATCCAAAGAGAAGTTGTGAGTCATAAGTGCAGTTAGTAATAGAGTAAACACATATTGTGGCTACTGTGTGAATATAATGCCATCTTTATATGCTAAGTGTCTATTATTGTATACTTAGCTGTGATCCGATGCAAATAGCATCGGGATTTGAGAACTAGCATTATATTGATTAAGTAGTTATACTGTTAGCCTGTTTACAAATGCATGGTGTCTAAGATATGTTTATTGTTTTTATTAAAGATTTTATAATATATAATAGCATCATCAAATAGCAATAATATTAGCAATAGCATTATTATTAGCAGTAATAGCATATATATTAATAGCATTATTAGCAGTATTATGAGCATTAATAACAGTATTAATAGCATTAATAGCAGTATTAATAGCATTAAGAGCAGTATTAATAGGATTTAATAGCATTATAATAGCATTAATAGCATTAGTATGTGCATTTAATAGCATTAATAGCATAAATGATAGCATTAATAGCATTATAATAAATAGCATTAATAGCATTAGTATTAGCATTAATAGCATTTAATAGCAATATTTATTGCATTAATAGCATTATTATTACCATTAATAGCATAATTATTAGCATTAACAGCATTATTATTAGCATTAATAGCATTATTAATAGCAATAATAGTACTAATATAGTATTATTAGTAGTTAATAGCATTATTACATAAATAGCATTAATAATAGCGTTAATAGCATTATTATGAGAGTTAATAGCATTATATTAGCATTAATAACATTTAATAGCATTATTAATTAAAAATAGCATAATTAGCTTAATAGCATTATTATTAGCTTAATAGCATTAATAGCATTAATATTAGCATTAATACATTAATAACATTAATTATAACATTAATAGCATTATTAATTAGCATTAATAGCATTAAATAATAGAATTAATAGCATAAATAATCGCATTAATAGCATTAGTATTAGCATAAAGAGCATTAATAGCAATGATTATTAGCATTAATAGCATTTTGAATAGCATAAATAGCATTATTATTAGCCTTAATAGCATTATATAGCATTAATAGGATAATTATAGCATTTATAGATATTATTAATATAGCATTAATAGCATAATTATTAGCATTAATAGCATTATTATTAGCAGTAATAGCATTATATTAGCATTAATAGCATTATTAATAGCATTAATAGCATTAATAATAGAATTAATAGCATTAATATTAGCATTATAACATTAATAGCATTATTAATAGCATGAATAGCATGATTTAGCCTTATAGCATTAATAGCATTATTAGCATTATTATTAGCATTATTAGCATTAATATTACCATTAATAGCATAATTATTAGCATTAATAGCATTATTATTAGCACTAATAGCATTATTAATAGCAGTATTAGCATTAATAATAGCATTAATAGCATTATTAATAGCATTAATAGCATGATTATTAGCCTTAATAGTATTATTAATATCATTAATAGCATTATTATTAGCATTATTAGCATTAATATTAGCATTAATAGCATAATTAGTAGCATTTATAGAATTATTATTAGCAGTAATAGCATTAATAGCATTAATATTACCATTAATAGCATTAATATTAGCATTAATAGCATTAATAGCATAATTAATAGCATTAATAGCATTATTAATAGCAATAATAGCATCGGGTGTCTAGAATATTTTTAAATTATTTTTTAAGATTTTTGCGGCCGCACTTGCCGCAAGTGCAAAACCGCACTTGCCGCACCTGCCGCAAGTCCCCCTATACTTTCTATGGAGATTACCGCAACCGCGCCGCAAGTGTAACCGCATCTGCCGCGTTTGCCGCATAACCGTTACACTTGCGGCGCGGTTGCGGTAATCCCCATAGAAAGTATAGGGGGACTTGCGGCAGGTGCGGCAAAAGCGGTTTTGCACTTGCGGCAGGTGCGGCCGCGAAAAAAAACACGGCTGACTGCGTTTTTTTTCGCGACCGCACTTGCCGCAAGTGCAAAACCGCACTTGCCACACCTGCAAAACCGCACTTGCCGCACCTGCCGCAAGTCCCTCTATACTTTCTATGGGGATTACCGCAACCGCGCCGCAAGTGTAACCGCATCTGCCGCGTTTGCTGCATAACCGTTACACTTGCGGCGCGGTTGCGGTAATCCCCATAGAAAGTATAGGGGGACTTGCGGCAGGTGCGGCGGCTCAGGCAGCGACTCGCAATGGCCTTGCGGCCATTGCTCACGCTAGATGAGCGGTAAATCGCTAACTTGGCCAGCGACTCGCAATGGATCCCCATAGAAAGTATAGGGGGACTTGCGGCAGGTGCGGTGGCTGAGGCAGCGACTCGCAATGGCCTCGCGGCCATTGCTCGCCCTACATGAGCGGTAAATCGCTAACTTTGTGGCCGAGCCTCTGGTTCGATTTTCGGCCAGCGACTCGCAATGGCCGCTTCGCGGCCATTACTCGCACGTGGTGACGTCACAGAGTGACAAAGCCACGGTCTTTTTCGGGGTCCGACACGGAAGTGCCTACGGCAATTATATAGTATATATATATATATATATATATATATATCTATATATATATATATATATATCACCTTAGCTATAGCGCTAGTCATTTTCTTGTATATTCATTATTGCATAACTTAGTACGGTATTCAGAGTGCAGCTGTCTTTTTTTGTTACAATGTGTCATGTTCAGCTTTGCACCTGTACACATTACATGCATGGGACTGCTGTGGTTTTTCTCTTGTTTAGATTGTGGGGTCATGCCTCTGCTTGTGCACCCCTCCCCATCTAGCCTTAGGCACCATTTTTCTCTGGTAGCAGGTTACTACTTGCCCATTCAGAAGGAGGTTTTTAAATCCAAAGAGTGGCAGTGACACATAGTGTAGGTTCACAGTACAGAGACACCCCTCATCATGGTTACTGGATGAATATATACATGGCCATCTTTATATGCTAAGTGTCTCATTTTTTATATACTGTATATCACCTTTTCTAGTCATTTCTTTGTATATTCATTATTGCATAGATTAGCATTCAGAGTGCAGTTGTCATTTTTGTTACAATATGTCATGTTCAGCTTTGCACCTGTACATCTTACATGCTAGGGAGTGCCGCAGTTTCTTTCTTGCACCTTTGACTGCAGACGCCGCTGTAACCGAGTGACGTAGGTCAGATGTGTATCTAAGGCTACATTCACACACAGCACTTTGATGCGTTTTTTGAGGATCCATTTTGTGCAGTGCAATGCAGTGATCCTCAGCATCACAGCAAAGTCAATGGGTTTTCTAGGTTTGTCATTCAGACAGATCCATTTTTTGGCTCAAAAGACTCCATCATCAACCATTTCATTTAATTTAACTTAGCCCTATTGACATTGAATTGACAGTAGCAGACTTTCAAATAAAACTAAATACTTATTTGAGCAACCAAGTAGGGGACCTTGAACCTTTTAGATATATGCGCTATAAAATAAGACTCAAGCAACAAAAAGCTATAAAAGACTCCTTATTAGTAGAATGTTATTAGTAACATGAGCCGTAAGATGTTCTTGTTAGAATGTTTGTGTTATTACCTTATTCACTGTGTTCTGAAAATGAAGATTATTGATGATTATATCAAGCATACTTATCAACAATATAGAGCTATTAGTTAAAGAATGTGTACTTTGTACATTATACTACTTTAATTACACTAAAATGAATACTTAATGCTGTAACCCATTGTAATATACTGATTATCAAGAAAACTCAATAAACATTACTTGAAGTGATAAATTGGGGCCTTTGTGTCTAGATCTTCTAATCCCTTCCCCTCCTATTGATTTAGTACCAGTAGGTCTTCATGAGGCAAACATATCCTGAGTATAATGGATATTAGGCTATCTTCCTAAAATATTTCCAGTTATAATTTCCACAAATATAAAATGAATGGAGGAGATGGTTATAAAGTAACCATTGGAGGGATATAAGCATAATGGAGTCCAATTTCTCTGACACCTTCCATTCTCCGCCTCAGCCATACCGAAGCTGTTCAGTTCTGTAAACTAATTATATGTTGTTACATATTCCTTATTTATTGATACAAGGCTTTTCTAAAGAGTATACAATATATGATTTCTGTTCACTTGACGCACTCATCGTTCCCGAGAAGCGTTTCTGTGGGAGATTCTATATATCTCACATAAAAATAACTCCACACATTCGGCTTCCATTAGTGCAATTTACATTTGAATAATGCTCTTTGCTAATAGCTGTTACAGGAAAATGGAGCCATTCATAGCGGCGGCTTCTTTCTGAGACCAGCAGGTGAATCATTCCTCTCCCAGTACACAGAGTCCGTTCCCCCGAGAACCTCTAGGACTGTGGAGAAAAAAGGACAACTGCAAAGGTGACCCCTCCGAAAATGAGCTGAGATCGTATGCTGCTACAGATGGCAATGAAATGAATTTCAAGACAAAATCTCTTGTTTTTTATATTTTAAGGAACATCAAGTCTTCTACTCTAGTCACATCCAAAGTCGCATTCACAATTTTCTTGGTTAACACTTTGTATCCATCAATATGATTCTGACAAATAAAGCTTATCATAATAGGTTAGGTAGTAGACCAGTGTTCCTCACCAGTCCCAGCTCCAATACAGGGCTCACCATTCAACTTCCTTCAATAGCCAGCTCTCTCTGTTCCTGTGCATGTTGGGTTACCTGGCAAGTAACTCTGAGGTCACACTTCTAAACCTAAAAGACCATCTCAGGTATTCAGGTAATTGGCATTTTCACCACTAGTAAATCATGTCACTCTGCTAAATTTTGCAATACCATGATGCCAATTGATATACTTAGCTCTGCTAAATCCGTTAACTTATGCTTTACCAAAGCAGTATCCATATGTCCACCAGGGGTGTCTTCAAAGACTGGCGAGGTGACTCTTTGGTATCTCTGGTGGTGGAGTTAGTTCCCAGCCAGGCTTCAAGGAGTGTAAGACCTACCTCCATTCCACTTTAGAAGACTCAAAGCTCGGAACTCAAAGGAAACTTTCCAGTTAGCAGTGTGATTTGTGATAGGACAATACATGCTCCAATCAGTGCATTGGATTAAGAGATAAAGACTAGTTGCAAGAGGATATCTTCGGTTGTCAGCAGGACTAGATCTCCCTTGAAGCCTCCTCACAGTGACCTGTCCAGAAGATTGTCAGTAATTTTATATATTAGTCTCTACCCAAGTGTGCTAAGTCAAGGCCACTAGCTCATCTCCCAAAGATTCGGAATAGCGGAAAAGACTGAGAAACCTATCAATTGTAAGTCCTGAGCTCAGGCCCTGCCACGGACATCATTGGTGGGAAGCGTGCACGCAAAACTAGTGTTTGGCTCCAAACTAGGTAATTTGATTGAAGCTATTGTAGAAAGAACTGTACTTTACACCAATATAGACTTGGGTCAGTGTTCACGTTTGGTATCCGGGTAGTCTTCTGCTTTGTGTGGGTTCAAGTGAGGGGAAGTATATAATTGAGGATAAGTTAGTGAACTACTATACCGCTGACAGACCATTCCGAGCACGCAGTAATCTACACTGTGTCAGTCGAGTACCGTAAACCACGTGCTCTTCTACGAAGCAGGGCGTATCTTAGGTAAACACGCTGTGTACATTCTGTTACATTCCAGGTCAGAGTTGTTGGGGCAGCATGGTAGTCCCTGTCAACCCTAATGGGGTGTATGTCACATTGTTTTGGTGGTTACCCCTATCCTATGCCTCTGTATTATAAAGATTCAAGTCCTTCAAAACTGTCTGGTCTCATTTCTGATCTGTGACTTGCTGTATCCTGATACAAATTCTTTGGTATTTAGCTTACACAATCTTAATTATAATACTTCATTAGGTTCTACTACATCTACACTGAGTCACCTGATATAATCAACTGTACTTCATTGCTGGACCCTGCTGCATCAACAGTGAGTCAAATGGTCTGTTCAACCTTGTTATATTGCTGGCCTCTGCTACATCAAGATACTCAACCCTACTGCACTGCAGAACTCTGCTACATCAACAATAAGTCACCTGACACAATACTGTTGATGTAGCAGAGTCCAGTAAGGTAGCAGTGAGTCACCTGATATAATCAATCCTGCTACTCTGCTGGTCTCTGCTACATCAATAGAGATTCAACTGGCATACTCACTACACATGTTCAAAGCTAACAGAATACATATACAAGATGCATGAAGATGTTTCTGAGTGGAAATAACATAATTTGTCGTGAATCATTAAAGTAGATACAGGATTTAAAAAACCTGCAACAAAGCAGCATCACACCCGCTAGATGTATCACTACACATAACCCATAATCAATGATTTTCTAGTAACGGTCATGTTTGCCCTGCACTCCTGCATCTATAGTTTGCCCTCTTTCAGTGTCAGAGCGTCAAATATCCGCTATTATTTTTGATGGCTGATAACAGATAACTCCAGCACGTCATGCTTTCTATCAGCTCAGGCAGCTGTTTGGCCTTTCTTTTTATTTCGATGCTTTTTAATAATTGAAACTCTCAGCGGTATGACCCGTGATGTCCATAAGCGGATGAACTCGGCTGTCACCAGCACATAAACCTGTATTATTGGCTGCAGGTATCATATATTTCACGGGATTAAATCCTCTGGAGCTGTGTTATCCGTGACAAGTCTCCGTACAAATCTCACCTGTGAATTGCGCAAATCCTGTAGTAGAATCCGGCTGTCAGCCGAGGCTTCCTGGGAATTAATTCAATAGAGATATATTTCTTAACTCACTTCAGCTGAGACTGATGAAGAAATGATACAGTGTTACCCAACTCTGCAGCCATGACACTCACATTTGATAACACTGCGATGATTACCTCCTCTAGGAAGGTCGTGTACGGAGAACTGGTGATGCTTCTCACTTATCTACACAGATCACACAAAAAGGAACAGGAATGGGAAGAGGTGACACCAGTTAGACTATAAAACTGCTATATAGCTACTATAATAATATAGTGTATAATATTACTGCTCTCGTGGTCAAGAATATAATTAATATAACAGAATTAACACTGCTACTATATGCAAGAATATCATGACTGTAATGTACACTAAGTATTTGTGGCACCCTAGAGTCCGGATGCCATAATGTCATTGCCGCCCTCTGGGGGGTAATGTCATACCTGAGAGCAAAAGAGGATAACCACACCAGGTGAGCCAAGCACACAAAACATTTTCTGCCTCCAGGCCTGAAGGGGGAGCTCTAAAGCTGGGTTCAGGGCAGCTCACCTATAAATTCTGATCTGAGGCAGAGTTCGTTAGCTCAGTACAGAGCAGTACTGAGGAAGACATCCTGTGGACTTGAGCAGTGCTAAGCTCATCCCAGAATAGTGACTCACCGTAGCCGGGTTCTCAGGTCTCAGGCGGTGGCTGCGGTCACGGTTCGGTGCCTGAGGCTGTAAGGGCCCGGTGGTCAATGCACAGTTATATAAAAGTAAAGTTTTGTTTCGTGACGCCACCTGTAGGTTTCCGGTGATGGCACCGGCGCTGCTTGGACCTCCAGGGTGATGTGCAGCAGCTAGATGGAACCGCTCCCTACAGGGCGAGCGGGGGGTCCCCGGGGCAGTTGATGGAATTAAGGGGAATAGGGTAGCGCGGTCGGTGTGATGTGGATGGAAAGAGGGACACGCACACATAAAGTCTTTTGGTACCTTTACTGATGTTGACAGGTACACTCGACCAGAGATGAGGTAACACTTCAGGACTTTCCACAGCAAGAAGGGTTGTAGGCTTCCTAGTGTCTGTTATTCTGCTGGACTCTGGCAGGCATGAAACCCGACCAAACCGTTACTGCACTTTCTTGTGTGACTCTGTACACCAGGATTTGCTGCACTGAGGGCACTCTAAGGGATTCCTGTCTTGGCCTAGACTCCGGGCTCTCATTTGGTGGTGCTTCGGGTGTCCGGGAGCTAAACCCCTTATTTTAGTGCTGGTTTCTCTGCAAGGTCTGTACTGTGTCCTTGTAGCTCGGACCCAGTGACCGGAACTCTGTTAGGGTGAGTCGGGATGACTCCTCTGCCCCTTTTGGTACTCACTTCTCTCTCCTTTTCCTGTGACCCTTACTCTGAGGATCTACCACTGTTCAGGTGTCTCTGGTATGGGCCTAGCATGGCTCCAGTACCAGGTCAGCTCACTCAACTGTTCACAGTTCTGTAGTGACTGCACACTCTCGTGTTTCTCCCTCCAGGACCCGTATTTATAGGGGGAACTGGCTTAAGGCAACCAGTGGAGCTCCCCCTACAGGTCTGGGGTGAAAGGTGTTGTTTGTTAGTGGGGTCTGCTTGCTGTGTTCCATCCATCCATGTCCCAAGGGATCCTGTGACCTCAGTTCTCCTGGACTGAACAAAAGTTTTTGTTACAACTTCAAACATACCTTTACATTTAATAACCGGTATTTACAGAGTCTCAAATTGAAAATATACAAAAAGCACTGAAAAAGAATGAAAAATAGGAAAAGCAGTCCGTACAGCACCAGTCCATCTGCCGCAGGCTGGAGAAAAAAGGGGAAAAAGCAGTTTTTGTCACACTAGTCCTGTGACCATAGTCCCGGTTCAAACAAACGGGAAATAGGTAAAGTCCAACAGTAAAGTCTCTGATGGTTTAAACACAATTCCGGGTACGCACTTTAAACTTTACACAAATTCCCTATGGGTGTCTCTGCTTAGGAGGCCGGGTCTTACCTACTTTCTCTACTCCTGGCACTTTCTATTCCCAACTTGATATGCTTGGGGTTGTGCCCAGTTCCTCCAACCTTCTGTACACTACTATTCACACTTGCGGACTAAGGTCACTTATTTACACTTTTTATGTTGATGCTTTTCAATTTATTCTCTGTATCTTAAGGGTAACTGTCCAAAGGTACTACGTGTAGATCTGCACAGTATTGGTGTGTCTATGTCTGCTGCTGGTGTAGAGCGTGCACTATCTCTTCCTCTATTTGATCTACGTGATTCTGGAATACTGTAGTATGCATGTAATCTTTCTAATAGACTGCCTTCTGTTAAAGGTGGTAATGCAGGTAGCTGTCTGCGAATTCTTGGTCTTACTGTGAGACTAGCAGGTTCACCGCTTATAGGAATCTCAGGTTCCGGTATAACAGGCTGCATTTCTTGCATTTGAACGGGTTCTTCTTGTCTTGGTTCTGGTTCTTTTTGAATGGGTCATGTTGGGACTTGGTTTTCTACAGGTTGATAGAACGATATAACTGGTATGATAAATGCTCCATTGCATTGAGGCCAGTCTGCTGGTAAAACTCCGATTTCAGTATGGACTAAATCTTTTGGTTCTTCAACTGTTGCTGAAGGATAAACTGTTTTTTTGCTGGGGTTTCAGTTGATCAGGGCACTTCTTTAAGTGATCTCTGGATACAGTTGCAGTTGTTCTTCCTTGATCTTTGCTTATTACACAAGTTTTTGAATTGTCAAAGTTAGATTGCATTACTGTGTAGGGTTCTGATTCCCAAAGGTCATCTAGTTTGTTGGTTTTCCTTTTTCTCTTGAGAACTAGTTCACCTGGTTTTAAGGGTTCTGCTGAGGCGTGTTTATTAAAGTCATGTTCTTGCTTGCTTCTGCTCTGATTTAGGTTTCTTTCAACACTTTCTTGGACTTTTCTGTATTGCTCTTGGCGGTGACAGTTCCAATCTTCATCTGGGGAATCTTGGGTTGGTTCGACTGTTCCCATTTCTAAGTCAATTGGATGTTTTCCTGGTCTTGCTCGCATTATGTAAGCTGGTGCGTAGCTGGTTGAACTTACAGGGATGTGGTTGTAGATATCCACAAGGTCAAGCAGCTTTTCTGGCCATTGATTCCTCTCATCGAGCGGTAAAGTTTTCAGCATGTCGATGACTATGTTGTTCATCTTCTCACACAGACCATTTGTTTGCGGATGATACGGTGTGGTCCTTATCTTCTTACATCCATATAATCCTAAGAATGCGTGAAACAGTTCTGACTCGAATGCTGGTCCTTGATCTGTTAACACTTGATCTGGATACCCATGCGGGCGACAAAAATAACTCTGGAACGGTTTAGCTGCTACTTCTGTGGTTAAATCCTTGACTGGTACTACTACGAGGAATCTTGAGTAGTGATCAACCATTGTGAGTGCGTAAGTGTAACCTCTTCTGCTTGAGGTTAACTTCACATGGTCTAGTGCTAACTATTTCAAGAGGTCTCTTGGTAATGATTGGCTGCAACGGAGCTTTTTGACTTTGCTGGTCTTTTCTTCTCAGGTGACACGGTCCACAGTTCTTGCACCATCTCTCAATAGAACCTCTCATGCCGACCCAGTAGAAACGGTCTTTTAACAGCGCTTCTAGTTTCTTCCAACCAAAGTGTCCTGCGTCATCATGGTAAGCTTCTAAGACCATTTTGACATCTGTTTTTGGAACTACTATCTGCCAGATAAGTTCATGTGTTCTTGGGTTCAGGTAACATCTGTATAGCTTTCCTTAGTAGACGAATAACCTTCCTTTTTCTTTCCACAGGCGTTTGGCATCTTGGGAGGCATCTGAACTCAGACCGGAGTGTTCTTGAATTATCAGCTCTTTGATCAAGTTAACATCTGGGTCATTGGCTTGGGTTTCTTTCCAGTCGTGATGGGGTAATGGGTTCACAATTCTCTCTTTACGCCTTTGACTTGCCTGATGACATGAGGCTGTACTTGTGCAATGGAAAGCTGGCAATTCTATTTCTTCTAGCTCATCTATGTCTTTTCCTTCATCTGGCAGGTTGGGCATTCTGGACAGGGCATCTGCGTTGCCATTCTTGTGACCTGCCCGGTACTTAACAGTGAAGTCATAGTTTGACAATCTTGCCATCCAATGCTGCTCCAGGGCTCCCAGCTTTGCAGTCTCTAAGTGGGTTAGAGGGTTATTGTCAGTGAAAGCTGTGAACGGGGAGGACCCCAGGTAGTGCTTGAAACGTTCTGTGATTGCCCAGACCAGGGCTAGGAACTCTAACTTGAAAGAACTGTAATTTTCAGGGTTCCTCTCTGTTGGACGGAGCTTTCTGCTGGCATAAGCTATGACTTTCTCTTTGCCTTGCTGTCTCTGTGCTAAGACTGCTCCTAAGCCTTCGTTACTTGCATCCGTGTATAACAGGAACGGTAGGTTGTAATCAGAGTAGGTCAGGATCTCTTCTCCCGTTAAGGCGTCCTTCAGTTTCTGGAACAACTGTTCTTGTTCTGGTCCCCACCAGAACGGAGGTCCTCTGATCTTGCCTTTCTTGGATTGATCTACCAGGAGATCTTGCATGGGCGCTGCTATCTTCGTGTAGCCCTTGATAAATCTTCTGTTGTATCCGACCAGTCCTAAGAATTGACGTATCTCTTTGAAGGTGGTTGGCGCTGGCCAGTTCTTGATGACTGTAACCTTGTCCGGGTCAGGTGCTACGCCTTCTGCACTGACCACATGTCCCAGGTACTGGACTTTGGGTTTCAGCAAGTGACACTTTGATGGTTTCAACTTCATACCATACTTTGACAACGACTCTAACACTTCACTCAGATGTTGTAGGTGATCTTCATAGGTCTGTGAGTATACTATGACATCGTACAGGTACAGCAGCACATTCTCGAAGTTTCTGTGGCCTAGGCAACACTCCATCAGCCTCTGGAATGTTCCTGGTGCGTTGCATAACCCGAATGGCATACTGTTGAACTCGCATAACCCCATCGGCGTCGTGAAGGCTGTCTTCTCACGATCTTCTTCTGCAACGGAGACCTGCCAGTACTCACTAGTAAGATCCAATGTGGAGAAGTAATTGGCAGACTTAAGTGCAGCTAGTGACTCTTCTATGCGGGGTAACGGGTATGCATCCTTGTGTGTTACTCTGTTGATCTGCCTATAATCTACGCACATCCTCATGCTACCATCTTTCTTTTTAACCAGGACCAGTGGCGCTGCCCAGGGACTACAACAATCTCTAATGACCCCTGCATTCTTCATGTCCTGTAGCATCTCTTTTACTTTCTGGTAGTGTGCTAGTGGTATAGGCCTGTATCTTTCTTTTTTGGGTGCATGGTCACCTGTGGGTATATTATGTTGTACCCCTTTAATTCTCCCAAAATCAAGTGGATGTTTGCTAAACACCTGTTCATACTCACAAACCACCCGATAAACTCCATTTTTCTGGTGAGAAAATGTGTTGTCAGTTTCTGCACTGAGATCCTGACACCATTTCACTAGCTGACTTTTGGAGTGAGGGGGTTAATCTGTCACTGTCTGTGAAAATGACTTAACTTCATGTATTCCATTGTTATCTACATGGTACAATTTTGCAACAGTAGAGTATCTTGGCAGTTTTACTTCATCATCACCATAGTTCAGTACACGTACAGGGACCCTTCCTTTTCTTACATCAACCACCCCCCTGGCTGTTAGCAGGGCCGGATTTAGACCAAGTGGGGCCCTAGGCGAGATTGAGAGTGGGGCCCCAAACTATGAAATAAAAATAGTACCCATACAGTTGTATACAGTATATACAGCAGCCCCAGTGGTATATACAGGCCCCAGTAGAATATACAGCAGCCCCAGTGGTATACAGCAGCCTCCCCAGTGCTATATACAGGCCCCAGCAGTATTACAGCAGCCTCCCCAGTGGTATACACAGGCCCCAGCAGTATTACAGCAGCCTCCCCAGTGGTATATTCAGGCCCCAGCAGTATATACAGCAGCCCCAGTGGTATACAGCAGCCTCCCCAGTTGTATATACAGGCCCCAGCAGTATTACAGCAGCCTTCCCAGTGGTATATACAGCAGCCCCAGTGGTATACAGAAGCCTGCCCAGTTGTATATACAGGCCCCAGCAGTATATACAGCAGCCCCAGTGGTATACAGTAGCCTCCCCAGTGGTATATACAGGCCCCAGCAGTATATACAGCAGCCCCAGTGGTGGTGTATACAGGCAGCCCCAGTGGTGGTATACAGGGCCCCAGTGGTAGTATACAGGGCCCCAGTGGTGGTGTATGCAGGGCCCCAGTGGTGGTGTATACAGGCAGCCCCAGTCAGTGGTGGTGTATACAGGGCCCCAGTGGTGGTGTATACAGGGCCCCAGTGGTGCTGTATACAGGGACCCAGTGGTGGTGTATACAGGCAGCCCCAGTCAGTGGTGGTGTATACAGGGCCCCAGTGGTGTGTATACAGGGCCCCAGTGGTGGTGCATACAGGCAGCCCCAGTCAGTGGTGGTGTATACAGGGCCCCAGTCAGTGGTGGTGTATACAGGGCCCCAGTCAGTGGTGGTGTATACAGGGCCCCAGTGGTGGTGTATACAGGGCCCCAGTGGTGGTGTATACAGGGCCCCAGTGGTGGTGTATACAGGCAGCCCCAGTCAGTAGTGGTGTATACAGGGCCCCAGTCAGTGGTGGTGTATACAGGGCCCCAGTCAGTGGTGGTGTATACAGGGCCCCTGTCAGTGGTGGTGTATACAGGGCCCCAGTCAGTGGTGGTGTATACAGGGCCCCAGTCAGTGGTGGTGTATACAGGGCCCCAGTGGTGGTGTATACAGGGCCCCAGTGGTGGTGTATACAGGCAGCCCCAGTCAGTGGTGGTGTATACAGGGCCCCACTGGTGGTGTATACAGGCAGCCCCAGTCAGTGGTGGTGTATACAGGGCCCCAGTGGTGGTGTATACAGGGCCCCTGTCAGTGGTGGTGTATACAGGGCCCCAGTCAGTGGTGGTGTATACAGGGCCCCAGTCAGTGGTGGTGTATACAGGGCCCCAGTGGTGGTGTATACAGGCAGCCCCAGTCAGTGGTGGTGTATACAGGGCCCCACTGGTGGTGTATACAGGGCCCCAGCCCCCACTGGTGGTGTATACAGGGCCCCAGCCCCCCCCCACCACCTGTAAAGGAATACAGATCATGATGCATGATGCATCATTATACTTACTCCCTGCCGCTGCCGCTGTTCGCCACTCTGCACCGCGCTCCGACTTCTTCCTGCTTCCTGTGACGTCACTTCCTGCGGCTCCGCCCGGTCACCAGGAAGAAGCCGGAGCGCGGTGCAGAGCGCTGCAAGCGGACGCGGCGCTGGCTATAATCCGGCCGGGCCAGGGGGCCCTCTGAAATTTGGGGGCCCTAGGCAAATGCCTAGGCTGCCCCCCCTAACGCCGGCCCTGGCTGTTAGGAGTGTAGGACTACTGTCAGACATCACTGGCTCCACTACTGCCTGGTAGTCCTGCCCTCTGAGGCCTACTGCTGCCTGACACCAGATCATCATCTCACTTCTTGGTGGTACTACTATTGGAATTGGATCCGTCACACGTACACTGCCAATTTCACCATTTGACATTGTTACCTGTTGTTGATACACCAGAGCTCGGATCTCCCTCTGCAGAGCTCTTCTCTCACTTGGCTTAGTTGAATCTGCACTCTGTTGGAGCAAAAACAACACTTCATCTAGGCATCTAACCATTACATTGGTACCCAGTATCACATGTGGATCCCGTTCATGGGGTTTGTCCTGAACCACTATAATTCCCTGGTTCTTTAACTGTACTCTCCCCACCTTTACTGTAGCCTCCCACTGCCCTTCTATTGTAACTAGCATCCCATTGGTTGCTTCAATCTTCAAGTCAGGGTTTGGGGTTCTAGTTTGATGTTGGACCAGAACCGTTTGTAAAGGATACTCAGGATGGTCGTCACCTGGGATCTGGTGTCTATCAATGCAGTGGTAGCGGTGTCATTGATGATGATAGACAAGTACGGATGATCTCCCACGTACGTCCTCCTCTCCCAGGGGCTGCTTGTTTAAAGGACAGGAACGGTAGACATGTCCTTCTTTGTCGCACTTGCGACAGATGGGATGTCCGTCGGCGCTGTAGCGATCTGTGGGTCTCCCTCGCAGCGGCGTTGTCCTCTTCTTCATCCATGGAATGTCGTCGGGGCTGTCAGCGAGCTGGATCTTGTCTGATGGCCTTGCTTCTGTCTTGGGTCGCCTTGCACCTCGGAGCCTTGCCACCTCTTTGGTCAGCTGCTGCACATTGGAGCACAGTTTGTCAAACCGGTCGGGTGTCACAGTCTGTGCGCTGGATTGTGCTGCTGGGGATGAAGAAGGTGCCTCCGGCACGGAAGGGGTTTTAGTCCATTGTGGCTGTGGGGTTAAGTCTGGCACTGCAGGGAGCTGCTGTCCCCAAACCGTTAAGTCTTTTAACGTAGCAAACTCTGCATCAGGGCTTTGCAGAGCCCACCAGCGTGCTTGTTTTCTATCATCAGGTAGTCTGAGGCCGATAACAAATTGCTCAATCAGCATTTTATTTTCATCACGAACGCCACCGGGATCGGCCTGTTTTCACAGTCTCAGTGCCTCTTGCAGGCGTAGTGAATAATCCAGGACACTCTCCTGTGCCCCTTGTTTGCAATGATAAAACAACAGTCTTAACTCAGATTCAGTATGATGCTCAAACACCCGCTTTAGTCTTATAAAGATTTGTTCAACAGACTCCTGATCTTCCACAGACCAGTTTCGGGTTTCCAGCTCTGCTGCATCTGTTAACTGTCCCATTACTACTGATGCTCTCTGCTTACCGGTCATCGCGTACATATCCAGCACGGTGCATATCTTCCTCTAGAACGCATCTAGGGTGCCGGGCTTGCCGCTGTACTTGGGTAACCAGGCTGCATTCGGGACATACGACAGAGATATCGGCATTATCGGGGCCGCCGATGCAGGCGGCAGTGGCAGCATGGCGCCCGCGGGTGGTTGAACGACTGGGGGCTGTACGTTCTGGGCTCCTGGCGGGGCAACTGGTTGGTTTATTGGCGGGGCTACTGCGTTGCTGGGGTCCAGGCTACTAATCCTCACTCCCCCTTAGTTAATCGCGGCCAGTCTCTTTCAAATCAACGGAAGTTGTCCACTCAGCGGTGGGGAGTGAGGTACCACGGGAGTTTCCGGTCCCTGCTGCATTCGGCAGAACTCGTCAGAGCATGGGGGGGGCCTATCTTCGCGCCCTTGCACTGTAACGCCCCTTCCTTTCCCGCTCTCCGCGCGCAGCAATGGCGATTCAAATTTACAGTTCAACAATCACAGTCATTAAATGGCACACAATACCCGTTGGAAACGGGTCTGTTCGAATCCTGTTCGTGACGCCAAATTGACTCACTGTAGCCGGGTTCTCAGGTCTCAGGCGGTGGCTGCGGTCACGGTTCGGTGCCTGAGGCTGTAAGGGCCCGGTGGTCAATGCACGGTTAAATAAAAGTAAAGTTTTGTTTCGTGACGCCACCTGTAGGTGTCCGGTGATGGCACCGGCGCTGCTTGGACCTCCGGGGTGATGTGCGGCAGCTAGATGGAACCGCTCCCTACAGGGCGAGCGGGGGGTCCCCGGGGCAGTTGATGGAATTAAGGGGAATAGGGTAGAGTGGTCGCGGTGGTGAGGATGGAAAGAGGGACACGCACACATAAAGTCTTTTGGTACCTTTACTGATGTTGACGGGTACACTCGACCGGAGATGAGGTAACACTTCAGGACTTTCCACAGCAAGCAGGGTTGTAGGCTTCCTAGTGTCCGTTATTCTGCTGGAGTCTGGCAGGCATGAAACCCGACCAAACCGTTACTGCACTTTCTTGTGTGACTCTGTACACCCGGATTTGCTGCACTGAGGGCACTCTAAGGGATTCCTGTCTTGGCCTAGACTCCGGGCTCTCATTTGGTGGTGCTTCGGGTGTCCGGGGAGCTAAACCCCCTATTTTAGTGCTGGTTTCTCTGCAAGGTCTGTACTGTGTCCTTGTAGCTCGGACCCAGTGACCGGAACTCTGTTAGGGTGAGTCGGGATGACTCCTCTGCCCCTTTTGGTACTCGCTTCTCTCTCCTTTTCCTGTGACCCTTACTCTGAGGATCTACCACTGTTCAGGTGTCTCTGGTATGGGCCTAGCATGGCTCCAGTACCAGGTCAGCTCACTCAGCTGTTCACAGTTCTGTAGTGACTGCACACTCTCGTGTTTCTCCCTCCAGGACCCGTATTTATAGGGGAACTGGCATAAGGCAGCCAGTGGAGCTCCCCCTTCAGGTCTGGGGTGAAAGGTGTTGTTTTGTTAGTGGGTCTGCTTGCTGTGTTCCATCCATCCATGTCCCAAGGGATCCTGTGGTGACCTGGCACAGGGTGCCACATTAGCTGAAGCCTAGCTTGAGGGACCCAAAAGGAAAGTGTCTGAGGAACTCGAGGAGAGCCTGGGGAGAGGAGCAGTGTCGAGCTCACCCCATTGCAGAGCACCAGAACTGGACACTGGAGTCCGAGGCTTTGCAGGGCCTAACGTACCGGCAGCCAACACTGGAGGGTGGGGGATTCCAAGTCCCCCAGCCACACCACAGTGTCTGCTGTATAGAGAGCCCAAGAGCAGCCACCAGAGAGGTGGGGCTGGAGAAGGACTCGAGCTGCCTGCCATACCGGCACACCACAGGAGAGAGGGCTACAGCTCAGCTTAAAGAGGACCTGTCACCAACCACACATGGTGATCTAATTACAGCACTGAATGCAGCATGTCCGCTGCATTAACCCCTTCACGACCCTTGGCCCACCGTTTGGGCCATGAAAACAAGTTCGTTCCCGACCTTTGGCCCAAACGGTGGGCCATGGAATGATCGCGCTCCTGCGGCGCGTGTGAGGGGGGTGACTCAGGTGTCACTGTACATAATGCACAGTGACAACCTGTAGTTCACCCCACGGGGGGGGATTAACCCCCCCGTGCCTAGGGCCCCTCTGATTGGCAGTGAAAATCTGTCACTGCCATTCAGAATCAATGGAATATTTCACCAATGAAAATTGGTGGAATATTCTGGATTTGGGCTGGCCTGATGCATATAGCATCAGGCATTGGCTGGGGGGGTATGTGTGTCCCCCCCCCTGGATCCGATTGGGGCTAGTGTCCATGTGACGCTAGCCCTCCAATCGGCTATCCAGGGGAGTGTTTACAATGGTGGACCACGCTTCCCTGGTCCATTCCGTCCCTGGATGCCAAGGAGCGTGGTCCATCTGCCGCCGACCGACACCGATTTGCAGCACCGAGACCGATCCGCCGCACCGAGACCGATCCGCCGCCGCCGCCGCCGACGCCCCCGCCGCCGCAGCCGCAGCCGCCGGTAACCTCTTTCCCTGTCTCTGTACTCCCTCTGTGCGCCGCCTGTCCCTGTCTTCTCTTTCCCTCTCTCTTGTATTTGCTCCGTTCTACCCCTCCCTCCTGCACATCCCCCCCTCTCCCCCGCACATCCCCCCATCTCCCCCCCTCCATCCCCCACCTCTCCCCCTCCATCCCCCATCTCCTCCCCTCCATCCCCCTCCTCTTCTGTGCACTGACCGGCTGGTTCTGCCACTCGTTCTGCCAGCCGGTGTAAAGTGATTACAGGCAGCAGTTGCACCTGTGATCACCCATCCCCCCCCCCGTCCCAGTGATCACCCACCCTGCTACTGCCCCCCCCCCTGCTGCTGGCTCCTTAGCTCCCTCTTGCACCTGCACGCTTGACCGCCTGTGCCCCGTCCGCCCGAGCGCTCCCCGTCCGCCCGAGCGCTCCCCGTCCGCCCGAGCGCTCCCCGTCCGCCCGAGCGCTCCCCGTCCAGCCCTCGCCGTCCGCCCTAGCCCTCGCCGTCCGCCCTAGCCCTCGCCGTCCGCCCTAGCTCTCGCCATTAGCCCTCGCCGTCTGCCCAGCCCTCGCCGTCTGCCCAGCCCTCGCCGTCTGCCCAGCCCTCGCCGTCTGCCCAGCCCTCGCCGTTAGCCCTCGCCGTCTGCCTAGCCCTCGCCGTCTGCCCAGGCGCTCGGCGTCTGCCCGAGCCCTCGCCTTTCTGCCCGAGCGCTCGCCGTCTGCCTAGCCCTCGCCGTCTGCCCAGGCGCTCGGCGTCTGCCCGAGCGCTCGCCTTTCTGCCCGAGCGCTCGCCTTTCTGCCCGAGCGCTCGCCGTCCGCCCTAGCCCTCGCCGTCCGCCCTAGCCCTCGCCGTCCGCCCTAGCCCTCGCCGTCCGCCCTAGCCCTCGCCGTCTGCCTAGCCCTCGCCTAGCCCTCGCCGTCTGCCCAGGCGCTCGGCGTCTGCCCGAGCGCTCGCCTTTCTGCCCGAGCGCTCGCCTTTCTGCCCGAGCGCTCGCCGTCCGCCCTAGCCCTCGCCGTCCGCCCTAGCCCTCGCCGTCCGCCCTAGCTCTCGCCGTTAGCCCTCGCCGTCCGCCCTAGCCCTCGCCGTCTGCCTAGCCCTCGCCTAGCCCTCGCCGTCTGCCCAGGCGCTCGGCGTCTGCCCGAGCGCTCGCCTTTCTGCCCGAGCGCTCGCCTTTCTGCCCGAGCGCTCGCCGTCCGCCCTAGCCCTCGCCGTCCGCCCTAGCCCTCGCCGTCCGCCCTAGCTCTCGCCGTTAGCCCTCGCCGTCCGCCCTAGCCCTCGCCGTCTGCCTAGCCCTCGCCTAGCCCTCGCCGTCTGCCCAGGCGCTCGGCGTCTGCCCGAGCGCTCGCCTTTCTGCCCGAGCGCTCGCCTTTCTGCCCGAGCGCTCGCCGTCCGCCCTAGCCCTCGCCGTCCGCCCTAGCCCTCGCCGTCCGCCCTAGCTCTCGCCGTTAGCCCTCGCCGTCCGCCCTAGCCCTCGCCGTCTGCCTAGCCCTCGCCTAGCCCTCGCCGTCTGCCCAGGCGCTCGGCGTCTGCCCGAGCCGCTCGCCTTTCTGCCCGAGCGCTCGCCGTCCGCCCAGCCCTCGCCGTCCCGCCCTAGCCCTCGCCGTCCGCCCTAGCCTCTGCCGCCGTTAGCCCTCGCCGTCCGCCCTAGCCCTCGCCGTCTGCCTAGCCCTCGCCTAGCCCTCGCCGTCTGCCCAGGCGCTCGGCGTCTGCCCGGAGCGCTCGCCTTTCTGCCCGAGCGCTCGCCTTTCTGCCCGACACGCTCGCCTTTCTGCCCGAGCGCTCGCCGTCCGCCCTAGCCCTCGCCGTCCGCCCCCTAGCCCTCGCCGTCCGCCCTAGCCTCGCCGTTAGCCCTCGCCGTGCCCGCGCCGCTACTGCCCGATCGCTGCCGTCTGCCTCAGCCCTCGCCTAGCCCTCGCCGTCCTGCCCAGGCCGCTCCGGCGTCTCGCCCGCACGCCGTCTCGCCTCTCTCTGCCCAGCGCCTCGCCTCGCTTCTGCGCCCGAGCGCTCGCTGCCGCCGCCCTAGCCCCGCTCGTCCGCCCTAGCCCTCGCCGTCCGCCCTAGCCCCCTCGTCCGGTCCCGCCCTAGCCCTCGCCGTCCAGCCCTAGCCCTCGCCGTCTGCCTAGCCCTCGCCGTCTGCCCAGGCGCTCGGCGTCTGCCCGAGCGCTCGCCTTTCTGCCCGAGCGCTCGCCTTTCTGCCCGAGCGCCTCGCCGTCCGCCCTAGCCCTCGCCGTCCGCCCTAGCCCTCGCCGTCCGCCCTAGCTCTCTGCCCGTTAGCCCTCGCCGTCCGCCGCCTAGCCTCGCCGTTAGCCCTCGCCGTCCGCCCTAGCCCTCGCCGTCTGCCTAGCCCTCGCCTAGCCCTCGCCGTCTGCCCAGGCGCTCGGCGTCTGCCCGAGCGCTCGCCTTTCTGCCCGAGCGCGTCGCCTTTCTGCCCCGAGCGCTCGCCGTCCGCCCTAGCCCTCGCCGTCCGCCCTAGCCCTCGCCGTCCGCCCTAGCTCTCGCCGTTAGCCCTCGCCCGTCCGCCCTAGCCCTCGCCGTCTGCCTAGCCCTCGCCTACGCCTCGCCGTCTGCCCAGGCGCTCGGCGTCTGCCCGAGCGCTCGCCTTTCTGCCCGAGCGCTCGCCTTTCTGCCCGAGCGCCTCGCCGTCCGCCCTAGCCCTCGCCGTCTGCCTAGCCCTCGCCTAGCCCTCGCCGTCTGCCCAGGCGCTCGGCGTCTGCCCGAGCGCTCGCCTTTCTGCCCGAGCGCTCGCCTTTCTGCCCGAGCGCTCGCCGTCCGCCCTAGCCCTCGCCGTCCGCCCTAGCCCTTGCCGTCTGCCTAGCTCTCGCCGTTAGCCCTCGCCGTCCGCCCTAGCCCTCGCCGTCTGCCTAGCCCCTCGCCTAGCCCTCGCCGTCTGCCCAGGCGCTCGGCGTCTGCCCGAGCGCTCGCCTTTCTGCCCGAGCGCTCGCCTTTCTGCCCGAGCGCTCGCCGTCCGCCCTAGCCCTCGCCATCCGCCCTAGCCCTCGCCGTCCGCCCTAGCCCTCGCCGTCCGCCCTAGCCCTCGCCGTCCGCCCTAGCCCTCGCCGTCTGCCTAGCCCTCGCCGTCTGCCCAGGCGCTCGCCGTCTGCCCGAGCGCTCGCCTTTCTGCCCGAGCGCTCGCCTTTCTGCCCGAGCGCTCGCCGTCCGCCCTAGCCCTCGCCGTCTGCCTAGCCCTCGCCTAGCCCTCGCCGTCCGCCCTAGCCCTCGCCGTCCGCCCTAGCCCTCGCCGTCCGCCCTAGCTCTCGCCGTTAGCCCTCGCCGTCCGCCCTAGCCCTCGCCGTCCGCCCTAGCTCTCGCCGTTAGCCCTCGCCGTCTGCCCAGCCCTCGCCGTCTGCCCAGCCCTCGCCGTTAGCCCTCGCCGTCTGCCTAGCCCTCGCCGTCTGCCCGAGCGCTCGCCTTCCGCCCGACAGGCCCCTCCGCCCGACAGGCCCCTCCGCCCGACAGGCCCCTCCGCCCGACAGACTCCTCCACCCGACTGACCCCACACATCAAACAGACTCCTCCGCCCGACTGACCCCACACATCAAACAGACTCCTCCGCCCGACTGACCCCACAAATCAAAGTTACACCAAGCACCCGCATACACACGTACACTCACACTACGGTACAATAAATTCTAGATTTTTTTTTACCACACGCACACAAAACACAGCACACAATGTCCCGCCCGTCCCGTTCGTCACAGTCCTCAAGGTCAGAAAGGGCGTACTCGGCTGAGGAGGCATATGCTATACTTGCCTCCGATGCTGACAGTGAGGGAGAGGACCCCACGTTCCTCTATTCCTCACATTCTTCCTCCTCCAGTGACACCAACTCGCCTCCAAGACAACGTCGCAGGACAAGACATCGTCCGGGGGCCGTAGAAGAAGAGCCGCAGCCTGGAGAAGAGCCGCAGCCTGGAGAAGAGCCGCAGCCTGGAGAAGAGCCGCAGCCTGGAGAAGAGGAGCCGGAGGCCATGGACCCACAGCCGTCTGTGAGTAACCCTCAAACTGGTGCTAGTCACGCCCAAGCTAGCACCAGGGCCCCCGTGTGGACCCCCGTCCCTGAACAATACACTCCACAGATTCCTGATTTCCTTCCCCAATCAGGAATCCAGCTTGAGACCACAAACTTCAGGGAAATTGACTTTTTCAAAGTCTTTTTCTCTGAGGACATTGTGAGTCTCATGGTGGACCAGACCAATATTTACGCCCAACAATTTCTGGTCCAAAACCCAGATTCCATATTTTCTTCTTGGAGTCCCGTGGACTCTGGAGAAATGTTGAAGTATTGGGGATTGGTACTTCACATGGGGATTGTGAAGAAACCAGAAATCCGCCAATACTGGAGTAAAGATATTTTCTATCACACTCCAGTGGTCGGCGCGGTGATGGCCCGAAAGCGATTCGAGGCCATTCACAAATTTTTACATTTCAGGGACAACTCGGACAGCCTTCCCCGCGATGACCCGAATTTCGACAGATTGTTCAAAATTCGGCCGGTCATCGAACACTTCAGCAACAAGTTTGCTGAAGTGTACGTTCCAGAACGGGAAATTTGTGTGGATGAATCCCTCGTCCACTTCAAAGGTAGGCTGCAGTTCCGGCAATACCTCCCCAGCAAGAGGGCGAGGTACGGAATCAAACTCTACAAGCTGTGTGAGAGTACCTCAGGGTACACTTACAGCTTTAGAGTGTACCAAGGAAAGGATTCGAGGATCGAGCCCCCAGAGTGTCCCCCTGCTCTGGGGGTAAGCGGGAAAATAGTGTGGGATCTGATCCACCCACTACTTGATAAAGGTTACCATCTGTACGTTGATAACTTTTATACAAGTATCCAACTATTTAATTCCCTTTCTGCCAGAACTACCGCCGCTTGCGGTACTGTGCGCAGAAACCAAAAGGGTCTCCCTCTGACGCTGGTTGAGCAGCCTCTCCCAAGAGGTGAGAGTCGAGCTCAATGTAGCAGCAACATGCTTGTGGTCAAGTTCAAAGACCGAAGGGATGTCTTTTTCTTGACCACAATCCATGGTCCCGGCACCACGGCCACCACACCAGAGGTACCCCAGGACGGGTCCACAAACCGGACTGCGCCCTGGGATACAACAAGCACATGGGGGGGGTTGATCTGTCTGATCAAGTCCTCCAGCCCTACAGTGCCATGCGGAAGGCGAAGGTTTGGTACAAAAAACTGGCCGTGCACATCGTTCAAATGGCAATGTATAACGCATACGTGCTATCACGATGTGCAGGTCAGACCACCAACACCTTCCTCCAGTTCCAGGAGAAGGTGATCAAGGCCCTGATGTTTAGAAGAGGAGGAGGAGAAGAAGAAGAAGAAGCGCGCCCCAGCACTCCTGGAACTAGAGGCTCCCGTGTGGTACCAGGGCAACATTTTCCCCGTGAGGTCGCAACTTCAGAAAGAAAAAGGTGCCGGGTCTGCTATCAAAGAGGGAGACAACAGAAAACACGTTTCATATGTGAAACGTGTCCAGACAAACCAGGACTGTGTGTGAATGATTGCTTCAAAATTCATCACCAGTCCCCGGACTGATATACTGACCTTTCCTACACAACTCACCCACACCAGCATGACATACACAACATCACACACACACACACACACACACAACACCTGAACATTGAACCTTGCACTGATAAGAGCACCCTTAGTCTTTACCATGGCTTTGGGGTCTCATTCCGGTGCTAGAACAAATCCCTTCCTGCAGAACGGCCAGGTTACAAGTTGACCTGTCCTTCTGGAAGGCTGGGTACAGATGTGTAATTATGCTCTATATGTGTATGGGGTCACTTGTGGGGGAGCTCCAATGTTTAGGCACAGAGGGGCTCTCCATACGCAACCTGGTGTTTGCTAACAATAGGAATTGTTAGCGGACACCATGTCACGTATGGAGAACCCCTGTGTGCCTAAACATTGGAGCTCCCCCACAAGTGACCCCATTTTGGAAACTAGACCCCCCAGGGAACATATCTAGCTGCATATTGAGCACTTTGAACCCTCAGGTGCTTCACAAAGTGATCCGTAATAAGGAAAAAAATACTTTATTTTCACACAAATTTTCTTTTTTAATTTTTACGGATCAATTTGTGCAGCCCCTGGGTTTCAAAGTGCTCACTATGCATCTAGATACGTTCCCTGGGGGGTCTAGTTTCCGAAATGGGGTCACTTGTGGGGGAGCTCTAATGTTTGGGCACACAGGGGCTCTCCATAAGCAACCTGGTGTTTGCTAACAATTGGAATTGTTAGCGGACACCATGTCGCGTTTGGAGAGCCCCTGTGTGCCTAAATATTGGAGCTCCCCCACAAGTGACCCCATTTTGGAAACTAGACCCCCCAGGGAATATATTGAGATGGGTAGTGAGCATATTGAAGCCCCAGGTGCTTCACAAATTAATAAAAAAAAAGATTTTTGCGGAAAAAAAGTACTTTTTCATTTTTATGGATGAATTTGTGAAGCACCTGGGGGTTGAAAGTGCTCGCTATGCATCTAGATACGTTCCCTGGGGGGTCTAGTTTCCAAAATGGGGTCACTTGTGGGGGAGCTCTTATGTGGAGACGCACAGGGGCTCTCCAAACGCAACATGGTGTCCGCTAACAATTTGAGCTAATTTTGCATTCAAATTGTTAGCGGACACCATGTTGTGTTTGGAGAGCCCCTGTGCGTCTCCACATTGGAGCTCCCCACAAGTCACCCCATTTCTGAAACTAGACCCCCAAAGGAACGTATCTAGGTGCATAGTGAGCACTTTGAACCCCAGGTGCTTCACAAATTGATCCGCAATAATGAAAAAAGAAAATTTTAGTGGAAAAAAATAGTGATTTTTCATTTTTATGGATGAATTTGTGAAGCACCTGGGGGTTGAAAGTGCTCACTATGCATCTAGATATGTTCCCTGGGGGGTCTAGTTTCCAAAATGGGGTCACTTGTGGGGGAGCCCCAATGTTTAGGCACCCAGGGGCTCACCAAACACAACATGGTGACAGCTAACAATTTGAGCTGATTTTTATTCAGATTGTTAGCGGACACCATGTTGCGTTTGGAGAGCCCCTGTGCGTCTCCACATAAGAGCTCCCCCACAAGTGACCCCATTTTGGAAACTAGACCCCCCAGGGAACATATCGAGATGGGTAGTGAGCATATTGAACTCCCAGGTGCTTCACAAATTAATGAAAAAAAAAGATTTTTGTGGAAAAAAAGTACTTTTTCATTTTTATGGATGAATTTGTGAAGCACCTGGGGGTTGAAAGTGCTCGCTATGCATCTAGATACGTTCCCTGGGGGGTCTAGTTTCCAAAATGGGGTCACTTGTGGCGGAGCTCTTATGTGGAGACGCACAGGGGCTCTCCAAACGCAACATGGTGTCCGCTAACAATTTGAGCTAATTTTGCATTCAAATTGTTAGCGGACACCATGTTGCGTTTGGAGAGCCCCTGTGTGTCTCCACATTGGAGCTCCCCCACAAGTTACCCCATTTCTGAAACTAGACCCCCAAAGGAACGTATCTAGGTGCATAGTGAGCACTTTGAACCCCCAGGTGCTTCACAAATTGATCCGCAATAATGAAAAAAGAAAATTTTAGTGGAAAAAATAGTGATTTTTCATTTTTATGGATGAATTTGTGAAGCACCTGGGGGTTGAAAGTGCTCACTATGCATCTAGATATGTTCCCTGGGGGGTCTAGTTTCCAAAATGGGGTCACTTGTGGGGGAGCCCCAATGTTTAGGCACCCAGGGGCTCTCCAAATGCAACATGGTGACAGCTAACAATTTGAGCTGATTTTTATTCAGATTGTTAGCGGACACCATGTTGCGTTTGGAGAGCCCCTGTGCGTCTCCACATAAGAGCTCCCCCACAAGTGTCCCCATTTTGGAAACTAGACCCCCCAGGGAACATATCTAGATGGGTAGTGAGCATATTGAACCCCCAGCTGCTTTACAAATTGATCTGTGAAAATGAAATAGTACTTTTTTTTTTCACAAAAATTTTCTTTTAGCCTAAGTTTTTTCATTTTCACATGGCAACAGCATAAAATTCATCCTAAAATTTGTTGGGCAATTTCTCCTGAGTACACCGATACCTCATATGTGGTCATAAACCACTGTTTGGGCGCACGGCAGGGCTCAGAAGGGAAGGAGCGCAATTTCACTTTTTGAATGTAAAATTAGCTCCAAAATTCAAATTGCGCTCCTTCCCTTCTGAGCCCTGCCGTGCGCCCAAACAGTGGTTTATGACCACATATGAGGTATCGATGTACTCGGGAGAATTTGCACAACACATTTTAAGATCCATTTTATCCTGTTGCCCATGTGAAAATGAAAGAATTGAGGCTAAAAGAACATTTTTGATAAAAAAAATTAAAATATCCATTTTTTGTTTCCACTTTGCTTTAGTTCCTGTGAAGCACCTGAAGGGTTAATCATCTTCTTGAATGTAGTTTTGAGTAGCTTGAGGGGTGCAGTTTTTGGAATGGTGTCACTTTTGGGTGTTTTCTGTCATGTACACCCCTCAAAAGGACTTCAAATGTGATGTGGTCACTAAAAAAAATGGTTTTGTAAATTTTGGTTGAAAAATGAAAAATTGCTCATGAACTTTGAACCCTTATAACGTCCTAACAAAAAAATTTTTTTTTTCCAAAATTGTGCTGATGTGAAGTAGACATGTGGGAAATATTATTTAATAACTTTTTTCTGTCACATATCTCTCTTGTTTATCAGAAAAAAAAATAAAAAATTTGAAAATTGTGAAATTTTCAAAATTTTTGCCATATTTTTGATTTTTTCACAAATAAACGCAAAAATTATCGACTTAAATTTCATACTAGCATGAAGCCCAATATGTCACGAAAAAACAATCTCAGAATCGCTAGGATCGGTTGAAGCGTTCCCGAGTTATAACCTCATAAAGGGACACTGGTCAGAATTGCAAAAAAGGCCAAGGTCTTTAGGGTCAAAATAGGCAGGGTCTTGAAGGGGTTAAGGTAAGGTGTCCCCCAGCCCTTAAGCCCTGCTGTACCCCGAGATACCTCGGGCAGCAACGAGTCCTGTACAAAGAGATAAAGGCCCCGTGCGTCCCCTGAGAGATTGAACCAGCCCAGTTCCGATTACCCCATGGCCCCGGGGGCGAATCATTCTATGTAACTTTAAGACTGCACCATAAGTACACAAACATAACTACTATAACACTGCCCTATATGTATAAGAGCACAACTATTAAAATGCTACCCCTATCTACAAAAATCTAACTGCTATCATACTGCCTCCTGTAGAAGATTATCACTACAACAATACTGCCCCCTATGTACAAGAATATAACTATGATAATCCTGCCCCCTGTACAAAAATATCACTACTATAATACTGCGTCTGTGTACAAGAATATAACTACTATAATACTCGCCTCTAAGTACACAAACATAGCTACTATAATACTGCTCCCTATGTACAAGAATATAACAACTATAATACTGCTCCTGATTACAAGAATATAACTACTAGAATACTGCCCCCTATGTACAAAAATATAACTACTATAATACTGCCCCGTTGTACAAGAATATAACTACTATAATACTGCTCCTATGTACAAGAATATAACTACTATAATACTGCCCCTATGTACAAGAATATAACTACTATAAGGGTATGTGCACATCTGACGTTTCTGCATCTTTGCAGACCGTCCTAAAACCGGTGTAGAATAGCAGAAACTGAGTTTTCTGGGCTCAGCAGTGTCCATCGTTTTGTTAGTGTTTTGCTAACGATTTGCGGTCGGTTTATTAGCGTTTGTACAGCGTGTTCTTGGCGATTTCCCCGGCGTTTTTCTTAGCGTTTTCCAGACTGGTTTTTTGTGCACTTGTAAGCTAGATCCGCTGGAAAAACGCTCAAAAGAAGTCACTTGCTCTATCTTTGAAAACCGGTGGAAAACCGGTGAAGAAACTGGAAAGGAGACAAAAAAAAACGTTCTAATGTACACAGCGTTTTCTAAACTCCATTGACTAGCATGTTAATCCAACCGGTGGCTAGAATTAACATAAATTAACATAAAACTCAGCGGAAACCGCCGACGGAAAACGCTAAAAAACAGCCCACAAAACGTCCGATGTGCACATACCCTAATACTGCCCCCTATGTACAAAAATATAACTACTATAATACTGCCCCACTGTACAAGAATATAACTACTATAACACTGCCTTGTATATACAGGGTGTTCATAAAGTAACTATGCAGTGGTTAACACTTGCCAGTAGGTGATGTGTCCACTTCCTGTCCACTCCTGTTGTGTCCCACTTAACAAGGTCGCTACTGCAGCTCCATGCACCTTTTTCCACAGTCCTCACAACTATTCTGCAATCTAACTGGACCGGCAGACAAATATACTGTGTATTAGTTCTTATAACAACACCACACTGCACTGCATATTTACGTTATGAACAACCTATAGAAGAGTAAAACCAGGGCCATATTATTAATGGAGGATGCAGTCTGTGCAGAGGACATGGGGGTGCAGGATGTGCAGGGGAAGGGTTGGCTTCAGCACCCAACATACCTGGGCAAGTGCCGGGGCCTTAACAGCTGAGAGGGCCCACTTGTTATCAGGGACTTGCAGCCCTGAAAGGGAGGGGCACATCCGGGACAAGCAGCCCAGAAAAGGAGGGGCCCATCGGAGACATGCAGTCCTGACAAGGAGGGGCCCAACACAGGACACTCAGGGCTGCAGGCTCCCAGTCCACATGGCTAATTTGCATGCAATACAAATTAGCTATGTGCTGGCTCCCAGGACTGTGGAGCTTCCTTCTCTGCCAGCAGAGTGATGAGTCATCACCCTGCCATCTCATCACACTGGTGCAGCCAGCAGGAAGGAGGAAGCTCCACAGCCCCGGGAGCCAGCAGGAAGGAAGCACAGACCGGAGCCTGCAGAGAGGATGGGGAAGCATATGAATAGGGCACAGCCCTAGGGGAGAGGAAGGAAGGTGAGTATAATTGGTTGTTATTATTATTAGTTTTACTGTGTGCTGGAGGCTGCTGCTGGGGTATATGGAGGTTGCTGTTGGGGTATATGGAGGCTGTGCTGGGGTATATGGAGAATACTGCTGGGTATATGGAGACTGTGCTGGGGTATATGGAGGCTGTGCTGGGGTATATGGAGGCTGTGCTGGGTGTATATAGAGGCTGTGCTGGGCTATATAAAGGCTGTGCTAGGGTATATGGAGGCTGTGCTGGGGTATATGGAGGCTGTGCTGAGTGTATATGGAGGCAATACTGGGTGTATATGGAGGCTGAGCTGGCAAAAATTATGGAATCACCATGCTCGGAGGATGTTCATTCAGTTGTTTAATGTTGTAGAATACCCCAGGTGTTTCCACTTTAGCAAAAGTTCAGCAAAGAATTGGCTTGCTCATTCTTTCTAAAACACATCAAAACCTGAGGTGTTTCCACTTTCTTCACCAAACAAAAACCAATGTGTTGGGACTGTTAATCCTAGAATCACATAGGTTTTGCTTGAAAACAAAAATGCAGCAAATCCTGTGGCGTTTACACTGTCTGCAGAGAACAAAAACCAATGTGTGTGAAAGCTTTTCCCTACACACATAGGTTTTGCTGGAAACCAAAAACTCAGGATTAGATTAGCATAGATTTACATAAAACCAAGGCAAAACCTGATCTCAAACGCAGCAAAACCTTCCTGTGGGCACACACCCTAAAAGAAATAAATATAAAAAATGTGGTAGTCAGTAAGAGTACCTTTTTTCAGACCAAGCAGAGGGAAAAAAATATGGAATCACTCAATTCTTGAGGAACTCCTCTTCAATCATCAATTTACCTTGATGGTGTATGGCCCTAACTTCATTCATGATTTCTGCTACTGTGGCTAGGGTCACATTTAAAACAAGAATTGCATTCACCGCATCCAGATCCGGATGCAGTGAACGCAATGCCGGGCACACACATTTTTTTACAAAAATGTGTGCAGAATACCGCACTGCAGTTGCCGGATGGCTCAGGATGTGTAATCCTGAGCAATCCGGCAACTGCATAGTTTGCTGATCCCGGCTATTGCCGGGATAAGCAAACTGTCCTATGTCTATTAAAGTGTTAAATTTAGTGCCTAAAGGAATGTTTCAGGTCTGTAGGGGGGGCTTAGACCCCCCTATAGACCGGCCGCCCACTCTGCTGGGCTTCTACTGTAAAGTCCACATGCCACGGGCTCCTCTGAGCTCCGTGCATGTTCCCCTACCTCCTGCCCCCCGTATCTGTACGGGGGGCTACGGAATGACGCGAACGTAGCCCCGCCCCTTTCATGACGCGGCCGCCCTGAAAACACAGGGTGAAGGCCAGAGGAGGCGGGCATCATCATTCCATGGGCGGCGGCAGAAGAACAAAACCCCGCCCATAGAGGGATAGTGAAAGATCTTGAAGAATGCCGTAACTATAGACCTTTATTACCGTAATCTGTTGATGCCACATTTAGGGATAATTCTAACAGAGGGGTGCAGGCACCCCTCTGTACAGATACGGGGGGCGGGAGGTAGGGGAACATGCACGGAGCTCAGAGGAGCCCGTGCCATGTGGACTTTACAGTAGAAGCCCAGCAGAGTGGGCGGCCGGTCTATAGGGGGGTCTAAGCCCCCTCTACAGACCTGAAACATTCCTTTAGGCACTAAATTTAACACTTTAATAGACATAGGACAGTTTGCTTATCCCGGCAATAGCCGGGATCAGCAAACTATGCAGTTGCCGGATGGCTCAGGATTACACATCCTGAGCCATCCAGTTACTGCACAGCGGTACAGGGAACCGCTGCGAAAACTGCTGCCTGCATGATTTTTAACACAGGCAGCAGTGCCGGATACGGCCACCGGATGGCTTGTGAAGCCATCCGGTGTTTAGCATTGGCTCCTATGAGGAGCGTTTCCTGATCCGGTTTTGAGCTTTTTGAAAGCTCAAAACCGGATCAGGATTTTGAAAAAAAAAACGGGAATGTGACCCTGGCCTGTGTCAGTGTCTCTTATGGTGCTAAGACTTACTGGCACTCTCAAAACAGTGGCACTCTTCATCTCCACCGTTATAGGGTCAGGAGGAGGCAGGAGCCTGGAGCGGGTCTTGGGTGTTTGTGAAGTTGTAAGACCTGTTAACATTTATATATATGGTTAAAGGAATGCTTTGTGGACTCTTCTTTGTGTTATACTGCCACCTGCTGCCAAAAAGGAAAGGATAGCAGAGAAACCCCCTGCTGCTGAGAATGACATGGAACAGTCCAGGAGATGGATGGGTGGGTCTCCTGAAGGAGAAGAAGGAACTTCCATGTGTGTTGCAGAGAGAGACAGACCTAAAGAGACTGGATGTCGAGTCAGGGGCCAGACGGCACGTGCAAGCTGAGATCCAGGACAGAGATCCAAGACTGACTGCACTCCACACGCCTGTCAGCGAATTATGGGCCCCAACGGCAACGAGGTACCTCGCAGTAAAACTTGTAGTAAAGTGTGCACACTGTTTTAGTTAGGGAGAGATAGGAAAAGACTGCAGTTCGATATACAAGGAATAGAAAGAAAACGAACACTCTGCGTCTCGCTCGATAAAGACTTTGCATTTCTTTATTTAAAGACATTCAGAGACCTTGCATTCGCTGCAGACTAGTCACAGTGGTTATATGTATTGTATTTACTTTTGCACACCTTCCCGCTCCTTCCCCTTCTTTTCCCTCAGTTGCATTAAAATTGCATTTGTTTAACATTCTGTGTTCCGTGCAGTCCTTGCGTATCCCGTTACCTGTGGGCTATTACACTTGGCGTAGCCGGCAGGATACGCAGGCTGGTACTGAACAATGGAAGGACAGAGGGATGTTGTTGATGTAAATGTTCCAATACAACCTGATAGGGGAATACCAGCAAGGCAACTGTCCCTGGGTGCTATGCTGACCCATATACCAAAATTTACTGGCAACAATATACCTCTCCATGACTGGGCGCAGAGAGTGAGGGGCATGTTGAAAGTAGCAGGAGTAACTGCAGAAAACCAAGGGGAGATACTGTTGATTGCCCTTGAGGGCCATGCTCAAGAGACTGTTTTATTGCGCCCTGAGAGTGAAAGAAAGACGTTAGAACAGGTGGTGAAGATTCTGGAGAGGGTGTATGGCGGCAAGCCCGAAGCAGGTGATTTGCAGGCACAACTGTTCTACCGGCTGCAGGGTGAAGAGGAAGGCTTGCCACGTATGCGAATGCCCTCCAGAGAATAATGAGACAAATGCTTACAGCAGAGCCAGAGCTAGCACAGACCCCTGGTTACGCTGACCGTACCCTGCAAGATCAATTCCTCAGAGGATTACATAACCCCAAGATCAGAAGTGCTCTCCGTGAACGGCTCAGGGTAGAAAAAAAATTAACTTTTCAGGAAGTACTGGAAGAAGCAGTCTCCCGCACACAAGCTGAAAATTGCGACCCGCAGAACGCGGGGGGAGAAGTTTGTGCTCATAGAGTAGTCCCGAGTGAGAGAAACCGAGAACCAAGCCAGCTTGAAGCTAAAGTGGATCAGTTACAAGAGACTGTTACTGCTCTACAAGAGTTGCTGAAGAATATGCAAGCCCCGGCGTTAGAAGTCCGAACGGCAGCACTGCAGCCGGGTACCCGCATGTATACCTATCGAGAAGAGAGGGGACAGATCGAGCAGAGGCGATCCAGACCCGCTAGAGACTACCAATGCTGGAACTGTGGAAATCGGGACCATATATCACGGCACTGCCCGGAGAGGAGGATGTCTCAAGAAAGACCGCCGTTAAGCTAGTACCTCCCTCTATGGTTGGGCACATGGGGGGGGGACCAACTGAGCTTAGAGAAAACAACCGCCCTGAAGATATAGCAGCCAGCACGCCGACAATCACAGCCGAATTTGAAGGGAAAGCAGTAAGATGCCTGATGGATACTGGGTCTCAAGTGACCACCATGCCAGAACAGTTCTTCTATCAACACTTTGGACAAACTGTATCCATTGATAAGAGGACACATATCAGACTGAAGGCTGCGAATAATCTTCCCATTCCGGTTGTAGGGGTCGTGTGGATGAACATACGTGCCTGTGGTCAGAACTTAGGCCAAAAAGGGATCGTGTTAACGGAGGGCCGGTATGACAGAGAAGTGCCGGCTATCGTAGGCATGAACATCCTGAAGGAACTAGACCAGTTGCTCTTCAACAAGGAAGGCTGTGATTACTGGAAAATGACTGCTGCTAACGGGCCCGCTCAAAAGGTCTTCCAACACCTTATCCGTGCCAGGGGGCTGTGGAGGAATGGTGGGAGCCGCTACCCAGTGGGGAGGGTTCGAGTCCCAAGACAGACAACAATTACTCTACCTCCAAATCGGGAGACAGTCCTCACCTTGCCAGTCGGGGCCCATCGTATGCTCGAGGGGATGGAGGTGTTGGTAGAACCTTACCGTGGTGAAGAGAACGGAGACGAACCGTTGGTGGCTCGCACTTTAGCAACAGTAAGAAATGGAAGAGTCCCTTTCCGTTGCGTGAACACCGGTGAACAGGCCTACACCTTGACCTCGGGAGTTGTTCTGGCCCATGTCTACCTGGCGCCTGAAGAGGTGGCGAACGCAGAATTGATTGAATTGAAGCCCATGGCAGGGGAGACCTGGACTTTGGCTGTTTCTGTAGAGAGAGAAGAGAAGCCCACTGATCAGTGGAACAGTCAAGTTATCCTAGGACAGATGGAAGTGGACCTGACCCCCTTCGCTTCAGAGCAAGCCCAGGTCATAGAAAACTTCATCTGGGAGAATCAAGCCACGTTCTCCCGTCATGCAGAAGACTTCGGCTGTACTGACAAGATTCAGCATGAAATACCCACAGGAGATGCACCACCGATCAGAGAAAGGTACAGACAAATACCCCCAAAATATTACCAAGAGGTGAAGGAGCTTTTGGCACAGATGCTGAAGAGCGGGGTGATAAGAGAGAGTCAGAGTCCATGGGCTGCCCCAATCGTGCTGGTCAAGAAAAAGGATGGGTCTACTCGCTTCTGTGTTGACTACCGCAAGCTTAATGGATGCACTGTTCGTGATTCCTATCCTCTGCCCCGGATAGAGGAGTCCCTGTCTGCGCTGGGAAAGGCACGCTACTTCTCCTCCCTTGATCTAGCAAGCGGATATTGGCAGGTCCCTGTGGCAGAGAAAGACAAGGCCAAGACCGCATTCATTGTGCCCATGGGACTCTTCGAGTTCAATCGCATGCCGTTTGGGCTAAATAATGCCTCAGGAACTTTTCAGCGCCTCATGGAGAGTTGCCTTGGAGACATGAACTTTGAAGCCACGTTGATTTATCTGGATGACATCGTAGTGTACTCTGCAACCTTCGAAAAACATCTCGAACAACTGGGTCAAGTGTTTCAACGGTTACGGGACCATGGGCTTAAACTGAAACCAAAAAAATGCCGGATCTTTCAAAAAGAGATTGAATATCTCGGGCACAAGGTGACGGAGGCTGGCGTGCAGCCGTCCGATGGGAAAGTGAGAGCAGTGCTACAATGGCCCACACCCAGCACAGTGAGAGAAGTTCGAGCTTTCCTGGGACTGGCCGGATACTACCGTCGCTTCATCAAGGACTTCGCGAAGGAGGCAGAACCTTTGCATGAATTGCTCCGAGGAACTGCGAAAGGACCAAAGGTACAGAAAATTTGCTGGGGACCAAGACAAGCAGAAGCCTTACACCGACTAAAAGAGGCCTTGGTCAGCGCCCCTGTGCTTGCCTATGCAGACTACAACCTCCCCTTTCGGTTATATACAGACGCGAGCCTCTACGGTCTGGGTGCAGTACTGGCCCAGGTACAGGACGGTATTGAACGGGTGATTGCATATGGAAGTCGGACGTTGCGAGAAGCCGAACGCAATCCTGAGAATTATAGTTCTTTTCGTCTGGAGTTACTGGCACTAGTATGGGCAATAACCGAAAGGTTCTCTGAATATCTCACGTGAGCTCAGATTGAAGTCTATACGGATAATAATCCACTGGCTCACATCTCCACCGCCAAACTGGGGGCAATGGAACAGAGGTGGTTGGCACGACTCTCCAGATATAATTATCATGTGCAGTACCGTTCCAAGCACGAAAATCAGAATGCGGATGCCCTCTCTCGTGTTACCACAGAAGCCCCAGTGGGGGAAAGAGACGAGCAGTTAGAGGAAGATGAAATTCCAGACTTCAGTAAATTCACCGCCCAAGTGGTGGAGGCTTGTATACTGGAGATTACGTCGGGCACAACATCGCGCCTGCTTGGCCAAACCAGAGAGGAATGGGTGAAGATCCAGTCATCTGATCCAGAACTGCTTCAAGTGAAAGAGTGGGTGATCCGGCAGCGTAAGCCTAGGAAGGAAATACGGGCCATGCTGTCACACACGGCCCTACAGATTCTCAGCCAGTGGGACAAGCTATCGGTGCAAGAAGGGATGCTGTATCGGAAGGTGCACTTAGCTACGGAGCTGGAAGTACGGTGGCAAGTAGTGATACCCCAGAAGATGGCAGTACCATTGGCCCGAGAAGCGCACGAGAGAGGAGCCCATTTTGGGCTGGACAAGACTTACCAGTGGTTGCAAAGAATAGTGTACTGTCCTCAGATGCTTCGGGCAGTGGAGAAGGCCTGTAAACTGTGTCGTTCCTGCGAGTTAAATAAAGCTCTCCCACAGCGAGCACCAGTACAGACCATTGTCACCAAAGAGCCATTGGAAGTACTTATGATAGATTACCTGAAGATTGGCCACTCCCACCGGGGCTATCAGTTCTGCCTTGTGATGACAGACCACTTCTCAAAATTTGCGGTGGTGACGCCCACCAGAGATCAGACGGCTGAATCGGCTGCTCGAGCCATCAGTGATGACTTTATCCGGGTATACGGCTGCCCTAAAAGGATACACTCTGATCAAGGGGCCTGCTTTCAGGGCAGTGTCATGAGAGAACTGCAAAGGATCTACGGGATGCAAATGTCAAGAACCACGCCTTATCATCCACAGGGCAACGGAGCCTGCGAGAGGTTTAACCGGACCCTCCTACAAATGCTACGCACACTGGAAGATGATCGTAAGAATCACTGGCCCAGTTATCTTGCAGAACTCGTATGGGCATACAATAACCGTGTCCACTCCACCACTGGGTACGCCCCATATGTGCTATTGTTCGGAAGAGCCGGAAGAGGCATTGAAGAACTAAACCTGGCTCCACCCGAGATCAGTGAAAGTCAGAGCGTAGGGTCTTGGGTTGACTGTCACCGTCGACGGCTGGAGACTATCCATCGAATTGTCACCAAGCGGTTGCAAGAAAAGATATACCCCCGGCAGGAACCTGTACATGAGGCCCCGTTCTTACCAGGAGACAGAGTGCTAGTTGCAGAGAAAACACCCGAGACACAAGTTGAGTGAGCGCTGGAAACCAGAACCGTACATTGTGACCAGAAGAGTCTCTCCCAATGGGCCAGTGTACGAAGTGAGAAGCGAGCGGGGAGGCGGCACCCTCATCCTGCATCGTAACATGCTGAGGCCCTGCTATTCAGAAGACAGGACCGGACAAAGCGACTCGGGGAGGGCTCTGACGATGAAGAATGGTGGCGGGCCCCGTCCAACCCAACAGACTGGGGAGGGTCCAACCCCCCATCCATTCAAGATGCAGGTGCCACCCCTGCAGAGCATGAGCCACCAATCTCCAGAGATGATGACGAGGATATTGTACTCCCTGCTACTGCACCAGCGTCTGGTGAATTAGCCGTACCCCCACGTAGGACTGAACGGGCTAATGCTGGTATTCCCCCTGATCGGTACTTGGCAGATGAATTTGTGTATTCTGTCAATGGAGTCGGTTGTAAGACATTGACTCCCAGGCAACAGGTTGTAAAGCACGGCAGAGGTTGCCATCGTGTGTTCCTGTGCAGAGGGCCCCAAGAGAGTATCGGCCGGGACGGCCAATGTTAAAGAGGGGGGGAAATGTAAGACCTGTTAACATTTATATATATGGTTAAAGGAATGCTTTGTGGACTCTTCTTTGTGTTATACTGCCACCTGCTGCCAAAAAGGAAAGGATAGCAGAGAAACCCCCTGCTGCTGAGAATGACATGGAACAGTCCAGGAGATGGATGGGTGGGTCTCCTGAAGGAGAAGAAAGAACTTCCATGTGTGTTGCAGAGAGAGACAGACCTAAAGAGACTGGATGTCGAGTCAGGGGCCAGACGGCATGTGCAAGCTGAGATCCAGGACAGAGATCCAAGACTGACTGCACTCCACACGCCTGTCAGCGAATTATGGGCCCCAACGGCAACGAGGTACCTCGCAGTAAAACTTGTAGTAAAGTGTGCACACTGTTTTAGTTAGGGAGAGATAGGAAAAGACTGCAGTTCGATATACAAGGAATAGAAAGAAAACGAACACTCTGCGTCTCGCTCGATAAAGACTTTGTATTTCTTTATTTAAAGACATTCAGAGACCTTGCATTCGCTGCAGACTAGTCACAATGGTTATATGTATTGTATTTACTTTTGCACACCTTCCCGCTCCTTCCCCTTCTTTTCCCTCAGTTGCATTAAAATTGCATTTGTTTAACATTCTGTGTTCCGTGCAGTCCTTGCGTATCCCGTTACCTGTGGGCTATTACAAAGTCACACATGGCTGCTTCTGTGGGATGGAGATGAGCTGACTGGGAGACAAAACCAACGTCGCGATGCGGGAAATAACTTGGAGGACACAGCTGGATTCAGTCTTTAGGTTTTACTCACTGTCCGTACACATCTCCAGGTGTTTCCAGTGATCCGCGAGGTGCTGTGCTCTCCAGGTTAGGGCTCCAGCCAACTCTCGGGTAATTTGGTGATACTTTATTTGAACCCCCTTCTTGGATTCCTTTCTCAGGTCGACTCTCTGCACTGGCTCTCACTTTCCTGCCCCGCGCTTCACACTCAATGTCCTGATCCAGCAGCCCCAGGTCCTGACAACGACATCCTCCTAGTCCCTCCGCGACTACCTTTCTGGCGAATATGTGTGGAGTTGGACCGCGGCACATGAAGATACCACACACGTCTACTCATGACCGTGTCGTTTCTTCCTCTCCTCTCTCTCTGATGTTGTTCTCTCCTCTCTACTTCCTGGTACTCCTCCATTCTACTTCCTCCATCCACACCCTCTACCTGTTTCCCCTCTTCCAGTCTGGTATGGGGCCCTCCCTAATCAGGGTCCTGGGTTGTGTTGTGTTGGATGTGGATGTTTGGATGTCGGAGAGCATCAACTCCTTACCCGAGAGTGGGGCACCACAACTCTGGCTGAGGTGCACTACCTCTGTGGCAGCTGGTCCCTCGGGGGCGCTACATACCCCTCTCGTAAAACCCAGCGTGTTCGCGGGCTGGACCTGACTGGAAAAGTGACAGGAAAAAGATATGCAAAAATTTTCTGAAATGCATTTCAACAGTTTAAAACATTGAACAAGTAACTCCTTCTTCCCTTTACGGGAGGTCCTTTTGCTTGTAACGTTGCATATATATTAAAATATGAAATAAAACATTTCTCTAAAACAAGCTTCTACTTGAGTTCCACAGAGTTTAGTGGGATTCCCTTTCGGGTTGTCCTTCCCACTGTCTTAAGTGCTGTATGGAGTACCCGTTTAATAAAAACCCCCAACTTAGGCCCTGGGCGGGCTAAGGGCTCTGCTGGTCACCTTGTGGACCATGGTTCAGCCACGCCATACGGGTTTTTGTTCTCTGGTCTGTTGTAAAGTGCTACTGTCGGGGACGATTTACTGTTCCACTCCTTCGCCAGTCATCCCAGATTAGACTATGAACACGCGGTACCAGATAAGAGTAAATCAGACCGAGAGAGTCCGGTTCAAGCTTATAACGTGTCCAGGTTTAATTATAATGACAACGTACACGGCAACAACTGAACCCGATATCCGGGTACAGGGCATTTTATAGTCTAAAAGATAAGCATGTAAATGTCCATGGCAGGGTGGGAGTTAGGTGGGATTAAGCTAATATGTATGTTTGTTAATAATAATAGTTCTTTGTATTCTGGGAGTCCGTTCTTCATCACGTCATGGTATCATCCCTTAGCTGCTGGGATACAGGTTATTTTGGGTTTCCCATAGCACAGTCTGGTGCAGGCACAGCGAGGACCAATCAGCTTGTCCATTTTCAAGGCAACTCTGCACAGCCATATCTTCTTTCCAGCATACACATCTAAGGAGACACTTTGTTTACAAAACAGCTCCTTGTTCACAGATTCATAGTGGGAAAGAAAGAGAGAAAAAAATAGATGGAGGGGGGGAGAGACAAAGAGAGAAGAGAAAAAAATCTACCGTGAAGAGTTCAGTCTCCCGGGCACCTGTGCAGTCACAAACCAGGGAGCCAGGTACTGCAGAGAGAGGCATATTGGTAGCCCATCGAGGGTTTCCTGACGACAGCACAGGTGATCAGAAAGCAGAGGAGGCCAGCCAAGTTTCACATGGGCAGGGGCTTCACACACACGGGGAAAGAGACAAGGAGGCCTTATACCCACTTGCTGTGGAGACCCAGAAATGCATCCTGAACACCAGGCAGTGCCCTGGAAGTTTACCTGCAACTACACTAGGAAAAAGTAAAGAAACGACCAGCAGTGTGTGTCAGTTCATTACCTGCGCCCCTGCCATCCACAGAGACTGTCCCGTTATCCAACAGCCCGGCAAAATCCCTGCTCCATCCCTCATCATCATCACCAAACACCCCAGGGATTCAGCTTCGCCTGTGGGAAGTTAAAAAAATTTAAATAATCTCCAAAATCACTGGAATTATTTAAAGGGGTATTCCCATCTCAAAGGATCTATCTCAATATGTAGTAGGTGTAATAATAATAATAATAACATTAGCAAATATCTCAAATTAGAAGTGTAGTCTAGTTCTCCTGATTAGCTTACCTCATGTGCAGGGCATTGCAGCTTAGGCTGTGTTCACACACAGCGCTTTTTTGTGCTTTTTTGCGCGGGCGCTTTTTCCAGTGTTTTGACCAGCGCAAAAAAGCCCCGTAAAAATATGCGGGTGCATTCACACACCACGTGTTTTTTACGGGGCTACTTCTTCAGTGATGTCACAGAGGGGAGGAAGAATCCTGTTCCTCCCCTCTGTGACATCTGTCACAGCCCCTATTTGATTTCACAGTGCATTATGCACTGCAACATCAAATGTAAAATTCAGCCAAATCTATTAAAAATAATAAAGATTGTTATACTTACCCTCCGCCAAATGCTCTGTAACCGGGAGCCAGGAGCAGGAGCAGGCATTGACCTGCTAGGACCTTGCATGATGTCAGAATGACATTGGCATTGGGCGCTGTGATTGGCCCGCTCGTGGTCATGTGATATGTGAAGCGCATATCACATGTCCGCGTGCGGGCCAATCACAGAGCCGATGTCATTCTGACATCATGCAAGGTCCTAGCAGGTCAATGCCTGCTCCTGCTCCCAGTTGCAGAGCACTCGGCGGAGGGTAAGTATAACAATCTTTATTATTTTTAATACATTTGGCTGGATTTTACATTTGATGTCGCAGTGTATAATACACTATGAAATCAAATGGGGGCTGTGACAGATGTGACACAGGGGAGGAGGATCAGGATTCTTCCTCCCCTCTGTGACATCAGCAGCGGCATATTCCTGCTGGAATTACGCATCATGTGAACGGTGATGTGTAATTCCAGCGGTTATCATAGGGCCTATAGGAGAAAGAGCGCGCAAAAGGCGGAAAGAATGAACATGTTCATTCTTTTTACGCGCGTGCTTTCTCCCATAAAAGCGCAGCCGAAAATAGCGCTGTGTGTGTGAACAGCAAAAGTGGAAGCCCATGCACTTTGCTGTGAAACGCAGACGCAGGTGCGTTTTGGGGGGAAAAGGGCGCGCAAAAATGCGTGCAAAATATGCACTGTGTGAACGAGGCGTTAGGTATCCATGGTGACCATGGTCGTAATCATCGATACCTAAGCTGCAATGCCCTGCACATGAGGTAACAGACAGCTAATCAAGAGAACTACTACATTTCTAATTGGAGGTATTTGCTTATATTATCATTATTGTTACACCTACTATATATTGGGGTAGGGTCTTTTAGATGTGAATACCCCTCTTCCTCATAATTGAATGTTAGTAGATTTTGTTGTTTCCGGATGGAATTTGCTGCCTTCTTCCTTCATGATGATGTCTCTGTAGGGGAGGGGAGAGGGCAATACATCATGTGGGGTCCGGGAAAGGAAAAAAATTGGGAACTCATTATTAGGAATACCTGGGGAGAAAGAACATCGTTAATGAAGATATTAGCATTATCTAAGAATTAGTAATAATAGTCCCATACAGAATCACTCTCGATGAAACATATGGTTATAATGCATTAGTATAAATGGGTGAATCCCAGGAGACTAGCGTGACTGATCAGAGAAATGCAATATTAGTGATAGATTTCATATTCATAATTGAGGTCCCATAGTCTGTAAGGTATGTATCCCGAATAGTGATGAATGAGCACTACCACGCTCGAGCGCTCATTACTCGTAATAAGCAGTTGAACGCTCAGATGGGTGTGACTCATGTACTTAGTATGATGAAAGGTCTACCAGAAAAAGGCTAGAGTTTCCCATTGACTTCTATTATACTCGGTACTAGAGTTGCGCCCCTCCGAGTGTCCAACTACTCATTATGAGCACTGAGCACCCAAGCATGGTAGTGCTTGCTCATCACTAATCCAGAAGGCTTCTCTTTCCTTCACCCTCTCATTATGACCGCCTTCTCTTCTTGTAGCTGGAATATGTTCAATCACTTAGAATTTACGTTGTGCTATGGAGCATCTGACAGTCGTGAAATCAGCTGGAAGAGTTAACATATTCTGACAGCAGCGGATGTTGGAGTTAGGTTATGTATGCTATTGTGTCCCGTAACCTGTATATGTAGTCTTTGTAGCTGTAGACAATATTAATTATACAGTAGGGTATAGAGGAAGACAGGAGGCTTTTATTGCCGCTGATTTCCAGGACAGGTTTGCACTGATACAATGGAGGGGATGACGCAGAGTTTTTGTCCCTGCTACTATTTCTAGACCTAACGATCAGAGCGATAAAAAATACACTTTGTTTACTTCTCCGTCGTCCCTCGGCATTCATGCCAGCGCTCAAATGTCTATCTACGCTTCTTACAAATTCTCCAATGTTCCTTTCGGTTATTTTGATTTTTTTCTAAACTTTTTCCAAACAGTGGCTTTAAATATCAAACATTAAAATGTTACGCTATGTAGAATATTTCATTTTTTTAATAATATTTTAATATTAATTTATTATTATTTATTTATATAGCACAATTAATTCCATCATGCTGTACATGAAAATGGGTTATGTGGCACCCCAGAGTCCGGTTGCCACAATGGCATTGCCTCCCTCGGGGAGTGATGTCATGCTTGGAAGCAAGATGGGGTATCCACACCAGGTAAGCCAACAGCATGCAACACCTTTCCTGACTCAAGACCTTGAAGGGGGAGCTCTGAACCCGGGTTCAGATGAGCTCCCCCATAAATTCCGGCCTGTGGGCGGGATTAGTTAGTTCAGTTCCTTGGAGGACTTTGAAGATGATCTGCGGACTCTAGCAGTGCTAAGCTCATCCCAGGCAGAGTAGAGAGCGAAAGTGAAGCAAACGTGAGGGACCCGTAGGTAAGGGTCTAAAGAAGAAGAGGAGAAGGCCTGGGGAGCTTAGCCAGTTACCAGCTCAACCCAGAGCAAAGCGTCAGAAACTGACACCGGAGTCCGAGGTTGTGCAGGTATTATTGACCCAGCAGCCAAAACCGAAGGATGGAAGACTCCCCATCTCCCGGCCACAGCAAAGCACCTGGAGGCACAGCAGCACTTGAGAGCCCAGGGACAGTCGCCAGAGGAGTGATGCCCGGGAAGGGCACAAGCTGCCTGCCATATGGGTGAGACTTACCAGCAGGAATAGAGAGTCATAGCTTAGCTACAGGCAGCCAGAACCAGCAAAGTAGAGCACAGCAGCGAGGCCTCAGAACTCACCAGGTGAGGAGATCTCTGACTTGCTTCCAGGCCACCAAGACTCCCAGCATCACCTGTTGTCAGCATCCTGGTTTCTACCTGCAACTACCAGTAAAGGTAACGGAGACTACGTACTGTGTGTCTGTCGGTTATTCCGCGCTCTCAGTCCTACACCCCAAGGGCCTACCACCGCCATAGACTATACCAGTTGCCCTGGGGAAACCACACCACCCGTGGGGAGCGATACCACCTTTAGCTGTGATTTCATCATCCACAGAGGTCCCACACCGCAGCGTTGGCCATCAACAGCCTAACATCACGGGTGACGTCTAACTAGCCCAAGGTATGGGGACTTGGGTATCTGGGCCCTCTGCTGCGGTAGGGATGTCACTGGTGGCCTGCCCAGACTCGTGGCCCTGGTGGTCAACTGAAAAGGGGTAGTTTAAATGGGAATTTAAGTTTAGAAGTTTATCGTGACACCACCTGTGGTATCTGGTGACTGCACCAGCGCTGCGTAGGGCCTATAGGGATGATGGATGAGCAACTAGGTGTTGAAGCTCCCCATAGGTGGAGCTGGATCCCTGGGGTGTTTGGTTATGAAGATGAGGGATGGAGTAGGGATTTGGCCGGGCTGTTGGATAATGGGACAGTCTCTGTGGATTGCAGTGGCACGGGTAAGGCACTGACATACACACCGCTGGTTGTTCTTTACCTTTTACTGGTGTAGTTGCAGGTAAACGTCCAGAGCACTGACGGGTGTTCAGGATGCACTTCTGGATCTCCACAGCAAGTGGGTATAAGGCCTCCTTGTCTCTTTCCCCGTGTGTGTGAAGCCCCTGAAGCTTGGCTGGCCTTCTCTGTTCTCTCTCTCTCCACCTGCACTGTCAGTGGGACACCCTCGATGGACTACCGCTGTTCCTCTCTCCACGGTGCCTGGCTCCCTGGTGAGTGACTACGCAGATGCCCGGGAGACTGAAGTCTCCACGGTGGACCAGTATTCTCTACTGGGCTATATGCTCTCCAGTAGACTCGGACTCCAATGTTCTATTTGGGTGAACGTAACGCTGGCTGCTCGGTTTCCACTTTGGTCTTTTCTGTTCTCCTCGCCTTCTGACCCCACTCTTGGGTTTTGCAGGACTACTCGGAGGCTGTTCAGGGTCACTGGCTCGGGCCTAATGCAGCACCGACCCCCAGTACGTCTTCACAGCTCTTGTAGCGTCTGTACACTACAACTAACTCCGCCCCCAGCACCAGTATTTATAGGGGATCTTGCCTAAAGGCAGCAAGTTGAGATCCCCGTACTGTGCTGGGGTGGAAGGTGTTGTTTGTGTCTCTGTACCCACTGCGGAAACCCATCCGAGCATGTGGTTACCGGTGTGAGCAGGGCGCCACACGTCACATCTCCAATCCTCAAAACCATAACCCCTAAACTTTTATTTGATACCGCCAGGATCACGGAGCTGGGTCTTGATCCCTGTGACTCCCCAGAAGTATTGTAGCCAGGTACTGAGTACCCGACGGCCTTGGGAGCTCATCAGTTACATAAAAAATTATATAGATATAGTTTACAGTAAACAAATTCATACAGAGGGGAGAGGACCCTGCCCTTGTGGGTTTACATTCTACAGGATATTGGGGAGGAGAGAGTAGGTCAGGGATGCAGCAGATCCAATGGTGGTGTGGTGGCAACTCTGGTGGTGGTGGGACGGCAGCTTGGTCATTGCAGGCTGTAAGCTTTCCTGAAGAGATGGGTTTTTAGGTTTCGTCTGAAGGATCCGAGTATGGTGGTTAATCGGATGTGTTGGGGCGCAGAATTCCAGAGAATTGAGGATATTCGGGAGAAATCTTGTAGGCAATTTTGTGAGGAATGAATAAGTGTGGAGGAATGGAGGAGGTTTTGGGAGGATTGAAGAGTACATGAGGGAAGATAGTGGGAGATTAGTTCAGAGATATAGGGAGGAGGCAGGTTATGGACGGCTTTGTAGGTCAGTGTTAGTAGCTTGAACTGGATTCGTTGGGGAATTTTGGAGCCAGTGGAGGGGTTTGCAGAGGGGAGAAACAGGGGAGTAGCGAGCAGAGAGGTGGAATAGTCAGGCAGCAGAGTGGAGGACAGACTGGAGAGGTGCAAGAGTGTTAGCAAGAAGGCCACAGAGGAGAATGTTGCGGTTGTCGAGGTGGGAGATGATGAGTGTGTAAATAATTTATATTTATTTTATTATGTATTTTTTTATATTTATAATATATGTATATTTATTTTATCAACTTTTCCTAAATTATTTATTCTTATGGACGCTATATCGAACACTGTTGGAACAGTCCCTGCTCTCGACTCTTAAAAGAGTATTTAACATTTTGTACATTTATGGTGAATCTTTTAAGGGGGCGGCATGGGGCTGTAGCTGTAGGGGAGGGTGCGCCCCAGTGCCATACAGACCTCTGGTGGTAATCTGCACTCCGTCCCCCACCCCGTGCTGCAACTGGTGGCTTTGCAGCATTTTCTCTGGCGGGTAGAGGCAGACACAGAAGATAATTTTAACGTTTCTTTTTTAACGCAAGCATGATTGTACACATAATAAGTTTGTCCACTCAGAATGAACAGCTGGTAGGACACAGCTCCTCTGCAAGTGCAAATTAGGCAAAATATTCTAGTTTCTGTTTAAGGGGATCTTAAGGTGTGACCAGAGGGTGATAGATGCTAACCAGGGTCAGGGATATTTCCCTTGGACTCAAATCTGACAGTAAATTGATATATGGCTCAGCAGCCCGGTTATCTCTTTTCTTTAACCACCCCATGACCAAGGTCCAGAGATGACAAAGAGGGTCCAGCCAAATTCCATTATGGGCCTCTTTCTCCCACACCTCCCAAAGGTGTAGCTTTCTTGGTTCTCATCACTCACTACTCTCTTGCTACAACATGCCTGCAAGATGCCTAAAGATAGTGATGGGCGAACCCGAACTGTAAGGTTCAGGGTCTGTACCAAACACCTAGTGTTCGGGCACAGATCCCGAACACGGACACTCCTGACAAGTCCGTGTTACAGTTTGGTTTGGATTTGGGGACAAGGCAGTTAGAAAAATAAAGAAAATAGTAATTAAACAGCACTATACATATCGCATACCACCGCCCCACTATGTCTACTTCCAGTGCTGCTCATTAACCTCCTAGATATTCACTGCAGAGGGGCCAACAGCCAATCACAGATGCTGTCATAGAGAATTGGCGTTTGCTCACAGAGAAATGCAGCAGAGCTGAAGATGTTCCCTGTGGATTATGTTGGAGGGATGTTTTTTTTTGTTAATTTAAGATGGGGAACAGGGTTGTCTTGTGTTTTATTTCTAAATTTTTTTTTCAGTGTTGTGTTTTGTTACTGCTTACTAGAAATTCATAGTAGGTGGGTCTAACATAGGCCTGACACTATGAATTTCGGGCTTAGTGCCAGCTACCAATACAAAAATACAAAGCTGGTATTAACCCCTTTATTACCCAGTGTGCCTCTGCCACCAGGGCCACTGGAAAAGTTTGGGTACAGCGCAATAAAATGGCGCTTCTATGAATGTGCCACTTTCTGGGGCAGATGTGGGCTGCAATTCACAGCAGGGTGGAACCCAGAAAGCTTTGCCACCCTGTGCTGAGGATTCCAGCCCCTAGCTGCCTAGTGGTAGCTGTCTTGAAATCAAAAATATGGCAAAGTCACATGTCATTTTTTTTAAAATTATTTAATGAAATAATTTTATAAAAAGGGCTCAACTGTGTTACGGCTTTGGTGCTTTTTTTGGCCAGGAGATGCAGATGAACACATTGAACACAATACATGCAGTTCTGTCCCAAAATTGCACCAAAAGAGCATGAAATCTGTGGCAAAAGCTGCATCATGGTTCTGGTGCGCCAATTCTCTGTGACTGAGTCTGTGATTGGCTGTTGGATTCCTCCGCAGTGAACATCAAGGAAGTTAATGAGCAGCCCCGGAAGTAGAAGCAAGTGGACGCCGGTAAGTATAATGCTGCTTAATAACTATCTTCTTTCTTTTTTTTCAGCCCCCTAGCCCCATCCTATAACTTTACAGTCCGAGTTCAGGGTTCAGACTCAAGTTTGAGTCACTTTCGACCATGAACCCGAACTTTAAAAAAAGTCCAGGCTACTTTGTTGAACCTGAACATCGATGGGTTCACCCATCACTACTAAAGGATGTACTAAATGACTACCTATAGCTACTTTCACATCAGCGATTTTTGCCATTCACGGCAGATTCTGCATTTTGTCACATCTGCCGCATAACGGCTCACTTGCAGCAAGACTGCTTTCGGCCTAATTCATTCCCTATGGGACTTGTGGACATGTGCGGCACTTGCGGTTTAACGGATCCGGCAAATACGGCACTTGCGGCAACAGGAATAAAACGCTTCAGGCAGCATTTTTTTGACTTGCCGCAAGTGCCAGATCAACAGAATCGTAAGGGTTGAACATGTCTGCAAGTCCCATAGGGAATAAATTAGGCCGAACGCAGTATTGCTAAAAAGTGAGCCATTTACCCGGCAGATTTGGCGAAAATCACTGATGTGAAAGTACTTTAACCTTTAACCCCTTCTCTAGCCCAAAGAAACTAGGGAAGCAGTCATTTTGCTATGGCCAGTAGATGGCCACATTACGCCATCAAATAAACACTTTTATCCCTATAAAGTCTACTAGTATACATTTTCAATTTATATACTAACCCCTTCACGACCAAGAGCTTGATATAACGCCCTCGGATACCTCACTCCCGTTGGTGAGCTCGCATCATCCCCAACACATCAGATGATGCGATAAACACTGATCACATTAGTGATCTGACCGGCATTGTTAACCCTTTGGATCGCACTGTCAATCACCAACAGCGTGATCCAAAGTACAGTGGTGGCATCGGCAGCCCTGCAATGCGATCAATGTGTTGTCATGACAGCGTGGGGTCAGCTGAATCACTTCTAGTGATGGGTGAGTAGTAAGATATTTGGATCTGGAAAGCTCTAACCAAATACTTTGAACTGTTTCATTACTCATTACTCATTACTCGTCTAATACAAGTTAATGGGGAACTCACTCGGATCCGAATACTGAAACACTTCCAAGTGTTCGGTTAGAGATATCCGAACCCGAATATCTAACTACTCGCTCATCACTAATCACTTCCTGCTGGCGAACCCTGAGCTGCATCGCCGGCAATAAGTGATAATTCATGCTGTGCAGAGGGATGCTCTCTATATACCACAAGCAATCACACTTTTTCCAACTCTCCTATCGTCCATATAGTGCACGGAGAAGTCCAGCCGAACGTCCAAGGAAAAGCATGCAATCCAACCCGATGAAACCCGAGATTTGGTTTACACCGCCTTACCACTATTTGTATTCCGATGCATGATGTACCTGTTTTTTTCACTTCATGATGGAATTAAAGTGTTTTTTTTATGCAAATGCTGGATCGTGTGCTTATACATGTTTGGTGTCTACAAACTCATACCCACCCAAAGCATTATACGACACGTCCATTTTATCATATAGTGGACATGGTGAAAAAAAAATCGTGTAATTGCACTTTTTTTGCAATTTCACCATACTGGGGATTTTTTGTTTTTCCAGCAGACTAAATGGTAAAATAAATTTTGTTATTTAAAAGTACAACTTGTCCTGCAAAAAACAAGCCCTCATATGTCTATATTGACAGAAAAATAAAAACGTTATGGGTCTGTAAAGAAGGGGAGGAAAAATTAAAGTCGAAAAATGGAATATCGCCAGGGGGTGAAGGAGTTAAACACACAGCAACAGTGTCCTCCGGGCGGGGATGGGAGAGCCTAACCTCCCTACAAATCCACTGGAGATGCCATAGATATTTGATAGATTTAGGATTCTCTAGTGTAACCAGAGTCTATCTTGAGAACTTCATCATTCTCTGAGAGGTGACCATGTTTAGTGACTTTCTCCTTTCATTTTTATGGCAATTCTCAATATCACCGAGCAAGCTTAATGCATTTAAATTTTTCTTTCATAATAATGTAGAGCAAGTGATTTTAATAAACATTCTAACATACTTCATTAGAAAATTTTGGTTGAAACATTCATAAACCTTCCACAAAGTGTCCCCACTACACTGTGTGTGAAGCAGACATATGTTCATTCTGAGTCAGATCCGTCTTCCCTGTGAATGCGGGCATGTATCCATATAAGGGAAGGGGGGTGGCCTACACTGCTGACTGCAGCTGATGAAGAAACAATGTATCAGATTAGCTCAGATTACTTGCACAGTGCTGAGCAATGTAAAAATGCAGGATTGGTGTAAACTCCTCTAGTCTTTAGCACAAGCTTCTGATTTGTCATCTGGCTCTATACAGCTCAGTCACAATCTCTGTTAACCCCTTGTCTGCTGGCTCTACACACAACTCACTCAGCCTGCTCTCTGAAGAAGTGGAAATACACACACAGTGTCGGCAGACACTGAGAGACAATGGTCACGTCCATACAGCGATAAAATGCAGTTTTTAAAAGAGCACAGAAAAATGTGAGAAAATAAGTTGTATGACACAAAAAAAGCATTATTTTAGCTGCTATGTGACCCACCATTAACCACCAGTGCAGAATTGTTTTTACTTTTTCAATGAAATGAGCTTTACACTTTAATGTTATGTTTATCCCACAATTAGTGACTGGTAAAGTGGCAATTATACAGATATAAGTTTTTAAAGTGGTTTTCCCATGTTAAAAGTCAATTTTAAAGTTACCGTATATACTCGTGTATAAGCCGAGTTTTTCAGCACAAAAATTGTGCTGAAAAGTGCCCCCCTCGGCTTATACATGAGTCACTATACGGCTGAGTGTGTGGGGCCGGTGTCCGGGGGCTGGAGGAGGTGGGGAAGGCTGTATAGTGAGCGGCCGGTCACGTGGGGCTGCTCATTAGTGCAATGCAATATGCACTGCATCCCCCTGTCCATCAGCGGCAGGGGGAGCGGTGCATATTACATTGCACTGTCAGCGCTCCTCCGCCCCCCCTGTGGTAGTATACAGCAGTGCCCCCTCCCCTGTGGTATATACAGCCCCCCCCCGTTGCTGCCGCACACCTGTAAAAAGAAGATCTTTCATACTTATCCTCCTGCTGTCACCGTGCGCATCCTCCCCTCTCCTTCTTGCTTGCACCCGACGTCCATCCACGTGACCGCGCACAAATAATGACGTCATTATTTGTGCGCGGTCATATAGATGGACGCCGGGTGCAAGCAAGAAGGAGAGCGGAGGATGCGCACGGTGACAGCAGGAGGATAAGTATGAAAGATCTTCTTTTTACAGGTGTGCGGCAGCAACAGGGGGGGGGGGGCTGTATATACCACAGGGGGGGGCACTGCTGTATACCCACAGGGGGGGCTGCTGTATACTACCACAGGGGAGGGGCTGCTGTGTATACCACAGGGGGAGGCACTGCTGTATACCCAAGGGGGGGGGGCTGCTGTATACTACTACAGGGGAGGGGCTGCTGTATATACCTCTGTGGCTGCTGTATGCTACCACAGGGGGAGGCTGCTGCATACTACCACAGGGGAAGACTGCTGTATACTACCACTGGGGAGGCTGCTGTATACTACCACTGGGGCTGCTGTATATACTTCTGTGGCTGCTGTATGCTACCACAGGGGGAGGCTGCTGTATACTACCACAGGGGGAGACTGATGTATACTACCACAGGGGGAGGCTGCTGTATACTACCACAGGGGAGACTGCTGTATACTACCACAGGGGGAGACTGCTGTATACTACCACAGGGGGAGACTGCTGTATACTACCACAGGGGGAGATTGCTGTATACTACCACTGGGGAGGCTGCTGTATACTACCACTGTGATGGCTGCTGTATACTACCACTGGGGCTGCTGTATATACCTCTGTGGCTGCTGTATACTACCACTGGGGAGGCTGCTGTATACCACTGGGGGGGACTGTATACCTGTACTGGGGTCCACCCTCGGCTTATACACGAGTCAATAGGTTTTCCCAGGTTTTGGGGGTAAAAGTAGGGAGTCGGCTTATACACGGGTCGGCTTATACACGAGTATATACGGTAATTTTAATAAATAGTTCTAGGAATAATAAATTCCACATTTGGGGTGGAGCCATGCCTATCCTATCACAGTAGAGATGGATGAAGCAAAGCGAGTGTGTAAACAACCACATCTATGCTATGTTTAGTGGACTTTGTGCTAAATAACGTGTCTAGTAAAGTACTACAGTTTTTAGGCTGTAGTGGACACTTTTTTGTGACGATACACCAAGAACCATGCGTCAAAGTTGGCCCGGAGTCTGGAGACGTTGGAACATCAGGACAAATGTAACCTTCCACTAAGTGTGTATGTGGTGTGGTGTGTCGGGGCAAGGCAGCCAAACCCTCAAACAGGATGACCACAGATACCCACGGCTCTAGCCACTGGTTAGTGACTGAACAATGTTGGTGGCTCGGTCCCGGCAGGGGTGGAGCAGCGTTCCCTGCTCACCCGGGTAATGTCACAGGGTGGTAAAAGGAGTCCGGTAGCAGAATAGTAAATTTGGGCGAAAGTTGAACAGGGGACCCTTAGACTTGGTTTCCCTGGCCCTCCCTGTTCCTGAAATTACCTCTGAAGGTGAGGACGTCCAGACTGCCACCCTTGTCCTCTGCTACTGATTAGCCCTAGGCTAAGTCTTCCTCACCTACACAGTAACACCCAAAAAATAAGGAGAACTCCAGGCAGGAACAGCAGCACTACGTCCTTGCAGCACACTCTCTTGACTAAAACTTTATCAGTGACATCTACTTGTGGAAGAAGGAACCACATAAAGGCCAAGGGTGTGGTCAATTAACACACCCTCAACATCCAGCCTGCAGAGCCGCCTCAACAGACAGCACCACAGCAGCTTCTGACATTAACTCCGAAGATGCCAAAGAAAATTTCTTCCATTTAAATACAGCAGAGCATTTCACCAATGCTCATGAAGACCAGAACAATGCACATTGAGAGGTGCTTCAAGACAACAATTGCCAACATGACTTGACACCTCATATACCAGGTACAACACAGTAGAAGTAGCAAGGTTCTGTGCAGCACAGAGTATTTCAGGGCAGGAAGGTGGAATGTATGCAAATTAGAGATCAGAGGCATATGGGAGCATAGCATAACATGTGGGTGTGAAGGAGTCTCCACCTGATGCCAACCGGTTGGCCTGCAGCGAGAGATATACTTTTGGAATAATTCGGATTAAAGATGTTTACACTAATACAATATATTTTTGCAGTATTTGGTTGTCATTTTTAATATGTCATATTCATATGTAACTAAGAGTTAATAATAAAACGTCCACAGTCATAAAACCAGCGTGACATTATGTACAGTAGGTTCCCAGATGTGTCTTCCAATTAACAGGTTACAGAGACGGATATAACAAGTGACATTCTGCTATCTGACGTATTTTCTGACACATCTGGGAACTAATACTACTCCATTTATGTTTTGCTGAACTGGGAGAATTTTCATTGCTGCACTTCAGGGTTTAAACACTAGGTGGCACTGCCACTATCGTAGAAATAGGCATGCTTCTGTGCAACAGCTCGCCATCTGGTCATGGATGGTATTGCAGGTGAAATTAAAAAATGAATTAAAGGAACCAAAACCAATTCATTTAATGAGTTAAATGAAGCCACTTCTGCCGGCAGCGGCCTGACGACCGCCATTTTGTTTTATCATTCGTTTGCTTACAGCTTAATGCGCAGGGTTTATAGCTGAGTAGCCGCAGTGTTTAATGATGTTCGTGCTTAAATAGTCGTAACGCGTTACCCACCTGTACATTACACAGCGAGACTGCGGCCCTAATAACGGCGTCCCTTTACTACCACATTAACACGGGATATTTGTGAGGCGGAAAAAAAAAAACCTAAAACTGCTGCAAAGCGATGAAATTGTCAGGATTTATTTAGATTTCTTTTCTTTATGAGCTGGGAATGAAGGAGCAAGCTGCAGAATAAACTAATGCGAACATCGCTGCGTACTGGGTGCTATATACTGTACTCTATATGTAGGAGAAATAAGGACACCTAGTGGCTGCCAGCAGAACTGCAAGAGTCTGGACGGAAGACAATACAAAGAATGTACAGCAATGTGCAGGGCTGGATCTCCAGCAGCACAGAGTATTTCAGGACATCAAACTTGGTTAATCATTAAACATAACACATCTGTCCAGACCTCATTTTTCACCCTTTACCCCATCCATTTTCAACTTTTAGCAACTTTTTGAAAAGTCGCACTTCATAAACCTTATTTGCATAAATAACCACGCCCAGGTGACACCCACTTATTTTAGCAGTATAAAATATCAAAAAATTACAAATACAAAAATGAGGTGCAATCAAGAGTTCTGATTTCATATGACAAAATGTTTGGTGCACAAATTTGGAAAATTACCCTCAAGGAGTAACATAGTATAAGTGACAGCTAGTTCTCCACAGAACAGAGTATTTCAGGAGATAGGGGTGCACTGATCTTATAGGAGGGGCAAACTAAGAATAATATAGAAGCAGGTCTCTGCAGAACAGAGTATTTCAGGAGATGGGGGTGCACTGATCTTATAGGTGGGGCAGACTAAGAATAATATAGAAGCAGGGTTCTCTGCAGAACAGAGTATTTCAGGAGATAGGAGTGCACTGATCTATAGGAGGGGAGACTAAGAATAATATAGAAGCAGGGTCTCTGCAGAACAGAGTATTTCAGGAGATAGGGGTGCACTGATCTATAGGAGGGGCAAACTAAGAATAATATAGAAGCAGGTTCTCTGCAGAACAGAGTATTTCAGGAGATAGGGGTGCACTGATCTTATAGGAGGGGCAGACTAAGAATAATATAGAAGCAGGGTCTCTGCAGAACAGAGTATTTCAGGAGATAGGAGTGCACTGATTTATAGGAGGGGGAGACTAAGAATAATATAGAAGCAGAGTCTCTGCAGAACAGAGTATTTCAGGAGATAGGGGGCACTGATCTTATAGGAGGGGCAGACTAAGAATAATATAGAAGCAGAGTCTCTGCAGAACAGAGTATTTCAGGAGATAGGGGGGCACTGATCGTATAGGAGGGGCAGACTAAGAATATTATAGAAGCAGAGTCTCTGCAGAACAGAGTATTTCAGGAGATAGGGGTGCACTGATGTTATAGGAGGGGGCAGACTAAGAATAATATAGAAGCAGAGTCTCTGCAGAACAGAGTATTTCAGGAGATAGGGGTGCACTGATCTTATAGGAGGGGCAGACTAAGAATAATATAGAAGCAGAGTCTCTGCAGAACAGAGTATTTCAGGAGATAGGGGTGCACTGATGTTATAGGAGGGGCAGACTAAGAATAATATAGAAGCAGGGTTCTCTGCAGAACAGAGTATTTCAGGAGATAGGGGTGCACTGATCTTATAGGAGGGGCAGACTAAGAATAATATAGAAGCAAGCTTCTCTGCAGAACAGAGTATTTCAGGAGATAGGGGTGCACTGATCTTATAGGAGGGGCAGACTAAGAATAATATAGAAGCAGGGCTACCTGTAGAACAGAGTATTTCAGGAGATAGGGGTCACTGATCTTATAGGAGGGGCAGACTAAGAATATTATAGAAGCAGAGTCTCTGCAGAACAGAGTATTTCAGGAGATGGGGTGCACTGATCTTATAGGAGGGGCAGACTAAGAATAATATAGAAGCAGGGTTCTCTGCAGAACAGAGTATTTCAGGAGATAGAGGTGCGCGCCGCTGATCTTATAGGAGGGGCAGACTAAGAATAATATAGAAGCAGGGCTACCTGTAGAACAGAGTATTTTAGGAGATAGGGGTGCCCTGATCTTATAGGAGGGGGCAGACTAAGAATAATATAGAAGCAGGGTTCTCTGCAGCACAGAGTATTTCAGGAGAGAAGTGTCTGACATACTGTACCAAGGTGACATATATAAATCTGATATTGTCTAGTTCTGTAAACCTTCCCATACAAGCTTTGCTCATCTACAGATTTGCTTTACAACTTTCTAATTATGATATTAATTCATGCTGATCTGTTACGTAAAACGCTCGGCTTCGTATGATTTATACATTTACAAGTAGCGACGCTCAGCGACGATTCATAGCGCATTGTCCGACTAATTTGTAGGGAGGGAATGATAAGATCATGCATGATAATTAAAGGTTCTGTGCGCCATCTTGTGGTTAAATCCTACATTACAAGAAATGTCTCAGTAGTGATAGAAAAATATTAGTATCTGAGAGTCCTCAGTAGTTGATACCAGGCCCGGACTGACAGCTGGGACTACTGGGAGTTCTCCCGATGGCCGGTGATGGTGGTGTGGGCGGGGGCCGCAGACTGACTTTATATCGTTTTGCGGCCGCCACCGCTGTGCATAGCGGGGAGTCAGCGGGCCGCAGCATTGAGCTGCATGCTGCATAATGGGCCCCTTGCCTTGTCTTCATTAATGCTGCTGGCCCTTTAACATTTTGTATTGATGCGCAGCTGCGATCGTGAACGCGCGGTCACGGTAATTTGAGCCACACGTATACCTTATGAGGCTGACGCCGATGCCGTCCTCTGTATGCCGGCATCAGGTGGGCTGCAGCCGCTGCTTGCCTGCATCACACAGGCTTAGTGAGTGACAAAGTTATGGCCCCTGCACTGCATTATGCATATTTCTCACATGTACTGCTCAGGTTTACACAGTACATTAGATAGGATGCACTGAGACTGGGGCTATACTTATTTAATGTATATCCTCAGCCCCAGTATGTCCTGTGTAATGTATATACACACTGAGGCCAGGCTTGGATGGGGCTTGCCCACGTGTGCTACGACTGGGTCTACGCACTACGGGTGTGGCTATCTCAGGTGTGATGTCTGGAGAAGGTGATGTGGATTTATCAGGTAAGCGTCTGCGTGACCTTAGTCTCACTACAGGACGAGCAGATGTACCGAGTGCAGGATCCTCTGATTCTCTGGCAACGGGTGTTTCTTCCGGATTCCTTTGAACTTCTTTTGGTTGATAGAAGTTGATGACTGGTACGATGATTGCTCCTTCATGTTGGGGCCAATCTTCTGGAAAGTCTCCAAGTATAGTGGATATGACTTTTTCTTTAGGCTTTGGGCATAGACTTGGGTTTCGAATGACTCTGTTTCCTCCTCTGGAGAATCTTGGAAGTCTGAGGTTTTCCATTCTTCTGGACATTTCTTTAAATGATCCCAGGATACCGTTTGGGTTGTTTTTCCTCCATTTTTGCTGATGAGGCAAATCTTGGTGTTGTCAAAGTTGGACTTCAAAACGGTGTAAGCTTCTCTTTCCCATTGGTCATCAAGTTTGTGTCTTCTTCTTTTCCTTTTTAACACTATACTTCCAGGTAGTAATGGTTCTGATGATGCACTTTTGTTGAAGTTGGTCTCTTGTCTTTTTCTAGACTTCTCTAGATTTTCTTCAACACAAGCTTGGACTTGTCTATACTGGTCTAGACGGTTGGTGTTCCAGTCCGAGTCTGCTTTGAGTTCGACAATTCCTAGTTCCAGGTCTACATGTAGTCTTCCTGTACGGGCTCTCATAAGGTAGACGGGTGTACAGTTTGTAGAGCTCACTGGAATGTGATTATACATATCTACCAGATCAGGCAGTTTTTCTGGCCATTCGTTTCTTTCTTCAAGAGGCAGTATCTTGAGCATGTCAATCACAATGTTGTTCAACTTTTCGCATAACCCTTTGGATTGGGATGATATGGTGTCGTTCTTATTATCTTACAACCATAAAGATGACAAATCTCTTGAAAGATTTCTGCTTTGAATACTGAGCCTCTGTCCGTTAAAACGTGTTCTGGATAGCCTAGTGGTCTACAGAAGACAGCCTGAAAGGTCTTTGCGGCTGTTCAGGCTGTAAGGTCCTTTACAGATTTCCACCATCAGGAATCGGCACTAGTGGTCTACCATTGTCAAAGCATAGGTGTAGCCTGTCCTGCTTGGAGTCAATTTCACATGGTCTAAGGCTACAATCTGGAGCGGTTGCATGATTACAATTGATTGGAGTGGTGCTCTTGACTCTGCAGATCTTTTCTGCAGAGGTTACATGGTCCACAGTCTTTACACCACCTTTCTATGGATCCTTGCATGACAACCCAATAGAATCTGTCCTTGAGCAGCATTTCCAACTTTTTCCACCCAAAGTGTCCAGTTTGGTTGTGGTTGGCATTCAGTACCATTTGAATTTCTGTTCTGGGTACTATGATCTGCCAGACCATTTCGTGGGTTCTTGGATTGATGTACCTTCTGCAGAGCTTCTTCTGGTAGATGTGTGGCACTCAAACGGGTTCCCTCCCCACAACACACTGACCTACACTAGCACCTCTGGGCCAGGAGGGGGAGCTAAACCAGCTCCCTTATATACTCCAGGTCAAGAGGAAGTAGTTAGTCTAGTCTAGAGGAGACTTCTAGAGAGTCCAGTTCCTGGGAGAACTGAGGGAGGCTGTAGTGTAAAGGAGCTGCGAGAGGCTTCTCTACAGTCTGCTCACAGATTCCTGGCCTAGCCAGGGTCTGAGGAGAGGAGAACTAAAAGACAGATAAACACATCTGGGAGCTTGAGTGCCATCACCACTCGCCCCAGAGGAGCGCACAGAATGGACACCTGGATCCGTGACTGTGACTGACACACACAGCACAGTGAATCCAAGGATAGCGGAGTTTCTAGATCACCACTGTACCAGAGCAAAGCAACACGGCGGGGTCAGCAGTACACAGAAGACTCAAGTTGCCTAGCCAAGGGGTACCAGAAAGGAGCGAGAGACAGTGCCAGCAGCTCAGCTAGAAGCAGCAGCAGGGCCACACACACAGCGCAGCAGGAGGAAGCTGAGGACCCGGACAGGGTGGGAGCAACCCAGCCCCAGTACAGATTTCGTAGACTATAACCTGCTACAACATCTGCAGTAAAACTTTGGAAACTACGGAAACGTGAGTGTGTGTTCCTTCAACCTGTCTCCACTATCCATCCCTTATTATCACACCCACCATAGACTATAACAACCACTGCCCTGCTGGAACCCGCCTCTACCTACGGAGAGCAGTTCCATCTAAACTGCCTAACATCATCCCCGGAGGTTCTGCAGCAGCGGTGGTCCCAATACTGACCACACACCGTGGGTGGCGTCACGACAAACTCTAATCCCCTGTAAATAATCACCTTTTACTTGCCAGGGCCCGGGACACAGTCCGGACCAGGCCCTTCGTGACATCCCCTAGCAGCAAACCCAGTCCGGTACCGAGTACCCCGTCCCAGTGGGCTCGACAGATGAACAGTTTGCTTCTTTCATTCCACAGGTGTTTAGCTTCTGGTGGAGGATTCGAAGGTAACTTGGCTGACTCCTGAGTTATCAGTTCTTTTACTAAACTGATAGCCAGGTCACTGTCTTGAAATTCCTTCCAACCAAAGTGTGGTAACAGGTTCACTACTCTCTCAGGAAGTTCTGTACGGATTTGTTGACACTGGGGTGCTCTCAATTGATGGAAGGCGGGTAGCTCTATCTCTTCCAGCTCATCCTCGTCTAATCCCATATTTGCTAGGTGAGGCATCCTGGATAAGGCATCGGCGTTGCCATTGTTGTGCCCAGCCCGGTACTTGATGGTAAACTGGTAATTGGATAATCTCGCCATCCATCTCTGTTCCATGGCTCCCAACTTTGCAGTTTCCAGGTGGGTCAAGGGATTATTATCCATAAAGGCAGTAAACTTGTTCGATGCCAAATAATGCTTAAATCTTTTTGTGATGGCCCAGACCAAGGCTAGGAAATCCAACTTGAATGAACTGTAGTTGTCAGGGTTCCTCTCTGTAGGGCGAAGCTTCCTGCTAGCATAGGCAATCACTAACTTCACAAAGAATGAATCGGGGCACTGGACACCTTGTACCAATATAGCAGCAGACAGTCATTCAATGGGGTGCTCGCCTGTGTCAGCACTAGATAATAGTCCAAATATATAAAGAAAGGAGGCACTCACCCATATGCAAAGCCCAGTTGAAGGGTGATTACATCCGAAACAGTCGCTGTTGTCTGCACCTCCAACACCCCCTCCCCTGCAACCTGCACCCTGCTTCATGCCGGAAGGCTGAATAAAAAAGCCTGAGACCAATTTTACATACGGGTGAGTGCCTCCTTTCTTTATATATATAGGCAATCACTCGTTCTTTGCCTTCTTGCTTCTGGGAGAGTACAGCTCCTAACCCCATGTTACTGGCATCGGTGTACAACAGGAATGGTAGGTTGTAGTCGGGGTAAGCCAGGATCTCCTCTCCTGTTAGGGCCTCTTTCATCTGTTGGAACAACTCTTCTTATTCTGTGACCCACTCCAAGGGAGGATCTCTGGACTTGCCTTTCTGGGGTTGTCCTACTAGGTGGTTTTGCAGGGAGCAGCCTTCTTTGTGTACTCCTAATTAATCTCCTGTAGTATCCCACCAATCCCAGGAACTGACGTACTTCCTTGAGGGTGTTTGGTTTTGGCAATTCCTTGATGACATTGACCTTATCTGGAATTTGGGCCACTCCTTCAGAACTGACTATGTGTCCCAGGTACTGGACCTTAGGCTTTAACAGGTGGCATTTGGATGGTTTTAGCTTCATCCCGTATTTGGACAAGGCTTCAAATACCTCTGCTAGATGGGTTAGGTGGTCTTCATAGGATTTTGAATACACGATAACGTCATCTAGGTAAAGCAATACCGTTTCAAAGTTCTTATGCCCCAGACAACACTCCATCAACCTATGGAACGTTTCAGGTGCATCACATAATCCGAAGGGCATGCTGTTGAATTCACATAAGCCCATGGGTGTGGTGAATGCCGCCTTCTCACGGTCTTCTTTTGCAATGGAGACCTGCCTGTACCTGCTAGTGAGATCTAGGGTTGAAAAGTAATTAGCAGACTTCAATGCAGCTAGTGATTCTTCAATGCGAGGCAACGGGTAAGCATCTTTGTGTGTTATGTGATTTATTTGCCTGTAATCTACACACATTCTCATGCTGCCATCCATCTTTCTGACTAGGACTAGAGGAGCTGCCCAGGGAGTACAACTATCTCTTATGACCCTGCGCTCTTCATGTCCTGGCACATCTCTTTGGCTTTCTGGAAGTGTTTGGGTGGAATAGGCCTGTATCGCTCTTCGATTGGTGGATGTGTACCTGTGGGAATGTGATGTTGTACTCCTTTGATCCTACTAAAATCAAGTGGATTCTTACTGAATACATGCTCGAATTCTTGGACTACCCGGTAGACACCTTGCTTTTTATGCATGGGAGTGGAATCAGTTCCTACATGAAGCTGCTGACACCAGTCCTATAGCTGCCCCTAAGCGTTGTTATCCTCTGCCTCTTTGGGTAGAGGTAAGAGTCCCACTGCTTGTATCTTGTTATTATTTACAGTGTACAGCTTAGCAACGGTGGAATACCTGGGTAGTTTGACCTCATCATTGCCACAGTTTAAGATGAAAACTGGTACTCTTCCTTTGTGTACATCAACTGCCCCCCTGGCTGTCAAGAGTGTAGACCTGTGCTCTGAACTGATGGGCTCCACTACAGCCTGATAGTCCTTCCCTCTTAGACATATAGCTGCTCAACAAGAAATCATCATTTCACTCACTGGAGGTATTACAATAGCAAGCTGGTCTGTTACCCGTACGGTATCAATTTCACCACCTGTAAGTTTTACCTCTTGCTGGTGCAGGAGGGCTCTTATCTATCTCTGAAGAACCTTCTTTTGCCCAGTTTTGGCAGTGTCTGCAATCATAAGCAAAAATAACACTTACTCCATGCAATTGCTAACAACATTTGTACCCAGAATAATGTATGGGTCTCGGTCATTGGGATTTTCTTCCACCACAATAACCCCTTGGTCTTGTAATTCCACCCTCCCCACTTTTATAGGTACTTCTCTAACCCCCACTATAGTAAGTGGTTCACCATTAGAAGCATAAATGTTAAGGTTCATATCGGGTGGTTTAAGTTCATTACATTACCAAAATTGCTTGTAAAGGATATCATGGATTGTGGTCACCTATGACCCGGTGTCCAATAAAGCAGGTGTCGAGATGCCATCTAGTATGATAGACAGGAACGGTCGCTGTGTGGCGCCCCGCACCGAGTGCGTCACAGGAGGGTATTGCAGCCATAAATGCAGCAGCAATATTCTCTGACCCAGCAGCCATATGGTTAACTCAGAGATCCATACCCTACATGCATCACCTAGCATAGAGGGCCAATCAGGTCCTGGTGGGCGGAGTGTAAGGGTAGTGTATAGTGGAAGTTTAGTACAATTACTTAGTTAAGGAGTAGAGAGAACTCTCCGAGCAACGTAGGAGAAGGAGCCAAAACAACGAGCTCTACAACCTAGGAGAGGGGGTTGCACAGTTTCGTGCGGCCCCCTGGCCACCTTCTACCGGCCATCTCCCTACCGTCACCACGGTTGAGCACCATTACTCCCGGTGCATTACCAACCGATCTACGGGCTTCAAAACACGGGTTCCCAAAGACTCCCGTGCCCGACCTACAGCCGGTTTGCTGGTACCGAAGCTAGCAGCAGTCCAGCTCTGCTATGTGAACCAGAGGAGTGGAGGGATCGCTCTACAGGAGCACCCCACCATCGCCAAATCCAGTCGTCTAACCAACGGTGTACCCACCAAGGGACCCAAGGCTCCCCAAAGCATCCGGAACGTATACCCCGGAGAGGGCATTCAAGCAACTTCCCTGTACCCGAACTGGTATTCCTGGGTGACAACGGCACAGCACTTAGTTAGAATGGAGGAACACCGCGGATCTCTGAGGGACACCTATTACTGCTGAGTCCACCCGGTCCACTACCCGTAACTGTATACCATGTATTGCTTGCTGGTTACAGTAAAGAACCCGTTACAGAGACTTACAGTGTCTGTGCTACCTTATGAGCTGATTATCCACATGCTAAGGTAACCGCAGCTGCCTCACAACATCTTATGCAGCTTCTGACTCCGGGGATCACCGCTCAGCCTGTGGGGAGCGTTCCATCTTGCTGCATTCCATCCCCCGGAGGCCCCGCTGCGTCGGTAGTTACTGAATCTCTCATAGGTGGCGTCACAAAACAATTTAACCCTTAAATCTGTTCCCACAAGACGTCTTCACTTTTGATCTGGACCACCGGGCCCCACTACCGGCAGGCGCAGTCTACCCGTGACAAGGAGGAAGAAACGAACGCCTGTCTAAACCGGAGTCCCGGCCACGGTGAGTCAGCTGTCCGATGTAGGTATCATACCAGTTGGCTGGGCCCTGTTGAGTTACTCCTGGGTTTCGGCCCCGGCCCCCAGGGTCTGCTCGTTTAAAGGACAGTATCTTGCGATGTGGCCGGTCTTGCTGCAGCGTTGGCAGATGGGTTCTCCTGTGGAACTGTAATGGTCGGTGGTCCTCCCTCTGGGTGATGTGGTCTTCATCCCTTTCATCCACGGGACGTCCTCCGGGCTGACGGCAAGCTGGATTAGAAGCTGCGGGTTAGGCAGTGGTTTTGGCTTTGGCCCCTGCTGCAGCTGTAGGGCTTCCATAACAGTGGCTAGGTTCCTACCCAGCTGGCACACCTTGGCATACAAAGAGTCAATTCTGTCAGAGTTAGTAGACTGAACACGGCTTTCAGCTGCAGACACAGGTACTGGTGTTGTTGCAGCCGAAGCCTTGCCACTGCACTACCGCTGGATGGCAGCTTCTGGAGTCTCCACCGGCTGTAACCCTTTTATAACCATGTCTTTAAAAGTGTTAAAATCGGCATCTGAGTGATTTAGGGACCACCAGCGCAGGGTTTTGTTGTCCTCCGGTGATTGGAGCTATTCTGGTCATGGACACTAGCAGGGTTGACTTGCTTTAAGGCTCGCAGTGCCTCCTGCAAGCGTCATGCAAAGGTCCGGATGTCATCCTCCGGCTTTCGATAACAGTGGTAGATGCGCATTCTTATGTCAGCCTCATTACAGTCCTCAAAAGCAACTTTTAATTTTTGAAGGATTACAGCTACTGATCCCGTTCAGCAGTGGACCAGGATTCAGCCTCTCTTTCTCCTGCACCAGTTAACTGTCCCAGCACAATAGCTGCGCGCTGCTGACCGGTCATAGCGTACATGTCCAGCGCGCTGCAGATTTTTCTTTTGAAAGAGGACAAAGTATCAGGGCGCTCTAATAGGTATTTCTGTCACACTCAAAAAGAGAAAATGAAATCCAGGTATGGTTGATGTGAAGCAAAAAAATAGTTTATTTGGTTCTGATCTCACAGAAATGCTGTATATCCACAACGTTTCGGCATTACTTGCCTTGATCACGTAACAGCTGGTTCAAATGCCATAAAATCAAAGATACAGAACATGTGTTAATGCAGTCATAAGACCTATAATTATATTGCAATTTGCATATCAAACAAACAAATTATAGCCTAACACCTTCTTGAATATGCGTATCGTTTCTCTTTCATTAACATAATAAACTCAATAACTAGTCTCAAGAAGCAAATAGATCATCCAAGGTAAAAAACAATAGTGTGTGTATACCTTTAAATCTGAGGTTTTCGCTAAGTAATCTTGTGCGGATTTTTATAAGTCAGGTGCCAATACTATATCTGGTAACTAGAAAAATCATATTAATAACAAGCATATCTAGAATGCATAAGTTATGGGAGTATGACAATCTAGGTAAAAGTGCCAGATTGTTACCTTTATTCAGACTTCTCTTGGCATATAATTATCACCAAGTCAAGAAAAAACTCTTATTAATAGTGCCAACGATCTCATACGTATGTACCTAATATCAATAAAAGTAAAGTGGTATAAACAGAAGTACAACAATATACCATCACCAAATGGGCACCACTGAGACGTAACATGGCACATTACCAGATTGTCATATGAAGTAGTGCTGTCAGCAGCTAATCCTAGTTCCGGGATAGTATGGACCCACTATAGAGAAACAAGTGTCCCCAATATAAACAAACTTGTAACTATGGTAAATCGCAGCTAAATATAATGAAAAGTCCCAGAGAGGGAATGCTTTACCTGACCACACGTAGTAGTGATAAGTGCGAGTGAACCGCGAGTATGGAGCAGCGTCCACGCTGAACGCCGTCCTTAAATAACGAGCGGCCCGTGACGTCTCATTGTTTACAATCGTTGTGCGCATGCGCGCGACGTGAAGCGTCATTCCGGACACAGCCGGAGTTTACCGAAGTGAGAGGAGGCGGGAAATGTAAGAGGTGACGTCAGTCCTCCCGGACAAAGCCGGGAAAGGAGCTGGATGAAACAGCTTGTGTGAACAATTTACTACATGCTGACGCTGTGAGTGCCCAGTGGGGACGTGGTGCCATCAGATTAAGCTTCAGGGAACTGCAAGAAAATATATACAAGAATGTTAAGGCACATACAAAAACATGTACACCAAAACTTATTTGTATAAGTAAATAGATGTTATGATCTTATGTCACTATGGCGATTTTGACCAGATCCCTCACAGACTATAAACACAGCAGATGTGTATGATCACCTGAGTATATCATTAAGATATATGAGTAAAGTAAATAAAGGAGGCGGTGTACAAGAATAGGGAATTTAAAGAGCCATACACTAAGTCTTTCCAGAAATATGAGAACATGTCATAGGTGAAAAATCTATGTTATTATTTCGTACTCCCTATTCAAGCCCCGTGGCTCCAATGTGTCCAGTGTGTGGATCCAATAACTTTCTCTCTCTTTTAACTTTCTAATTCTGTCACCTCCTCTCCTGGATATGGGTACATGGTCTATGACCTGAAATTTTAGTTGTGAGACTCCATGGCCGCAAGTATTAAAGTGATGTGGGATGGGTAAAAGATCCTTTTTGCACCGAATGGTAGACTTGTGTTGACTGATGCGGTCTCGTACATGCTGGGTGGTCTCCCCAACATATCCGAGACCGCACGGACACTTGATGAAATAAACCACGTATGAAGAATCACACGTGAAGAACCCCCTGATCTCGAATCCTTTACCAGATCTTGGATGGAAGAAGTACTCGCCCCTAGTTACATGCGAACATTGCATGCAACTAATGCAGGGGAATGTACCCCTTCTGGTCGTGGTTAGTGTTCCCTGTATCATTCTAGGTATTTTAGAACCTATGTCAGCTCGTACGAGATGGTCCCTGAGATTCCTAGGCCTTTTGAAGCAACACATAGGATTGGCTGCAAATTCCGCTACTTTCGGATAAGCCGAACGGAGTATGCCCCAGTGTTTCCTAACGACTGAATTGATTAAATTGGAAAAAGGATGATATGTGTTGACAAACATTATACGCTTTTCACCTACCACCCTATTAGAATTTGTAGCCCCGGTTGATAAAGTACTATCGGGATAGCCCCTAGCTTTAAATTTGGATTGCATTTCTTTTAACCTGATATTCCTCACCTCAGGATTGGAAACTATCCGCTCTACCCTCGTTAGTTGTGACTTGGGTAGTGCCCTCTTCAAGTGTTTGGGATGACAACTGGTGTACATAAGTAGACTATTTTTGTCTGTCGGTTTGCAGTACAGGTCCGAGATGAGTGTGCCCTGTGGTGTCCGTGTCACCTGAGTATCCAGGAAACTGATAGTCAAAGCATCACAGTTAAGGGTAAAGTTAAGGCCCTGTATGTAGCTATTCAAGTCACTGAAGAATTGGTCTAATCCATCTCTGGAACCCCGCCATATGAAAAAAATGTCGTCTATGAAGCGTAGCCATAAAGAGACATGTGATGTATAGAGTGGGTGAGTGTACACATACTTCCGTTCGAATTCCGCCATGTATATATTTGCATATGGCGGTGCTACGTGTGAGCCCATAGCAGTCCCTTTCTTCTGTAAAAAGTATGAATCTTCAAAAAGAAAAAAGTTGTTGTGAAGTATTAACTGTAGAGCATCCTTGCAAAAATTTTTTTCAAGTAACGTAAGCGTTGTTTTAGATATTAGAAAGGATTCAATAGAGTCAATACCAATATGATGTTCTATCGAGGTGTATAAACTATTGACATCTATGGTCACCAGTAGGGTCTCATCTGCTAAACCTGTAACAGTCTTTATCTTGGAAAGAAAATCAGATGTATCCTTGATAAATGATTCTATCCCAAAGACTAACGGGGTTAATATTTTGTCTAAGGTCTTGGACAGAGGTGAGAGGATAGATTCTGTAGACGCAACAATTGGTCTACCTGGGGGATTTTGTAAGTCTTTGTGAATCTTCGGCAAAACATAGAAAACCGGTGTAACCGGATTTCTATGTAATAGGTAATCAGCTAATTTGTCATCAATGACATTATGAGTTCTATACACATGAATAAAGTCAATCAATTTCTTCCGTATTTCAGCCGTAGGATTTCTGGGGATAGGGGAGTAAGTATTAGCATCCTTTAATTGTCTATAAATCTCTTGTATGTATTGTGTTCGATTCATAACTACAATAGCGCCCCCTTTGTCTGCAGGTTTCACAATGATAGATTTATTAGTAGACAAGTTCTGTAGGGCCCTGGATTCATTCACCGAAAGATTATGTTTAATGTGTAACTCCCCACGTGTAATTTTTTGAAAAATATCTGAAACTTCACGTTGTACAATGGAGATATACGTTTCAGCAGGATGAATATTCCTTGGTGGCTGAAAATCACTAGGAGTGTATAAACCCAGGTCCTTCAGGTTAAATTGTGAGGATCGTATGTTAGTGGGCACTGGTGTAAACGAAGCAGTTGAAAAATATGCCTTTAGTCTAACACTCCTAAAAAACCTATACAGTTCCTGTTCCGTTTGAAAAGTACTAAATGATGGTACTGGACAAAAGGATAGGCCCTTCTGTAGTAAATTAGCCTCAGATGGAGATAAGCAATATGAGGAAATGTTATAAACTATGTTTTCTGACCTACCTGAGATCTGGTCATTACTCCCTCTCTTACTCCTCCGCGTCTTCCTTTTGAAGAACGGCCTCGACGTGAATCTAAAAAAGGAGCCGAAGAACCAGGCCGGTTGTTGCCCTGGTCTCCGTCTGAACTGGATGTAGTAGACCATGGTTTACGAGGTGCTCGGAACCGCGAGTAATCAGTGAACTTCCAGAAGTATACCTGGTTTTTATGATAGTCTTCTTCGTCCCTATTAAATTTTGCTCGTTTTTTGTTTTGTAAAGCCTTCTTGAACTCGTTGATCGTTGTGTTGATCTTGGATCTAACGTTCTTGAAATCTTTGATGGTTTGGGTTAGCTGGGCCTCGGTCGCCTCAATCTTCTCATCCAATGTCAGAAGCTCGTCCTGAATATAGTCTATAGTAAGTAGCATTAAATCCATGGAACATTTATTCAAGATTTGTTCGAATTTGTCACAATAACCTTGATTATCCTGAAAAAGGGTCGGTCTTAGAGAAACTCTGAGGCCTCTCGGTATCCCACATCACTTTAATACTTGCGGCCATGGAGTCTCACAACTAAAATTTCAGGTCATAGACCATGTACCCATATCCAGGAGAGGAGGTGACAGAATTAGAAAGTTAAAAGAGAGAGAAAGTTATTGGATCCACACACTGGACACATTGGAGCCACGGGGCTTGAATAGGGAGTACGAAATAATAACATAGATTTTTCACCTATGACATGTTCTCATATTTCTGGAAAGACTTAGTGTATGGCTCTTTAAATTCCCTATTCTTGTACACCGCCTCCTTTATTTACTTTACTCATATATCTTAATGATATACTCAGGTGATCATACACATCTGCTGTGTTTATAGTCTGTGAGGGATCTGGTCAAAATCGCCATAGTGACATAAGATCATAACATCTATTTACTTATACAAATAAGTTTTGGTGTACATGTTTTTGTATGTGCCTTAACATTCTTGTATATATTTTCTTGCAGTTCCCTGAAGCTTAATCTGATGGCACCACGTCCCCACTGGGCACTCACAGCGTCAGCATGTAGTAAATTGTTCACACAAGCTGTTTCATCCAGCTCCTTTCCCGGCTTTGTCCGGGAGGACTGACGTCACCTCTTACATTTCCCCGCCTCCTCTCACTTCGGTAAACTCCGGCTGTGTCCGGAATGACGCTTCACGTCGCGCGCATGCGCACAACGATTGTAAACAATGAGACGTCACGGGCCGCTCGTTATTTAAGGACGGCGTTCAGCGTGGACGCTGCTCCATACTCGCGGTTCACTCGCACTTATCACTACTACGTGTGGTCAGGTAAAGCATTCCCTCTCTGGGACTTTTCATTATATTTAGCTGCGATTTACCATAGTTACAAGTTTGTTTATATTGGGGACACTTGTTTCTCTATAGTGGGTCCATACTATCCCGGAACTAGGATTAGCTGCTGACAGCACTACTTCATATGACAATCTGGTAATGTGCCATGTTACGTCTCAGTGGTGCCCATTTGGTGATGGTATATTGTTGTACTTCTGTTTATACCACTTTACTTTTATTGATATTAGGTACATACGTATGAGATCGTTGGCACTATTAATAAGAGTTTTTTCTTGACTTGGTGATAATTATATGCCAAGAGAAGTCTGAATAAAGGTAACAATCTGGCACTTTTACCTAGATTGTCATACTCCCATAACTTATGCATTCTAGATATGCTTGTTATTAATATGATTTTTCTAGTTACCAGATATAGTATTGGCACCTGACTTATAAAAATCCGCACAAGATTACTTAGCGAAAACCTCAGATTTAAAGGTATACACACACTATTGTTTTTTACCTTGGATGATCTATTTGCTTCTTGAGACTAGTTATTGAGTTTATTATGTTAATGAAAGAGAAACGATACGCATATTCAAGAAGGTGTTAGGCTATAATTTGTTTGTTTGATATGCAAATTGCAATATAATTATAGGTCTTATGACTGCATTAACACATGTTCTGTATCTTTGATTTTATGGCATTTGAACCAGCTGTTACGTGATCAAGGCAAGTAATGCCGAAACGTTGTGGATATACAGCATTTCTGTGAGATCAGAACCAAATAAACTATTTTTTTGCTTCACATCAACCATACCTGGATTTCATTTTCTCTTTTTGAGTGTGACAGAAATACCTATTATAGTGTTTGAACTCATTTTTCTGGGCACCTCCTTTAGGAAGGGGTGAGCAGACCTATTTCTATATAAAGTATCAGGGCGGCCATCATACTGGGGCAACCACTTAGCACCCGGGACATACAGTAGTGAGATCGGCATGATCAGGGCCACTGTGCCCGATGGGGCGACGACTCTATTAGTTGCAGCCATGGTCACTTGGGGGTGATTCACAGGGTCTGCGAAGGTACCTTCGTCATCGGTGGATGTAGCGGACATTTTCGGGGCCCCCCCTAGTGAACCATGGCCAATCTTTAAACAGTTAAACTGTTCAGGAGTTTCCAGATTAGGCCGCTGCACTTTGGAAGTGTTCGGCAGAGTGGGGGGCGAGTTGTGGTTTTGTGCTCTGCAAGCCATCATACCCCCTTTCTTTCCCCTCTGCGGCGCAGTAATGGCGGCCTAATTTAACAGTCACAAAACACGGTTCAAACAGGGCACACAGTACCCGGTAGCTCCAGGCACGGGATCCTGTTCGTAGGCGCCAGAAAGTTTTGACACACCCCAGGGTATGGGGACTCGGGTGTCTGGGCCCTCAGCTGTTGTAGGGATGTCACTGGTGGCCTGCCCAGATGCGTGGCCCTGGTGGTCGACTTAAAAAAAGGGGGAAGTTGAATGGGAGAAATAAAAGTTTAGAAAGTTTGTTGTGACACCACCTGCAGCTTCTGGTGATTGAGCAACAGCGCCGCCTCAGACCTCCGGAGGGTGGTGGTATTGCGGTTAAGGTGGTACAGCTCCCTACAGGTGGAGTTGGCCCTCCGGAGTAGTGATGCACCGTTGGTGATGGAGGTGCTGGCGAGGGATGGAGCAGGGATTTGGCCGGGGTATTGGACAACGGGATAGTCTCTGAGGATGGCAGGGTGTGTGGGGAAGGAACTGACACACACGCCGTTGGTCGTTCTTTTACCTTTTACTGAAGTTGTTGCAGGTAAACTGTCCAGAGCACTGCCGGGTGTCCGGGGTGTACTTCTGGGTTTCCACAGCAAGTGGGTTTAAGGCCTCCTTATTGTTTTATCCTTGTGTATGAAGCCCCCGCCTGTGTAGAACTTGGCTGGCCTCCTTTGCTCTCTTTCTCCACCTGTGCTGTCATCGGGATACCCTCTCTTGACTACCGCTATATCTCTCTCTGTGGTGCCTGGCTCCCTGGTGTGTGACTGTGCAGATGCCCGGGGAGACTGGAGTCTCCACGGTGTAACAGTGTTTTCTACTGGGCCTGGTGCTCTCCAGTAGACGCGGACTCCTGTGTCCGATGTGTTGCTCGGGGGTGAACCTATCGCAGGCTCCTCGATCCCAACTGTCCTTTCTCTTCTCCTTGCCTTCCGCCCCCACTCTTGGGCTTTGCAGGACTGCTGGAGAGGCTGTTCAGAGTAACTGGCTGGGGCCTAACACAGCACTGACCACCAGCACGTCTTCACAGCTCTTGTAGCGTCTGTTCACTCTAACTAACCCCGCCCCTCTCGAGCCCCAGGCCCTGGGGTACTCGGGTATCAGGCTCGGAGGGGTTCCCTTGGATGTCAAGGGTGGCGGTGCCTGAGCCTGTGGCCTGGGTGACACTTCAATAGACAGGTTATGTACAGGGGATAAGAGTTTGTTGTCTCGTGACGCCACCTGTAGTACCTTGTGATAGGTCACCAGCGCTGCCACAGTCCTCTGGAGGGCGATGGTATTGCGGCAGTAATAGCAAAGCTCCCTACAGGTGGAGCTTGACCTCCGGGGCAGCGTAGAGAAAAGGGCAGCTTGGAGTGGGACTTGAAGCCAGGGTAAAAAGCAGTAAAGCAGTCTATAGGGAGGCAGAAAGGAATAACGCATACACGATGAAGAAAGTCTCTTTTACCTTTTTACTGTTGGTATTTGTGGCACCCTGTGCCAGGTCACCACAGATTCCCTTGGAACATGGAAGGATGGTACACAGCAAGCAGACCCCACTAACAAACAACACCTTTCACCCCAGGCCTGTAGGGGGAGCTCCACTGGTTGCCTTAAGCCAGTTTCCCCTATAAATACGGGACCTGGAGGGAGAAACATCAGAGTGTGCAGTCACTACAGAACTGTGAAGAGCTGAGTGAGCTGACCTGGTACTGGAACCGCGCTAGGCCCATAACAGAGACACCTGAAACAGTGGTAGTCCCTCAGAGTAGGGGTCACAGGAAAAGGAGAGAGAAACGAGTACAAGAAGGGGCAGAGGAGTCATACCGACTCACCCTAGCAGAGTTCCGGTCACTGGGTCCGAGCTACAAGGACACACTATAGACCTTGCAGAGAAACCAGCAATACAAATAGGGGGTTTAGCTCCCCGGACACCACCAAATGAGAGCCCGGAGTCTAGGCCAGACAGGAATCCCATAGAGTGCCCTCAGTGCAGCAAACCCGGGTGTGAAGAGTCACACAGAGAGTGAAGTAACAGTCTGGTCGGGTTTCATGCCTGCCAGACTCCAGCAGAGTACCGGACACGAGGAAGCCTACAACCCTGCTTGCTGTGGAAAGTCCTGAAGTGTTTACCTCATCTCCGGTCGAGTGTACCCGTGAACAACATCAGTAAAGGTACCAAAAGACTTTGTGTGCGTGTCCCTCCTTCCAACTACACCACACTGACCGCGCTACCCTATTCCCCTCAACTCCATTAACTGCCTCGGGGAACCCCACTCGTCTTGTAGGGAGCGGTTCCATCTAGCTGCCGCACATCACCCCGGAGGCTAAAGCAGCGCCGGTGCCATCACCGGACCCCTACAGGTGGCATCACGACAGACATTTTATTATTTTATTGCCATCATCCCTTTTTTACCTGCATCCCCCGGGCCCACGGCCTCAGGCACCGCTACCCGTGACTACCCCCAGAGACCTATGCCTGAGTGACCGAGTACCCCCGGGTCTGGGCTGGACAGTATTCACAGGTAAAGATATCCAAAGCACTGTCGGGTGACCAGGTGCACAGTGAGTCTCCACAGCAAGTAGGTATAAGGGTATGTGCACATCAGTCGTTTTGTGGGCTGCTTTTGGACGTTTTCCGTCTGCGTTTTCCGCTCAGTTTTATGTTAATTTATGTTAATCCTACCCTCCGGTTGGATTAACATGCTAGTCAATGGATTTTAGAAAACTCTGTCTACATTACAACGTTTTTCTTCTGGTCGTTTTCAGTCAAAACTGAGTTTTTCCACCGGTTTCCAAAAATAGAGCAAGTGACTTCTTTCCTCCGTTTTTCCACCGATTTCAGCTGAACAAGTGCACTAAAAACTCAGTTTTAAAACCGCTCAGAAAAACCGCCGACAAAACGCTGTAAAACCGGGCGGAAAACGAGCAAAAAACGAGCAAAAAATGAGCAAAAAACTAGGACACTGCTGAGCACAGAAAACTCAGTTTCTGCCAGTGTCCACCGGTTCCCGGTCGGTCTGCAGAAATGCAGAACCGACTGATGTGCACATAGCCTTAGGCATCCTCAGGTTCCCTGCTGTCACTGAAGCCCTGTCTGTATGCAACATGACTGGCCTCCTCACTTTCTCTGGTCCTCGCTCTCCTCCAGCGCGGTCCACGGGTTACCCTCTCTGATCACTGCATTGTTATTCCACACTATGGTGTCTGGCTCCCTTTTGCTGGGTACGCAGGGGGACTGGGTGACTAAAGTCTCCACTGTGTGACGGGGTTCTCTGCAGTCCTAGAGTGATCCTGCAGGTGCGGATCCCCGAAGTCCGGTAAATCTTGGGCAAACTTCCACTAGTTCCTCTACTCCCTTGGCTAAGCTCCGTGCCTTCTGTTCCCACTCCTAGGCTTGGCTCAACGTCAGAAGGGCCACTCCGGGTCACTGGCTCGGGCCTAACCGCGGCAACGATCACCAGGACGTCTTCGCAGCTCTCCTAGCGTCTGCACACTCTGACTAACTCCTCCCCCAGCAGCAGTATTTATAGGGGATCTCACCTAAAGTCAGTGAGTCTAGCTCCCCCTACTGTGCGGGGTGGAAGGTGTTGCATGTAGTAGGTATCTGTTGTGGAAACCCAGCTGTGCATTAGGGAAGGCTGTGGCTACCTGCGTGAGCAGGGCGCCACACCCCCAGCACCAGTATTTATTGGGGATCTCGCCTAAAAGCAGCAAGTTGACCTCCTCCTACTGTGCTGGGGTGGAAGGTGTTGTTTGTGTCTGTGTACCCGCAGTGGAAACCCATTCATGCTTTAGGAGAGTCTGTGTTTACCTGTGTTAGCAGGGCGCCACACATCCAGAGACCAGGAATGGGGGAAAGGAGCCAGCGTGCAGAGACCAGGACCGAGGGAGGGGAGCAGAGTGTGCAGAGACCAGGGGAGGGAAGTGGAGCGTACAGGTACCAGAGAGGGGAGTGGAGCATGCATAGACTGGGACCAGGGGAAAAGCATGTGAGACCAGGGGAGGGGAGTGGTGCGTGCAGAGACCGGGACCAGTGAAAGTGGAGCAGTGCATGCAGGGATTGGGGAGAGGAGCATGCAGAGAACGGGACTGGGGGCGGAGCATGTGAGGTGGTCGACAGGATAAGGGGTACTTGAATACCGGGATAGGCAGTTGCTTTGATGAGGGAATCACGGCTGGTCAGTTCCCGGTTCCATGCCCTGGACCCTCAGTGGTAGGGGATGGGGATGGGGGTGATGATGATTAAAACTCCTGGTTCTGGTCCGTGCACACGGATGTCACACGAAGGACATTTGTGTTCAGGACATTTTTGGACAAAACCAGTCTGTGCTGCCAGCAAAAAATGAACATGTATCCATGTGGAGCACACAGACAAGCATCTGCTCCACACGGAGATGACTCACCGTGGCCGGGACTCCGGTAGACAGGCGTTTTCTTCTTCCTCCTTGTCACGGATGGACCGCGCCTGCCGGTAGTGGTGACTCACCGTGGCCGGGACTCCGGTTTAGACAGGCATTCGCTTCTTCCTCCTTGTCACGGGTGGACCGCGCCTGCTGGTAGTGGGGCCCGGTGGTGCAGATCAAAAATGAAGACGTCTTGTGGGAACAGATTTAAGGGTTAAATTGTTTCGTGACGCCACCTATAAGAGATTCGTTAACTGTACCGACGCTGTGGGGCCTCCGAGGGATGGAATGCAGCAAGATGGAACGCTCCCCACAGGCTGAGCGGTGATCCCCGGAGCCAGAAGCTGCATAAGATGTTGTGAGGCAGCTGCGGTTACTTTAGCATGCGGATAATCAGTTAATAAGGAAGCACGGACACTGTAAGTCTCTGTAACGGGTTCTTTACTGTAACCAGCAAGCAGTATATGGTATACAGTTAAGGGTAGTGGACCGGGTGGACTCAGCAATGAGCTGTGTTTCTCAGAGATCCACGGTGTTCCTCCATTCTAACTAAGTTGTGTTGCCGTTGTCGCCCAGGAATGCCAGATCGGGTACAAGGAGGCTGCTTGAATGCCCTATCCGGGGTATACGTTCCGGATGCTTTGAGTCCTTTGGTGGGTACACCGCTGGCTAGACGACTGTGTATGACGGTGGTGGGGTGCTCCTGTAAAGCAGTCCCTCCACTCCTCTGGTTCGCATAGCAGAGCTGAACTAGTGCTAGCTTCGGTACCAGCAAACCGGCTGTAGATGGGCACGTAATGGTTTTGGACCCGCATATTGATGCCCGTAGTTCGGTTGATTAGGCACCGAGAATGATGGTGCTCAACCGGGTGATGGTAGGGAGACGGCCAGGGGGCCGCACGGAACTGTGCAACCCCCTCTCCTAGGTTGCAGAGCTGGGAATCCTGCAGACTGCTCTTCTATGTTGCTGTTGCACTTCCCAGACTAGACTAGACTAGGCTGGACTACTACTACCCACTACCACTACACTCCGCCCACCAGGACCTGATTGGCCCTCTATGCTAGGTGATTTTATGCTGCTGACGAAGGACTATGTCCGAAACATGTTCAGCGTCTTGCTGGGGCTGTGGTCCCATGATATGATCATTTTATTTGTGTGATGCACTAAAAAATAAAACACAAATATTGAAGAATTTGGTCCGGTGCCGGATTTTCCTTTTATCACACGATGCATGTAGGGTATGGATCTCTGAGTTAACCGTGTGATTGCTGAGTCAGAGGATATTGCTGCTGCTGTCTTGGCTGCAATACCCTCCTGTGACGCACTCGTATGTCTGTGCCTCTGCAAGTGTCGGCACAGACCGCGCACCTATCGGAGGCACAGATGTGTGAAAGAGGCCTGACTCTGAAATAAAATTGTCAGTCTGTCTGAGGCTCTGACTCTACACTTTATATACTGTACCAGCAAATTTACAGACCTTAATGACATCAGAGATCATGTGCACTAAGGAGCCAGTCACCGTGAGTGTAATTGTTCATGTGGGAGGAGCCCCACAGGTCCTCACTATTCCACACTTAGCATTGCAATTCCTGCTCTTCCAGTACACAGTCACCAGCAGTCAGAGGGTTAAAAAAAAAAAAAAAGAGTTGCCTCACTCACAGTGGAGAGCCTGCTCATTTCATTCACAGCAGGAAGATGGCTCTTTGTGTCAACTTATTCACGAACGACACATCACTACTTGGTAGCAAAGTCTGCAGCCACTCTGCATGACAATGTGCGATGTGATGCTGTTACGGTTCCCTTATATTACTGGAGTCAGATCGTCTCACCTAGACTTGTAATAAATGGGAACTGAGATACATCCAAGGCCCAAATTGGAACATGACCATGTGGCGCCCCTGCGGTTTGGCTGCCACAAGTGGTATTTCCTTAACATTGATTGTAATACCATGTCTGGGGAGAACTGAGGCTCCCTCTGCTGGAAATCCGAAGCATCCAACACAAGAGACCCAAATCGGGAAGACCACAGCTTCTGGTTGGACGGAGGAGTTAGGATAGGGTAGAGGTAGACAAAAGGAAAATGTTCAGTCAGAAGAGGGCCAGGAAGGCCACTCTGAAGGACCAGCTGAAGTACAGCGTTCCAGGTCCTAGGAGGCCAGGTTTGCAAGACCTGGTAACAGAAACTGGAGATTACTAGGTTTCATGCCCAGTAGCCACACACCAGTGGGACTCTCTAACGCACAGTAAGGGCCCTTTCACATCAGCGTTTTTCGTAATTCGCGGCAGATGCGGTGAAAAAACCGCATCTGCCGCGTTTGCCGCATAACCGTTCCACTTGCGGCACGGTTGCGGTTTTTCCCATAGGAAGTATAGGGGGACTTGCGGCAGATGCGGCAAGTGCGGTTTTAAATTTGCGGCAGGTGCGGCAGCGAAAAAAACCGCGGTCAGCCGCGGTTTTTTTCGCAGCCGCACCTGCCGCAAGTGCAAAACCGCACTTGCCGCACCTGCCGCAAGTCCACCTATACTTTGCATGGCAAAAACCGCAACCGCGCCGCAAGTGCAGCCGGTATGCGGTAATCGCGGCAGATGCGGTTTTTTCACCGCATCTGCCGCGATTTGAAAAAAAACGCTGATGTGAAAGGGCCCTAACATAGAGGATCAGGGACCTACACCAAGGAAAGTGAGGTTAACCGCAGGGTCCACATTGCCTGCTTGGCTGGAAGTACCTACAGCTAAAGAAGGGAGTACAGGAAAGCTCACAAGCACCTAGAAACTTTGACTAGAGAAGTCACTAAACCTCACCCATCAGAGCGGTCTTCAGTTCTTACCAGACTGGCTGGACCATGAGCCTGGTGGTGCCTATACCCTGGCCCTGTTGTATCTACAGTAAAGGCAAAGAACTCAGAGAGCATCTTGTGTGCCTCCTTTCTGTTGTACTAACATTCCCAATACAACCTTCATCATCTTCCTCATCCCTCAGGAGTCAAGCCAGATTGGAGAGGGTTTAATATCACGCTGCCATTCCACCTATCTCCTGATGATTATGTGCAATGACGGCCATTACAGCCCGGAAACCCCAGCTGATGTCACAAAATCATTATTCCTTAATTATTATTTTTTCTCTATTTTTCATCTCCCTTTCCAATGTAAGCCAGGGCCATAGCATTGGAGACAGCCACCATGAATCCTGACCACTGGCCCAGCTGCTTGGTACCCCAGCCCTTTGTGCTCCACAACAAGTATACAAATCACATACATGCCATCATGTGACTGCCCACCACAAATACGGTGTGCGCGCCTGATACTGTCAGGATTCAGCAGTCACATAGAATAACTGTAGACTTGTTTTTTAGACCTTGAAACACATTAGATCTGTTAATAATCCATATCTGGATCTAAGGATCCGTTTAAAGTCTCCTTTGCAGAGTAGTATCATTTTATAGGAGAATAGCGTGAATAGCGAAAAGCAGCACACATTGTTACGAGTCAGTAGGGTCCCACAGGCACCACCGGTGTCTCTGGTTTTCTCTATGGATGAAAGCTACAAGTATAAATAGAATGGGGTGAGCTCTGAGGTGCAGGGGTAGCCGCAATGGAGGAGGAGGAGGTGGCGGACTGAGGACCCGGACTCAGAGGACAGCATCAGCATATGGCCAGCATATTGGCACATCACTTGGGTGTGCCAATATGACGTCCGCTTTCTTTTTATGTCTTTCAGGTGGACCAATCAGGTGGCGAATAAAGAGGACATCCGGACACTTCTGTTCCCTAGACAATTATGTAAGCAGAACAGAGTATTTCAGTTATGGATCGATAGAGCCTGTCCAGTCATATAATGCAGAGTTTACCTGCAGTAGGGGCACCAGAACTATGGGTCCAAAAAAAACAAACCAACATGCAGATTGGACCACAATGGGTAGGGATGAGCAAGCATAATAGTTAATATTCAGTACTCACCGAATAGTAACGATATTCAGGCTACTCGCTACTCCCCTAGTTTCTTGTGATTATTCGGGAGTAGCGAGTAGTCCATTCACTTTCGCAGTGTATCTATATATACACAGCGAAAGTACACTAATAGTGAATAAAAGTTGTTAAAAAATAAAAAAATATCATACTCACCCATTCGATGGCTGCACCGGGACCGGAACAGAAGACATCAGATGAACGAGAAGGACCTGTCCCTCTGATAGCCAATCAGATGGCTGGTAGCGATCTGGCGAATCAGATGGCCAGACGTCACAAACCACCTGATCGCTACCAGCCACCTGATTAGCCAGGTGTCCAGGTCTTGAACGTGCATCAATGACCTGGCAATCTGGCCAATCAGGTGGCTGGTAGCGATCATGTGGTTTGTGACGTTAGGCCATCTGATTGGCCAGATTGCTACTAGCCATCTGATTGGCTGTCAGACCCACAGGTCCTTCTCGTACATCGGATGTCTTCTTTTCCAGTCCCACTGCAGGTGTCGGATAGGTGAGTATGATATTTTTTTATTTTTTAACAACTTTTATTCACTTTTAGTGCACTTTCGCAGTGTATATATAGATACACTGCGAAAGTACTCACCCGGCCCATTCATTAACATTGGACTTGCTATACTCGCAACGAATACCGAGTATCGAGACCTACTCGTTGCGAGTATATCGAGTCTGATTAGTTCTGTACTTACTCATCCCCAATAATGGGATTTATCTCCACAGCACGGATTGAATGTTACATAGCAAAACACATCTAGCTTATAAAAGGGGCATGGGGATAGAAAAATACAAAAAGTAGAAAAAAAGAGTTCAAACAGTTCAAGAAGTTCACTGATTGTCCATTGTCTCTATTCTTCGGGAATCCACCACAAGAAAACCTTGTTGCAACCCTGGGTGTGGCGACAGGGACTAAACTGACCGGTCCTTCGGCCACGCCAGTGGGTTTTTAAGCATTGCGGTCACAAAGTGCTATTGTTCATTCAAGTGTGAAATGTTTACATACACATCATAAAAGTTTACGAAAACCACTAGGGAGCACATCGTAGTGCGCTAACTATATACAATATCGAGTCTTGATCATACACAGTCCATGACCATGATGTTCATAATACAAGGGGGGAAACACACTCTCAGGAAAAAACTGGAGGAAAACAAGTGCTTGCACACAGTTTATTAAGTCTGTTACCTGTCCAGTATTCAACTGCCCTGGGGCCCCTCAGGATGGTGCCCCACCATAACGGAACCGTCTCTCCCTACCCCTCTGGCTCCACTGGACAAGTGTGTTCATCTGGGCAAGGGCAATTCATCACTCCATTGCGGCGACCTCCTGGGTCATCAGGAAGTCGGGAGTCCACACCGCATAGGAGCGTAGGGGCTGGTTGCTCACCAGGTCTTCGGTCTCAGAGTGAGCAGATTGCTGGGGCATTGGGGTTACACGGCACACGGAGATACTGCGCGTCTCCCTCAACACCAGTACAGTGCTCTCCCCGGACCTACAAACTACTGACCTTGGCGACTTCTGGGCCCTGTCTGGACTGTCAGGGGGGCCACCTCCTTGATCCCACATACCGGGACCCTCCTAGTTTTACTTTCCGCAGCTTGGCCATTTTTTGTGCCCTGTGCTGGCCTGGCCCACAATGAGGGACTGTGGCACACCCCTTTTCCAGCACATGGTTTCAGTCTTTCAGTTGTTCAGGCCCAAAACACAGTCTATAGGGCACACAAGACCCAGTTACACCGGATCATTCGTATCCAGTTCATGACGCCAAGTTGACTCGCCCACCAGGGCCGTGGGGTACTCAGAACCAAGCAGCAGTTCTGCTGCGGGGGTTGAGCCCCAGCTCCTTGGCCCTGGATGGTCAATAAAAGTTCAGGGGATTAGAAACAGGGAATTAATGTGATGCCACCCGTGGTTTGCAGCTATGGGTAGCCACTGCTGTAGTCAGGACCTCTGGGGTTGATTGTAGTATCAGCTAGGATGTTGAGCCCTCCACAGATAGGGCTGGTTTCCAGGGCAAGAGTGAAGTCTTTAGTGTAGTGCAGTGTTCACAGGGGTGCAGCGCTCACAGTAATGGGCAGCCTTCTGCTGCCGGATCTCAAAACCAGTCAATCTCTACTCAGGAGCAAGGATTTCATTCTCAAACAGCAAAGAGCTTTAACAGGGTTTACTCTCTTTTTTCAACAGCAACTTACAACAGTTCAGCAGCGTCTCATGTGTAGTCTTAGGGGCCTTTCACACTGCAGTTTTTTCACTGATCAGTGTCCATCAGATTTGTGTGCCAAAGCCAGGAATGTCTCCAAAACTCAGAACAGGTGTCAATCTTTCAATTATAGTTTCTCTCTGCAAGTTCCTCTCCTGGTTCCTCTCCGGGTTTTGGCACACAAATCTGATGGACACTGATCAGTGAAAAAACTGCAGTGTGAAAGCAGCCTAAGCAGGCATAAAGCTTCCTGGCCACTTCAGCAGAGCCGGCACTCTGGTTCCAGCCCAGTCCCCAGTGTCCTTGCTTACTCAAGCACACCTGGACTCCTTCTGTCTTTCACTAAAGTCTGCAGTCTTGGACCCTGGCAAGTCCCATAGTGGCACAGGCCGCCCGGTCCGTGTTCTCCCAGGCCTGTCTGATCATCTTGCCTCTCCTTCTGACTGGACTTGACTGGTCTGGGGTCTCACAGCTGACTCCTCTACTCCACTCTACTCTCTGAACTTGGGTGTTGTCTCTCTGTGTTTGTCCGCCTGTGTCCTTTTATTAACTTCCCTAACCGGGTTCTTCTCTAACTTTCCACCCATCACCTGGCTCCTCCCGCTATCCCGTTGCTGGCCATAGAGTCCCTAGACTTAGAATCGGGAGTGTGTTGGGTGTTTGTGTGGGGAGACCGATTTACCAATCCCCGGCTGCTGCACCATATAGTGGCGACTGGTCTGCAGGGGTGCCACACATGTACTAACGTTGGTTGTAACGGTGCATTCATATAGTGACAATAGTTCTGGTCCTGAAGTCTTGTACTGAAAGAGGTTCTGGTGTTGCACTCATGTACTGACGGTAGTTTTGATCTTCTATACATGTAGCAATCCATAATGTCCTTCATGGCTATGACCTTAATCTTAAATCTCTATGTTTTTAGTATTTTTACTAGGAGGTTTTGGTGAGTTTCTGCTCCGGAAACTCAGCTTAAGCTAGTGTATGTTCTCACTGATTTTTTTGGAACAGAAACTGAGCAAAAACTGCAAATCCTATCAAAAACTTAAAACTTTGTTCTGGTGATGTATTACTGTGCTGATGGTGGTTCTGATGATGTATTCATGGAAAGACCCCTTTAAACTTTTTTGCGGCCCTTGGGATTGGTTCCATATTGCAATGTGGCATTTGGACCAAAAAATGTAGTGCACCCGAGGGTTAGCTCCCAGTACCACAACAAAAATGATACCTGTCATGTAGCAACTATATGAGAGTGCTGAGAAATTCAGCATTGAAGACAGATACAAATGAGCCTGGAAGTTCAATAGGGGGTGTCAATGCAAGTGGTCCAATCTCTATGTTTCCATAGGTTGGGGCTCATTACTGTGCATAGTTTGTATTGAGGAAAAAACCCACTGAAATCTGTCTCTCAATGTGATAATTAAGCCTGGATCACTACAATACTTCATGCATCCTATAATGATTTCCACATTTGTGAGGGTCAGGGCAATGTGGTAATTAACATTATTAAATATCAATTCATGACCTTTGTGTGCATCCGGTCAGTCATCTGACACCAGGGATCCATCGGAGGGGGGTGATCTAATTATACGGGAAAATAAGGATTATGATTTAATATTGGCGATATTATGATTTAGAACTTATCTGGTCCTCTGTCCAGTAAAGGGTTAGCCTGGATATTCCTGGATCCTCAGTGCCGTTAGGATATGATGGATGACTGGGCCGCAGGTGAATTACTGATCTGATCTACTGCAGCGTATAACATTGTAAAAGACAAAAGTTCCTCACTGGGATTTATATAAAAAAAAGTTAATAAGGAAAGTTTAGTCACCCCAAAGAATACAGTGTAATGAACTCATCCCTCATAGATAAAAATGTAGTGTTACATAGGACTGCAGGCGACATTGACTATATTATCTGTACTGAAAGATGTTGCTGTGTTATCTGTAGCTTTACATAGGGCTGCGAACAAAATGTACTACGTTATCTGTACTCAGAGCGTTATCACTGCCTTACCTGAGGTGTTACATAGGACTGCGGCATCGTGACATACCGTCATGCTGACAGTGTTGGCACCCTTGAAATTTTCGAGGAAATTTAAGCATTTTTCCCCAAAGAAATTATTGCCATTTCACGTTTTGTTATACACGTTTATTTTCTTTGTGTGTATTGCAGCAGTGCAAAAACAGAGGAAAAAAAGGCAAATTGGACATAATTTCATACAAAACCGCAAAAATTGACCAGACAAAATTGTTGGCGCCCTCGACTTAATAATTGGTTGCACCCTTTGGAATAAATAGGTGCAATCAATCGCTTCCTATAACCATCAACAAGCTTCTTACATCTCTCATCTGGAATTTTGGACCATTCCTCTTTTGCAAACTGCTCCAGGTCTCTCATATTTGAGGCGTCTTCCCTCAACAGCAATTTTAAGATCTCTCCATAGGTGATCAATGGGATTTAGAACCAAACTCATTGCTGCCACTTCAGAACTCTCCAGTGCTTTGTTTCCATCCAGTTCTGGGGACGTACCGTATTTTTCGGACTATAGGACGCACCAGTCCATAAGATGCACCTAGGTTTTAGAGGTGGAAAATAGGGAAAAAAATATTTGAAGCAATAAATTGACATTGATATAACACTCAGGCCCTTCGACCAGTTAGCGCTGGCACTTGTTTTCCCGTGTTCGGATGCAGGAGCCACATGTGAGCCGCACCATTGACTTCCTGCTCCAGGGTCCGATGGGGGAGGAGATAAACACCAGTGCTGATTGGTTGCAGGGCCTGAATGTCATATCAATGTCACATGGGACAACTTCTGATAATGCTGGAACCGCCGCAGCATTGGAGGGAAGCAAGGTCTTTCTTACTTTTACAAGGGCCAACAAGGGGAATGCGATGGGCTTTGTCCAACTAGTGGAATAACGCTATAAGAACTATAACTCCCAGCATGTCCTGAAGACCCTATGGCATGCTTGGAGTTATAGTTCAGCACAATATTGGCAGTGTTCTTTATTTTATTGAGGTTTAACATGCCTTATGGTAAGTCTTACTGTAGCTTTTCCGTGTAGTGTACTCACTTTAACATCGCCTACTTAGCTCTGTCGCCGCAGTGAAAACCAAGAAGTGTCCGGTGTCCAGATCAAGTGCTGTAGTGATGTACTTTAATGAAGAGGCAGGGTCGGGAGGTTGTGCTGTGATGCTCCAGCCCTGCCTCTTCATTGCATCAGTACACACTGGATCTGGAGACCAGCCACTTCCCGGTATTCAGCGCACTGACAGGGCTTAGCAAGAGACATTATTGTGAGCATAGGGACTGCTGAACGCTGTGGCAAGGTACCTGTGATAAGATACCAAACATGCGCTGCTCTGACCCTGTCATCTCCATGCCAGTGATTTCAGTACAAGTGCGCTGCTGGTTCACTTCAGCCAGCGCATGATATAGCCAGCAGCTGCAGGAAGCTGAGGAGCAGCTATTAGAGTAACGGGGTATTCCTAACTTCCAATGCCCATCTCTCAGTGCTGTCTTTAGTGCCAAGAGGTGGGCGTGAGAAAGCAGCAAATATACAGTTAGGGCCAGAAATATTTGGACAGTGACACAATTTTCGTGAGTTGGGCTCTGCATGCCACCACATTGGATTTGAAATGAAACCTCTACAACAGAATTCAAGTGCAGATAGTAACGTTTAATTTGAAGGGTTGAACAAAAATATCTGATAGAAAATGTAGGAATTGTACACATTTCTTTACAAACACTCAACATTTTAGGAGGTCAAAAGTAATTGGACAAATAAACATAACCCAAACAAAATATTTTTATTTTCAATATTTTGTTGCGAATCCTTTGGAGGCAATCACTGCCTTAAGTCTGGAACCCATGGACATCACCAAACGCTGGGTTTCCTCCTTCTTAATGCTTTGCCAAGCCTTTACAGCCGCAGCCTTCAGGTCTTGCTTGTTTGTGGGTCTTTCCGTCTTAAGTCTGGATGTGAGCAAGTGAAATGCATGCTCAATTGGGTTAAGATCTGGTGATTGACTTGGCCATTGCAGAATGTTCCACTTTTTTGCACTCATGAACTCCTGGGTAGCTTTGGCTGTATGCTTGGGGTCATTGTCCATCTGTACTATGAAGCGCCGTCCAATCAACTTTGCAGCATTTGGCTGAATCTGGGCTGAAAGTATATCCCGGTACACTTCAGAATTCATCCGGCTACTCTTGTCTGCTGTTATGTCATCAATAAACACAAGTGACCCAGTGCCATTGAAAGCCATGCATGCCCATGCCATCACGTTGCCTCCACCATGTTTTACAGAGGATGTGGTGTGCCTTGGATCATGTGCCGTTCCCTTTCTTCTCCAAACTTTTTTCTTCCCATCATTCTGGTACAGGTTGATCTTTGTCTCATCTGTCCATAGAATACTTTTCCAGAACTGAGCTGGCTTCTTGAGGTGTTTTTCAGCAAATTTAACTCTGGCCTGTCTATTTTTGAAATTGATGAATGGTTTGCATCTAGATGTGAACCCTTTGTATTTACTGTCATGGAGTCTTCTCTTTACTGTTGGCTTAGAGACAGATACACCTACTTCACTTAGAGTGATCTGGACTTCAGTTGATGTTGTGAACGGGTTCTTCTTCACCAAATAAAGTATGCGGCGATCATCCACCACTGTTGTCATCCGTGGACGCCCAGGCCTTTTAGAGTTCCCAAACTCACCAGTCAATTCCTTTTTTCTCAGAATGTAACCAACTGTTGATTTTGCTACTCCAAGCATGTCTGCTATCTCTCTGATGGATTTTTTCTTTTTTTTCAGCCTCAGGATGTTCTGCTTCACCTCAATTGAGAGTTCCTTTGACCGCATGTTGTCTGGTCACAGCAACGGCTTCCAAATGCAAAACCACACACCTGGAATCCACCCCTGACCTTTTAACTACTTCATTGATTACAGGTTAACGAGGGATACGCCTTCAGAGTTAATTGCAGCCCTTAGAGTCCATTGTCCAATTACTTTTGGTCCCTTGAAAAAGAGGAGGCTATGCATTACAGAGCTATAATTCCTAAACCCTTTCTCCGATTTGGATGTGGAAACTCTCATATTGCAGCTGGGAGTGTGCACTTTCAGCCCATAGTATATATATAATTGTATTTCTGAACATGTTTTTGTAAACAGCTAAAATAACAAAACTTGTGTCACTGTCCAAATATTTCTGGCCCTAACTGTACATGTCCTTAAATAGAAGGCACACATGGTTGCCCCAGTCACCGGATTCTTCAGCGGAGACCATTTCCTGCCTCTTCTGACAACACTCCACCGCTGGCTCCCCCCTCCCAAGTAAGCCAAGTAAATTATATTCTGACTATATTCGGACTATAAGACGCACCCCACACTTTTCCTCCAAAATTTGGAGAATAAAGGGTGTCATGGTCTGAAAAATATGATATATTTGAAGTCATTGTCCTGCTTAAAGACCCATGACCTAGGACGAAAATCCAGCTTTGTAACACTGGACATTAAATTGCGACCCAAAATCCTTTGTTAATCTGCAGATTTCATGATGCAGATCACACAGTCAAGGCACCCAGTGCTAAAGGCAGCAAAACAACCCGAAGACAACTTTGAACCTCCACCGTATCTGACTCTAGGTCCTGTGTGCTTTTCTTTGTAGGCCTCATTCTGTTTTTGGTAAACAGCAGAATGATATGCTGTACCAATAATCTCTATCTCTGTCTCATTTGTCAGCAAGACGTTTTCCCAGAAGCATTTTGACTTACTAATGTACATTTTGGCAAAATGCAGTGTAGCTTTTTATATGTCTCTGTGTCAGCAGTGGGGTCATCCTGGGTTTCCTTCCATAGTATTTAATTTCATTCAAATGTCAACAGATAGTTAGCGCCGACACTGATGAGTGCTGAGTAGTGATGAGGGAGCGTAATCGTTACTATTCACAACTTGCACGAATAGTACGGTATTCACGATACTCATTACTCGGTGAGTATCACTGATATTCGTGAGTGACGTGCTGATAGTTATCGATCTGACACAAATTGTCAGCTCCCTTCAGTACACAAAGGGAGTCGGTACCCAAGTGACAACAGATTGAATGGTATGCTCTCACTGGGGGGCACAGCAATGTGTTTTATGTAGTAAATATGCAAAAAAGCCCACCCTCTCCCAGAAATACTCGTTATATGGCCGGATGTGTGTAAGCGGAGCCTATCACTAATTGACTAACATTAGATTCACTATTTCGACGAGTACACGAGTATTACAAAGTACTCGTTACAAGTATAGTGTAACTATAACAGGTGCAGGGGTTGCGATCGCACCCGGGCCCTGCAGCCTAGGGGGCTCCAAAAGTCCCTTTGGCCTATAGAAAAAGACTAATACTATTAAAGATTTGCAATAATTGGGGGCCCCACTGGGGCTTCCGCAGCAGGGCCCATGGGCCTGAAGTTACGCCACTGGCGATTACGGTTATTAAGCTACTCGCTCATCACTAGTCTTGAGCCTATAGGACAGCTTGAATTTCTTTGGATTGGAGCTGGTTATCCACCATCCAGACTATCATGTGTTGCAATCTTTGGATAAATATTCTCTGCTGTCCATGTCCAAGTAGATTAGCTACAGTGCCAATGCTTGTAAAATCTTGATTATGTTTGTGCAGAATCGACAAATAAACATCAAGATATGATTTTCATATTCCCCAAACTTGTTACTTGCAAAAAATAGTAATGGCAGTCTGATTAGGAGCGCTCTAAGGATCAAGCAGACATATAAGATGTTTTAGTAAATGGCAAACCTTTCATTAATTTCTTAGCTCCCCTCACAGCTCCACTACGCGTTTCAACTGTATAAACAGTCTTCATCAGGTGGTGTAAGGGGGTACACTGGACATTGGCATTATATAGATAGCAGTTACTCATGATTGATCTTTTGTTAAACAATGCTCTGCTTCCAACTGGCTGATTCACAATTATTCAATTAACTCTTCACTTATCCAACAAAGAATAATCTCCTATTCACCTCCGCCTGCTGAGCCGCACACCAGATATAAGGCTGCTCTGTGTTTACAGCCTATTTTTTTTTCATAAAACAATCTCCTGTTCACCTATAGAGGGCATACTTCCCATTAATCTATCCCCACAAAGGTTTCTCCAAATTATATAGTTAGTTTCTATGTTGCACTCATTTTTCAACAGACAGATAGGATAAAAATAGCATAAAAAAAAATATATATAAAGATAACAGTAAAAAAATGTGATTTCTTTTACTGTTTCTTCAAGGCAGAAGGTTGCCATTTGAAATTACTTTAGTTTTGTGTCATGTCTGTGATCTGCTTTTATTCTACAACATTAAACAACTGATAAACAACAATTACAACAGTTGTAAAGTCTCTAACAGCCAGGCTGATCTAGTGACTTGACCTGTGCTTTTGGCCCTTCTGTGATGTCATGTGCTCATTTGCATATGATGATATAACAGTGGCCTTTGTGATGTCATGGAACAGTGGTTATAAAAGACTGTGCAGCATCAATATCAGTCATTTGTCTTTAAACACTCGGTGGGTGAAGAGACATTTTCTTGCGCTATGGTAAATTAATAGAATAATAGAATAAGTTAATAGTTCATAGATAAAGTAATAATTAATAGAATAACCCGTATGATAGAAAAGCTGTATAGTACAAGACAGGCTCCATCACAGATTCACTTTCTTGTATGGTTAGCACTTTTACTACATTTTGTTTTGTTTTTTTGGGGAGTGCGAACTTGGGGGGAGGGTATTTTTTTAGGGGGGCGGGTTTGTGGAGGTTGCAGGTTTGGTGAGGTGGGGGGTGTGGATTTGGGGGGTTTGGGGTGGTGCACAGGTTACAAACCAAAAACTGTACAGTGGGTGTGGCTATGTGGAGTATGTGTGGCTATGTGCAGTGGATGGGCTATGCAGATTGGGTGTGGCTATGCAGAGCGGGAATGGCTATGTGGAGTGTGTGTGGCTATGTGCAGTGAGGGTGGCTATGTGGAGTGCGTGTGGCTATGTGGAGTGGGTGGGCTATGCAAAGTGGGTGTGGCTATGCAGAGTGGGCATGGCTATGTGGAGTGGGCAGGTCTTGATAAATGCACACAGCTTAGTAGCATGGGCAGGGCTATGGAGTGGGCGGGGCTTGATACATACACATACACCCACACACATACATACTTGCATACAGTCAGCTTTATATATATAGATTTACTGTTGTGGTCTCAGCTTTTTGGGTATTTTGCTGTTTTGCTCTTTACTTTGCTTCAGTGTGTTGGGCCTTCCTGCTCTCGTGTATCCAGTCACCAGCTGCCACTCTGTTCGCTGCCTGGGAAGAGCTCTGCTAAAGTCCCCCCTTGCCAGTACTGGCAGGCAGGTGAAAGGTATCTGTTAGCAGGGCGTTAATCAGCGTGATGTCCACAGCGAGCAACAGAGAATGTTAATGTATTGAGAATTAACAAGATCCAGCTTACAACATGAGAATAGGATCAATCTGGTTTCTGGGAGAGGGAGAGAGAAATCTGCTGCGACCTTCAGCTTCCAGTTCCACACTAGAATGTACATGCTGGGAGCAGGAGGAGGAACATCCTGTCTCTGAATGAGGACCTTTTTTTTTTTTTTTTTTTAACTTTGTTGACATCTGAACAATGTGCATGCAGACATAAAATCACATTATATTAAACAAACAATAGTTGTTGCAATACATACAGATCAATATGCATTAGGCCAACAGTATCCCCGACTCTTAATGGTCACCTGAACTGGACATGGACATAGTGAACTTTAGTCCCCAATTGTTATTATACAAAGGTTTGCACCTCTTCCTCGGTACCCCTATATGTCTACTTGATCCTTAGAGCGCTCCTAATCAGACCGCCATTACTATTTTTTGCATGAAAACCACTCCCTATTGAGGGACTGGCGGCTGGAGCAGCTCAGGAACAGCACAAACGATCTGCCTTGAGGACCTAGCGTTTCCCTGGTAACCCACAACAAAGAGCGGTGACGCAAATTGGGTTTCGTGGTCACGTGACCGGATAGGTCCTGTTCCGAGGACCAGGAGAGAGGAGAGCGGAGAGGCAGCGCTACACGGCCGGCGGCAGAGGCTGGTAAACCGGGTTGTGCAGGACTTGCACAACTCGATAAGGTGAGTGGCCACCTACCCACGCTACTTAGACGTTTTTAATAAGGGGATCCTACACATTTGCGCCCCTTTTCCTTTTTGTTTTCCAAACTTGTTACTTGTCACAGGTTACTTTGAATAATAATCGCATGCTTGAAACAAAGTTGTTTGCCCACAATTTTGCAAAGTTGCTAACAATTCTGTCCTGCCCATATTTGGGGTTCTGTTTTTTTTGTGGTGTTCCAATACACACAAAAGGAAATCAACATGTATATGAGAAATGCTGGTGGTGTAATGTGACCAGCAGCAAACGCAGCATGTCGGTCGCACTTGGAGCAAGCTGTCACACTGCTGCGCACCATTAAGGGTCGGGGATACCTTTCACCTGCCTGCCAGTACTGGCAAGGGGGACTTTAGCAGAGCTCTTCCCAGGCAGTGAACAGAGTGGCGGCTGGTGACTGGATACACGAGAGCAGGAAGGCCTAACACACTGAAGCAAAGCAAAGCAAAGAGCAAAACAGCAAAATAACCAAAAAGCTGAGACCACAACAGTAAATGTATATATATAAAGCTGACTGTATGCACGTATGTATGTGTGTGGGTGTATGTGTATGTATCAAGCCCCGCCCACTCCATAGCCCTGCCCATGCTACTAAGCTGTGTGCATTTATCAAGACCTGCCCACTCCACATAGCCACGCCCACTCTGCATAGCCGCACCCACTTTGCACAGCCCACCCACTCCACATAGCCACACCCACTGCACATAGCCACACACACTCCACATAGCCACACCCACTCTGCATAGCCACACCCAATCTGCATAGCCCATCCACTGCACATAGCCACACATACTCCACATAGCCACACCAACTGCACAGTTTTTGGTTTGTAACCTGTGCACCACCCCAAACCCCCCAAATCCACACCCCCCACCTCACCAAACCTGCAACCCCCACAAACCCGCCCCCCTAAAAAAATACCCTCCCCCCCTAAGTTCGCACTCCCCAAAAAAACAAAACAAAATGTAGTAAAAGTGCTAACCATACAAGAAAGTAAATCTGTGATGGAGCCTGTCTTGTACTATACAGCTTTTCTATTATACGGGTTATTCTATCAATTATTACTTTATCTATGAACTATTAACTTATTCTATTATTCTATTAATTTACCATAGCGCAAGAAAATGTCTCTTCACCCACCGAGTGTTCAAAGACAAATGACTGATATTGATGCTGCACAGTCTTTTGTAACCACTGTTCCATGACATCACAAAGGCCACTGTTATATCATCATATGCAAATGAGCACATGACATCACAGAAGGGCCAAAAGCACAGGTCAAGTCACTAGATCAGCCTGGCTGTTAGACACTTTACAACTGTTGTAATTGTTGTTTATCAGTTGTTTAATGTTGTAGAATAAAACCAGATCACAGACGTGGCACAAAACTAAAGTTATTTCAAATGGCAACCTTCTGCCTTGAAGAAACAGTAAAAGAAATCACATTTTGGCAGTCAGGCTAGGGTCACACATAAGCCCTTGGTCCGTTTTTGGCTTCATTTTTGGCATTTTTTTTTTCTAAGTCTAAAAACTGACAGAAAAACGGATTGGATGTAATAAACACCCTGTCCGTTTTTTTCTGGACCTAAAAACATTGCTATGGCTGGGGTCACACATAGAAATCCATTTTTGGAAGTGATTTCCATGACCAATCCATTTTTTTTGGGTGCTTTTTGAGCCTCCTGCACCTCTGAACGTTTTCAGACAGAGCAATGTTTTTAGGTCCAGAAAAAAACGGACAAGGTGTTTATTACATCCAATCCGTTTTTCTGTCAGTTTTTGGACTTAGAAAAAAAAAATGACAAAAATGAAGCCAAAAACGGACCAGGGGCTTATGTGTGACCCTAGCCTATGTCCGTTTTTGAGCCAAAAACGTTGCTAGCAACGTTTTGTCATCAGTTAAAAAACGCATGCGTTTTTTTAACATGGGGCCCTATGGGAAACGCATGCGTTAACGCATATCCGTTTTTAATGAAAAAAAATGAAAAAATGACAAAGTCTAAAAAACTCCAGGGGTGTAGGAGGCTCAAACAGCACCAAAAAAAAAACGGATTGGTCATGGAAATCACTTCCAAAAACGGATTTCTATGTGTGACCCCAGCCTCAGTAAGACCAAGCAGAGGGTAAAAATTATGGAATCATTAAAAACAAACACACAAAAGAACACTCCAATACATTACTAGTAATTTATTGCACCACCTCTGGCTTTAATAACAGCTTGCAGTCTCTGAGGCATGGGCTTAATGAGTGACAAACAGTACTCATCATCAATCTGGCTCCAACTTTCTCTGATTGCTGTTGCCAGATCAGCTTTGCAGGTTGGAGCCTTGCCATGGACCATTTTCTTCAACTTCCACCAAAGATTTTCAATTGGATTGAGATCTGGACTATTTGCAGGCCATGACATGGACCTTATGTGTCTTCTTTCAAGGAATGTTTTCACAGTATTTGCTCTATGGCAGGATGCATTATCATCTTGATAAATGATTTAATCATCCCCAAACATCCTTTCAATTGATTGAATAAGAAAAGTGTCCAAAATATCAGTGTAAACTTGAGCATTTGTTGAAGATGTAATGACAGCCATCTCCCCAGTGCCTTTATCTGACATGCAGCCCCATATCATCAATGACTGTGGAAATTTGCATGTTCTCTTCAGGCAGTCATCTTTATAAATCTCATTGGAACGACACCAAACAAAAGTTCCAACATTATCACCTTGCCCAATGCTGATTTGTGATTCATCACTGAATATAACTTTCATCCAGTCATCATCAGTCCACTATTGCTTTTCATTAGCCCATTGTAACCTAGTTTTTTTCTGTTTAGGTGTTAATGATGGCTTTTGTTTAGCTTTTCTGTATGTAAATCCCATTTCCTTTAGGCAGTTTCTTACAGTTTGGTCACAGACATTGACCCCAGTTTCCTCCCATTCGTTCCTCATTTGTTTTGTTGTGCATTTCCTGTTTTGGAGACATATTGCTTTAAGTTTCTGGTCTTGACGCTTTGGTGTCTTCCTTGATCTACCAGTATGTTTCCCTTTAACAACCTTCCCATGTTGTTTGTATTTTGACCGGATTTTAGACACAGCTGACTGTGAACAACCAACATCTTTTGCAACATTGCGTGATGATTTAATCTCTTTTAAGAGTTTGATAATCCTCTCCTTTGCTTCAATTGACATCAATCGTGTTGGAGCCATGATTCATGTCAGTCCACTTGGTGCAACAGCTCTCCAATGTGTGATTACCCTTTTTTAGATGTAGACTAACGAGCAGATCTAATTTGATTCAGGTGTTAGTTTTGGGAATGAAAATTTACAGGATGTTTCCATAATTTTTTTTCAGAATTGAATGATTCCATAATTTTTTCCCTCTGCTTGGTCTGAAAAAAGGTACCCTTACTGACTACCACAGTTTTTATCTTGATTTATTTTAGTGTTTCTTAAAGCCATAAAGTTGCCATTTGACATGACTTTAGTTTTGTGCCATGTCTGTGATCTGCTTTTTTTCTACAATATTAAACAACTGAATAAACATCCTCCGAGCCAGGTGATTCCATAATTTTTGCCAGGGACTGTATATATAAAGCTAAGTGTATGTGTATGTATCATAGCTTCTACTCCTTTGGTAGCCCCGCCTCCTTCACCTAACTCCACCCATTCCACTTAGTCACATGGCAGGGCTATGTGGAGGGGGCAGGGCTACTGAGGGGAAGGGCTATGTAGAGGGGGCATATCTATGTGAAGGATGGGGGCTGCCGGAGGGGGCAGCTATGTGAAGGGGTGGGGCTATATGGAGGGGCAGAGCTATGAAGGAGTGGGGCTATGTGTGAGGGCAGAGCTATGAAGGGGTTGGGCTACCAGAAGGGACAGAGCTATGACCATATATGGATATTACGCCTGGGCAATGCCAGGCTCTACAGCTTGTCAAATATAAAGCTGCAACAGCAGTAAGCCACAGAGCACTAGCACTGACCTCACCACCCGGCACAACTGAGCTCACAACCGAAAGAAACAGAGAGAAAGGAGCCTGGTAGAGCCTCATGCTGGAGGACTGCTGGAGGCTGGGCTAAAGTAGAGTGTCGGCTCTAGAGGGGACCGTAGTTTACCCGGCATCCCCAAACAACACGACGGGGGGTCTGAGTTTCAGATTGAGATCCCTACCCAAAGGACAGGCAGCTCAGTGACAAACTTAGGACTCACAGAAGCCCGAGTCACCGCCATACTGTCCAGCGTTTCACACACACAACCGTGGAGACGGAGACCGTAATAGCCCGGAAAGGACACTGCAGACTGTGTGAGGGGTCACAGAGAGAGAGAGGCCTGCTGCAGGAAGCAAAGGGAACCCGGAGAGGGAGAATGTGCCCGTGTACTAATAACTGAACTTGAACTGTGTAAGAACTGTAACTGTGCTGTAAAGTAACTTGAAGAGCTGAGAGTAAAGCTTTGGAAACCCTGGAACTGCTTCCCTTGTGTCTCTGCATGAAAGCTATTAATTCTCTCCATACAGGATACAGCCTGTCAGCACCAGCAAAGAGGAGAGATCCCTGCAGCGTCTGCAAAGTAAGTGTGCTACACACTCCACAATAGACTTAACCCTTACTGCCCCGGGGAACACAGTTCTACTCACTGGAACTACACCACCTAAGCTGCCACTACATCATCCCCGGAGGTTCTGCAGCAGCGGCGGCCCCCATCACTGGCCGCATCAAGTGGGTGGCGTCACGACTGACAATCCCCTGTAAATATTCCCCTTTAATTGCCAGGGCCCGGGACACGGTCCGGACCAGGACCACCCGTGATTTCCCCAGTAAAGACCCGGTCCGGTACCGAGTACCCTCGTCCCAGTGGGCTCGACATATATATACAGAATAATACAGATACTGAGGATTACACCCAGTATAAAGGACAGAAGTGGTACTGTGCAGTGTGTATATAGAATAGTATATAGTGTGGACTCCCCACTATAAAGTATACAAAATACTGATATATATAGTCACAGCCCCATACTAAATACTATATACGCAGCTCCACAGAACATACTAACATGTTAGTAGCATATAGCTGTAGAGCTGTGCATACTGGGTGCAATTGTCCATATATGTACCTATAGATATGGAGTTGAGATTATATATATATACACACAAGACTGAGGCATGTGGTAGTCACAATGCCCCAGTCACAATGCTCCCTTTGATTGACACATTGCCCCCTGTGGTACTTAGAATGCCACCTATGGTAGCCACAATGCTCCCTATAGTAGTCATAATGCCCCCTGTGGTAGCCACAGTGCCCCCATGGTAGTCAAAATGACTCCTGTGATATCACAATGCCCCATGTGCTAGTCATGCTTCCAATGGTAGTCACAATGCCTCCTATAATAGCCACAATGCTCCATGTAGTAGTCACAATGTCTCCTATGGTAGCCACAATGCCTCCTGAGGTAGCCATAATGGCCCCTGTGTTAGCCACAATGCTCCCTGTGGTAGTCACAAAGCCCTTCAGTAGCCACAATGCCTCCTGAGGTTGCCATAATGCTGGTACTGGCAAGGGACTGACTACTCACTCTGTGAGGTGGGCAGTGATGTCTGCTCTGAGCTTCTTGTCTGAATTGCGTTCAGTATTATGTGACATGGGGAGATGGCGTCGGTTGTGGGGGCTCCTCTATGTGTATATATTATATATGCAGTGCAGGGGCACAGGAGACGCCCATATACATATAACCTCAACTTCTTTACTCACCAAGGGAAGGCAGCCCGCCAGTAGTCAGAGTCGGGTCGGCATACAGAGGATGGTGTCAGCAGGTATGTGCATGCGGCCCAAATTACCGCGACCGCACGTTCGCAATCGCGGCTGCGCGTCATTAGAAGATATTAAAGGGCCAGCAGCAATCCAGGGCAAGCAGCCCATTATGCAGCATACAGCTCAATGCTGCTGCCCGCTGACTCCCCGCTGTGCTCAGAGGTGGTGCGGCGGCCGCAAGATGATTTAAATAGGAAAAAGTATTAATGACCAACGAGTAGTGCTCAAGTAGGGTCTCCAACCCGTAATTATTATAATGATAACTTGGCACAAAAAATTAATGCAAAAATTCTGTGTTTATTAAGCAGCTCAAACTAACAGAATTGTAACGCAAAACGTTTCGGCCTCATTGGCCTTCATCAGTTGCTATAAAGATAAAGAAAAAATATCACAACATGACCAATATTCAAGTACATACAGTAACATAAAATATAGGAAAACCAATAGAAACTTCTACCATCAATTCTGGACAGGCTACTTCTGAGAGCTGATGTAGTATATACAGTATGTTATTGTATGTACATGAATATTGGTCATGTTGTGATATTTTTTCTTTATCTTTATAGCAACTGATGAAGGCCAATGAGGCCGAAACGTTTTGCGTTACAATTCTGTTCGTTTGAGCTGCTTAATAAACACAGAATTTTTGCATTAATTTTTTGTGCCAAGTTATCATTATAGCAAAATGATTTAAAGTCGGCCTGCGGCCGGAGGAGTGGGGGCAGTGGCCCCGCCCATGCCACCATCACCAGCCAATCGGGAATGTTCCCGGTAGTCCCACCTGCCAGTCCGGGCCTGCTCGCAGGATTCAGCGCCTCCAGGGAGCCCAACACCTTCAGGGAAGTCACCTACTGCTGTTCTCACTTTGCTGCAGCTCTGCAGCTCCTGTTCTCTGCCTTTTCTGGTCGGCTCTTACTGGCCTACTCTTGTCTTTACTTCTCAGCCTACTCCGGCCTACTGCTTAACTCCTCCTAGTGTTCCCCTTTTGTACCCGGTCTGTCACCTGACCTACGTCCCCACCCACTGTGTGTGGCTCTATCACCTCTTGCCCGTCTAGAGTCCCGGGCACCGGATTGGGTCTTGTGTCCATGGGTGTGTCTTTTGAAGGTGTTCTGTGTGAAACCTGTCTCCACCTGCCTGGCTGCAGTTCCTTCTTGTGGCCTCCTGGTCGCAGGGGCGCCACACTCTCTCACTGTTCTTCTTCTTACTCCTCTTCCACTGTTCTATCTCGAACTGTGTGTTCCCGGGTTTTCTAGTGTTGGTCTCTCCACCCACTTAGTCAGTGCTACTCTACATTCCACCCACCTACTCTTAACACCTGCCACCCCTTGCCCAACCTAGAGTCCTAGGTGTATGGTCAGTATATGCATCTGTCTGGGTGTTTTGTCAACCATCTTGCCTTACCTGGCTGCACTTCCCTTTGTGGCCACCTAGTCACATGGGCGCCACAGTGAGCAAGCCCAGAAGCTGTGCTCAGTACATAACCCCCTGTCTCTCCCTGCTTTTCCATCCTCCATCTCCTCTATCCTGTCTCCCCTGTCCTCTATCCTGTCCTCTCCCCTGTCCTGTCCCCTGTCCTGTTCTCTTTGAGTACCTTCCGCCAGGATAATAGGGAACCCGGGGCCTGGGGTGAAATGCCTCTGGTCGAACCACACAGGGGTCAGCAATAGCCAGGAAAGCCCCTATGTCTTTAAAACCTGACACTTTGGGTCCATCAATTGAGACGTCCTGCAGGTGACGTTGCCATTGCTCTTAGTAGCTTGGGGACAAAGGCAGGAGGCCAAACACTCCACAAGGGGTATCTGTGGTGCAGGAGTTAGAGGTCCATTCGGGTCAGGGTGGTGGTAACTCTTCAGGTGGGATGCAGTGCTCATGCTGAACCGAACAAAGTGGTGGTGTGCTTGGCTCCCTCCGATCCTTGAGGTACAACCAGATTGTAGGTGGCCAGGTTGCCCATAGTCAAAACATTTCCTCTCCATGGTTCCCCAAGGTTATGGTTGGAAATGTTGAAGCTCGGGATTGTAAGGTGTGGTCATCGACCTGCGGCTGGGTGATGGTGCAGATATAACTGGAGGGGGCTGCGGCATGAGGGCAGGCTGTGGTTTATAGTGCACAAGATTCACTGGACAAGGTGGGGGTACATGGGGCTCCCTCAGAGTCCTTGAAGGAAAACTAGATTGCAGGTGCCCAGGTTTCCCGCATCCATAACATCTCCTCTCTGTAAATCCCCAGGTCGTGGTTGGAACTGTTGGGGCCTAGGATTTTGAAGGGTGGTTGTCATCGGTCTGCGGCTGGGTGGAAGTGCAGATATAACCAGAGGAGACTGGGGCGCAGGGGCAAACTGTGATTTATCATCCAGTAGCCTCCTCCACTGTGGTCGGATAGTAAGGGCCTCATCAGCCAGGTTGCAGCTCTATCCAATGTGGGTGATTTGCATTCCTGGACCCATTCTCATATTTCTGAGGGGCACTTGGCAAGAAATTGTTCTATAAGAAATACCTGTACAACATCTTCCCAGTAGGAATGCGTTTTCCGCTTCCAGCCATCTCTGACATGCCTGGGACATCTTCTGGGCATACATCTTAATCTTAAATGATCCCCCCGTGGTGCATGGGAGTTCTCAGAACTGGGCCCTATACGAGTCTGGGATGATAGCATGGTAATCCAAGATAATCTGTTTTACAAAGTTATGATCCCGGTTCCACTGTGAGTCAATGGTACGATAAGCCTCTGCCACGCTTCCATTCAGGAGTCCCACTAATAAACGCATCCATTTAGAGTGGGGCACCTCCATCACGGCACACTGCTGCTCAAAGTCCTTAAAGAACCCATCCACATCTCTGGAAATCTCATCAAATGGCTTGATCCATGCAGGCTCCCGTTGGGTTTACACTCTAAATCGCATTACTCCCTCGTTCGAGCTCCATGGCTTCTTGTCTCCATTGTGCTCGGCGGACATCCTCCTCCTTATACTCCTGAGAGACATCTGGGCCCAGAACCGCCATCTCTTCTTCGTACTACATCAACCACTGGCTTTTTGGGGTGGGGGTCCCCGTCTCCAGAACTTGTCTGTTAGGCATCTGAGAGGAGGTGGACGGGCTAGCACCCACCAGTAGATCAATTAAAGCCTCTTTAGTCAGTCCTTGATAGTCCAGGCCCAGGTCTCTGGCTCACTGCTGTAGACTGAATACGGTCCAGCGTCTGTACTCACTCTGTGGATGGTTCTCCATTGGGCTGCGCTCTGTTGATCCCACTGCTTGACACCAGTTGTCACGGGGTCCTTCTCCGGTATCCCACAATCAACAGAGCGAGAGATGCATGATCAACCCAAGAACCTTTATTGCTTCAAAAACATAAAATTCCCTTAAACAGTCCAGCCATATATTGTATGTCCATGTAATCCAGGTGACTCTCCCAACGCGTTTTCTGCAACCCTATGCACTTCGTCAGGAGTGTTATTGTCCTGATAAAGTGCATAGGGTTGCACGAAAGACGTTGAGGCTCAATAAAATCTTTTGACTCAAGTGGACCAGTTTGGACATCTACTACTCACCTAGCAGTGCGGACCTTTATTCATCCGTTCCCTGTCTACATGTGGTATTTAACTGGAATCCCAGCAAAGTCAATGGGTTTTCCACTTTTGCTGTTCAATCTTTGCTTTTTTGACCTGATGCATTTTTTTCCCTTGAAAAGTGATCCGCAAAAGAAATGAGCTGTCACTTATGGGTGCACTTTTCTGATCCGCTTAAACCATTTTCTATGGGCTATAAAACGCACCAGAAAAACTGGATCGAAAACGGAACCAAAACAGATGATCTGTTTCTGATCCTTTTTTTTTTAAAAAAAAAAGCTGATCCAGATTTCCAGCTGAGAAAGACACAAAATAAAACAGAACAAAAGCGCACAATGTGAACACAGCCTAACAATTGTCTTTGATTATTCTATTTTGGCTGCATTTTTATATCTGGTTTCCCCCAAGTTTGATGTATTTCTGGGGACGATTTGAAGCAGTGCTTTTATGTGTTTTTTTACACTACAGCATTGATTCCACACTTTAAAAAAATATCTGTATTTTTTACATACCCGTATATACTCGTGTATAAGCCGACCCGTGTATAAGCCGACCCCCCTACTTTTGTCCCCAAAACCTGGGAAAACGTATTGACTCGCGTATAAGCCGAGGGTGGACTCCAGCACAGGTATGCAGCCCCCAGCAGTGTGGTATACAGCCCCAGCAGTGTGGTATATAGCAGGTCCCCAGCATCGTATACAGCCCCAGCAGTGTGGTATATAGCAGGTCCCCAGCATCATATACAGCCCCAGCAGTGTGGTATATAGCAGGTCCCCAGCATCATATACAGCCCCAGCAGTGTGGTATATAGCAGGTCCCCAGCATTGTACACAGCCCCAGCAGTGTGGTATATAGCAGGTCCCCAGCATCATATACAGCCCCAGCAGTGTGGTATATAGCAGGTCCCCAGCATTATATACAGCTCCAGCAGTGTGGTATATAGCAGGTCCCCAGCATCGTATACAGCCCCAGCAGTGTGGTATATAGCAGGTCCCCAGCATCATATACAGCCCCAGCAGTGTGGTATATAGCAGGTCCCCAGCATTATATACAGCTCCAGCAGTGTGGTATATAGCAGGTCCCCAGCATCATATACAGCCCCAGCAGTGTGGTATATAGCAGGTCCCCAGCATTATATACAGCTCCAGCAGTGTGGTATATAGCAGGTCCCCAGCATCGTATACAGCCCCAGCAGTGTGGTATATAGCAGGTCCCCAGCATCATATACAGCCCCAGCAGTGTGGTATATAGCAGGTCCCCAGCATTGCATACAGCCCCAGCAGTGTGGTATATAGCAGGTCCCCAGCATTGCATACAGCCCCAGCAGTGTGGTATATAGCAGGTCCCCAGCATCATATACAGCCCCAGCAGTGTGGTATATAGCAGGTCCCCAGCATTGTACACAGCCCCAGCAGTGTGGTATATAGCAGGTCCCCAGCATCATATACAGCCCCAGCAGTGTGGTATATAGCAGGTCCCCAGCATTATATACAGCCCCAGCAGTGTGGTATATAGCAGGTCCCCAGCATTGTATACAGCCCCAGCAGTGTGGTATTTAGCAGGTCCCCAGCATCATATACAGCCCCAGCAGTGTGGTATATAGCAGATCCCCAGCATTGTATACAGCCCCAGCAGTGTGGTATATAGCAGATCCCCAGCATCATATACAGCCCCAGCAGTGTGGTATATAGCAGGTCCCCAGCATTGCATACAGCCCCAGCAGTGTGGTATATAGCAGGTCCCCAGCATTGTATACAGCCCCAGCAGTGTGGTATATAGCAGGTCCCCAGCATCATATACAGCCCCAGCAGTGTGGTATATAGCAAGTCCCCAGCATTGCATACAGCCCCAGCAGTGTGGTATATAGCAGGGCCCCAGCATTGCATTCAGCCCCAGCAGTGTGGTATATAGCAGGTCCCCAGCATTGCATACAGCCCCAGCAGTGTGGTATATAGCAGGTCCCCAGCATTGTATACAGCCCCAGCAGTGTGGTATATAGCAGGTCCCCAGCATCATATACAGCCCCAGCAGTGTGGTATATAGCAAGTCCCCAGCATTGCATACAGCCCCAGCAGTGTGGTATATAGCAGGTCCCCAGCATTGCATACAGCCCCAGCAGTGTGGTATATAGCAGGTCCCCAGCATTGCATACAGCCCCAGCAGTGTGGTATATAGCAGGTCCCCAGCATCGTATACAGCCCCAGCAGTGTGGTATATAGCAGGTCCCCAGCATTGCATACAGCCCCAGCAGTGTGGTATATAGCAGGTCCCCAGCATCATATACAGCCCCAGCAGTGTGGTATATAGCAGGTCCCCAGCATTGCATACAGCCCCAGCAGTGTGGTATATAGCAGGTCCCCAGTATTGTATACAGCCCCAGCAGTGCCAGCCATTTTATACAGGCCCCCCGCACTGTTTGGCGCCCCCCCCCCTCACAGGATGGCCCCCCCTCACGCAGCGCTGCGCATATACATTACTAGGCTATCAGCTGTCACCCTCCGGTGGCGGATCGCGGCTCCTGGGCTCCGGGCTTCCATCTTCATCTCTGTCTTCCTGCTTTGTGACCGGGGCTCATCGCGATGACGTCATCGCGACTCCGGCCGGTCACGTGACAAGCAGGAAGACAGAGATGAAGATGGAAGCCCGGAGCCCAGGAGCCGCGATCCGCCACCGGAGGGTGACAGCTGATAGCCTGGTAATGTATATGCGCAGCGCTGCGTGAGGGGGGGCCATCCTGTGAGGGGGGGCCCCAAACAGTGAGGGGGGCCTGTATGACTCGCGTATAAGCCGAGGGGGGACTTTTCAGCCCAATTTTTGGGCTGAAAAACTTGGCTTATACGCGAGTATATACGGTATTTTTTTATTATGCAAGAGTATGGAGAAAAAAATAACAAAACTGCACAGTTCATCAGCATTTTCCTTCTGTAAAAATAATCACATTAAGGGCCTGTTTGCACGATGCATATTTTGCTGCGTATTTTGTGTGTATAAGCAGCAGATCTGCAGCAAATCTGCAGCAGCGTGTTTTCCCAGCAAAATCTATGGGTTTTGCTAATTCCTGTCCGCATGGAGCCACTAAAATTCACAGCAGATATACTTTGGAACCCTGAGTGGGGACTTCTCTGACTTCTAGGTGCGCTAGCTACGCCTATTCTAAAAGGTCTCTACACACTGAACTGTCAGATATGGCATAGATATTGTGATGCAGCGGCTTGCTGCTTTGTCAAAATATCTGCAGGGGGTGTGTCCTGGCTGGCCATGTACATCCCCATGGGTATGTCACATCTCATATAGGTTGACTCCCTCCTGATCACATGGTCTCTGTGATGCAAACAAGATCTCTGTGTGTTTTGAAGTGGCTGGAGTCGCCATCTTCCTGGAGACACATGGTCAGGAGACAGTGTTTCTCTGTGCTTGGGAGCAGGTGCGTCCCTGGAAGGCAAGAGGGTCGGACACCAAGGTTAGAGAACCTGGGATGGCTCACTGAGTTCAAGAGGCTACAGTCCACTGAAGGTACCGTTACACACAGAGATATATTGCTTGCAACTCACTGGTTGCAGTGAAAGCATGGACACATTGTTCCATTTGTTCACGGCAACAAAATGGAACAATGTGTCCATGATTTCACTGCAAACAGTGAGTTGCAAGCAATATATCTCTGTGTGTAATGGTACCTTTAGAGTCTGGATCAGACAGGTGTCTGCGATCCCAGAGAGACAGCTTCTTAAACAATGTACGAAGACGTCATTGGACACTATGAAGGACTAAGTGTGATATGCCATGTGGGCACATCTGCCCTTGGAACAAACCAGTGGTTCTTAAGTTCTTTTGACACATATGAACTATGCTTTAGTGGTTTATGAGGTCTTAATAAACAAACTGGAGAGTGTTCCCATGAGATTTACTTCCTCTGCCAAAAGTATATTCCCCAACATGCTACCAGTGAGCAAATGCCTACAATATCTATGCCGATTTTTACAGTTCAGTGTGTAGAGATCTTTCAGAATAGGCGTAGCTCGTGCTCCTACACAAATTGCGCAGAAGGGGCAGAGAAGTCCCGATTCAGGCTGCAAAAGCCGACAGGACTTCAATGTTTATAATAAAGTAGAAGTTTTTACATAATCATGCAACCCCTCATCAGGTCCCCATGATTTATATACATACTCACATAACATTTTAATCAAAATTACACACATTAACATAGGGCACAAGCTCTGTTTTCTTAGATGTCAGTAACATGAAATGACGCACGCTGGACAACAATCTGCACCTCCCTGCACCAAAATAACGAATTACATCTTTTTTGGAGCGTTATTCTGTCTGTAGGTGCAGATTTCGGTCTCCAAAAATCCACACCACTATTCTCCTGTTCGAACGCGCTCTAAAAACGCTACTTTAAAACTGTTCCAAAAATGCATCAAGTAATGAAGAAAAAGCATAAAAAACAACCCAGCAACACTACAATAATTCGAATTGTTCTTGATATTGACACCGGCAGGAAACATACGGATAAAAGCAGCAGCAGAAACTCATTTATGCCACTTGTGAACGTAGCCTCAGTATTACATTTTTACAACATCTTTTATGTTTAGAAGATGTGCACAGACAAAATGGGTTTCAATATAATTTAATTTTATTAGTACAGATCTAAAAACATTGCAATATTTAAAAAAAAGAGACACAGGTGTGTATATGGGAGAGACACTAGCAGGTGACAAAATCCGGAGAAAGCAATAGTATGAGTCGAATAGATTGGGTGCGCCACCGAGGGGTACTGCACCCAGACCAGCATGTGTAGTATCCCTGTGACCAGGGGATGGGGATGTTAATCTGGGGCCCTCACCCTATGCATTCATACACCTAGAGCCAGAGGATCAATTGGTTAACCCGTTACTTGGGAACCCCAATACCAGTGGGTGATGTCTTAGGTGGGTAGTGAAGAGTGGTAAAGAGTTAGAGGTGGTTGTCAGGAGCAGTTTGTGAGGGAAGCTAAAGAAGAGGGGACCCTGCGAGTGACGCTTAGGAGGGCACCTAAAGGACGGTGACCCAGACTGAAGGGCGATCCTCGGGTGTCAGGTAACACACTAATCCAGACTGGAACGGCATCTGGCCCGGAAGGACCCAGTCCAACACCGGAGGACTGGCTCCGAGGCGGTGCAGGCGTTTACTCCCGAGCCGCAGAAAAACCGGTCTGGATGTGGGCTACTCAGAGCCGCTGTCCAACCCTGGCATATTCCCACAAGGCCTGCAGAAGGTAAGGAGTCCTTAGTTAAGGAGAACTCTCATAAAACCCGTGAGCGGGCGTTGGGCTCTGTGAGGACAGAGTGAGAAGCCAGCAGGAACACCACTGAGGGCCTCAAAGAGACTCTCTATCTCCTGGTGACTACCCAGGCCAGCTACCTGTGACTTTATACCTGTAAGCTGCCTGAAAGTAATCAGTAAACCCGTGCAGAGCTTGAACTGTGTCTGATGTCTCCTTTCTATCACGCCGGGTAAACTGCATTCTAGTCTCAACAGCAGAGTCTGCATCAAGTCTCCAACTGCAGAGCCGGCTTCCAGTGAGATATCTATTCATCCATTCCTGCCCCGGGGATCCTGCTCCACCTACGGAGCAACACCATCCGGCTGCTGCATCATCATCCCCGGAGGTCTGAAAGCAGCGTTGGTATCATTACCGGGTACCGTAGGTGGCATCACAAACTTTATTTTATTTTATCTCTTTTATTTTACACATTTTTCAGCGACCACCAGGGCCACGACCCTGGGCACCGGCCACCAGTCACAACACCTTTAATCAACGCCCTGGATCCGAGTACCTCATGGCCCTAGGGTGGGTCATATACAAATTCCTAAAAGCACAGACATGTGGAGAAGATACTGTGGCACCCCAGAGTCATAGTGCCACAGTGTCACCATTGTTAGGTGTCACCAGAGAGCAGTAAAGGGTGTTCCACTCAGGCAACACGCGTACAACACCAACACCTCCCAGACAGAAGGGGGAGACCAAGCCCGGCTTCAGGGTGAGCTCCCCTATATATTCTGGTCTGAGGAGCAACAAGTTCAGTTCAGCTCCTGGGAAGACTGTGAAGAGTAGCTCAGTTCTGTTCCTGTGAGGACTGTGAAGAGGACAGGTTCTGTAAAAACTGAGAACGTGACCTGGGTGTAAAAGGGCTGTGCCAGGCTCAACCCAAGGTCCACTGCTGAACACCAGGCCTATGGCTCGGGTCTGAGGAAAGAGGAGAGACAGAAACCTACCGGGAGGCTGCACCACTCCGTGCTCCCCTTCCCTGAGAGGAACAACGCCAGAATGGACACCGGAGTCCGAGACTGTGCAGATTCACACACACACCGACAGTCAACACCAGAGAGTGGGGGACTCCAGATTCTCCAGCTACACGGTACCAGGGACACAGCAACGTATAGAATCCAATAACACTGACTTCCCAGCTTATAACATCTGCCTTAACTCCAGTAAACAGATTGAGAAACGGCTATCAGGAGTCTGTGTGTGTTAATTACGTCTATTGCCCTGTGCTCTATAACAGAATCCCACCTGAGGAGCCACAGACTGTCATCCCTGCACACTGCCTGGAGAAGCTGCAGCTTTGAAGTAAGTGACTGTGTGAACCGTAATCCCTCACTAAGCCCCATCATAGACTATTACTCCTGTCCTGGGGACCTCCAGCCCTACCCGGAGAGGGCTTGCCATCTCAACTGCCCCTAAGTCACCGTCCCCAGCTGCAACCAGGCAGCAGTGGCTCCATTGGCCACAACACTCCGGGTGGCGTCACGACAAATCCCCTGTAAATACCCCTTTTTGGACTGATCCCAGGCTATGGGACTGGGTCTCGACTACCGTGATACCCCAGTGAGAAAGCACCGGCCCGGCTCCCGAGTACCCCATAGCCTGGGGGCACATCAATACAGCAAGATACGAAAATATAACTGCAAGAGCAGGCATAGATTGTGAATGGAGTGAGTTAGAAAATGTGCATATGTCGAGCCCCAGACCCTGGGGTACTCGGGTATCAGGCTCGGTGGGTGCTTTCACGGGGATGTCATGGGTGGCAGCGCCTGAGCCCGTGGCCTGGGTGACACTTTAATAAGGGGAGTATGTACAGGGAATAAGAGTTTTTGTCATGTGACGCCACCTGTAGTACCTGGTGATGGGTCACCAGCGACGCCACAGTCCTCCAGAGGTTGATGGTAATGCGGCTGAGATGGCAAAGCTCCCTACAGGTGGAGCTGGTCCACCGGGGCAGCGTTTCTGTAGGCAAACAGGTTGATGAAGATAACCACACAAAGGCAAAGTCACTTTCTCCCGGGTTCTTTACTGTAAACGTTCAGCAGCAAAATACGGAGTCCACAGTTCAGTAAGATGTTAAACAACAGGTAGCTCTACGGGTGGGTGCAAGTGGATGCCAGGTGGTATGGTGGTACCCGTGGTGTACCTTAGTTGACGAACCTGTGTCCTTTCTTCCCCACCTAGGATGAGTCTATACCCAATGGCTCCTTGTAGATAGACTTGGGGCTTACCTCCCTCGTGATGAGGAAGCAGGCAGACCGCTCCGTCTGGCAGGGTGCTGTGCCACAGCAGCCGGTTGACGACTGCAAAGATAGACTTTGGCCATTTACTCGGGCCCGGCGTTCCCGTGGTGGACTGAGGAATTCCCTGGAGTATGGACGCTCCACGCTGGGGTTCCCCCTTTCTCTCTAAGGCCCAGACTCTGCACGTCAGGCGCCCTCTCTCAGGAACCCCTCAGGATCCTCTCTCGTCTTCCCTCTGGATCAGCCGGGAGCCGTCCGGGTTAACCTTCCGCCTCATTCCAACTCCCTTCTCCTCCTCCGACTATGTTCTCAGACTTCAGCTCACTGACTAACTGAACTCTTTACTCCCTCTAGAGGTGAATATATCTCCCTCCCGGGTAACCTCCCACTCCTATTCTAATGTGGGAGTGCAGGAATGGGTCCCACCCACAAGCCTAGGATCCACTTGCAGCTGGGGAAGATTACACCTCTTTTACGGGTGCAATACCCCACTGTGAGGCCTGACCATGTGGGGCGCCACACATACCCATGTGTGGATTCCTGCTGGATTGACACCAGGCCCCAACTCACATTAGGGCATGAGCCTTCATCGGGGTGCCTTTATTATTGCTTGTACATATTATGGTGGAACTTTACACCACTCTTCTCAATGATCTGGATTGTGCTTGGTGATGTAAGGCTGGCATGAAGCTGTTCGGCCATGGAAACCTACGTCATGAACCTCCGCGTGGGGGCATAAGTGTTTATACTGATGTTTGGACTCTGCTAATATGGTGTCAGCATAGCATTAGTGACTTCTCTGCCCTCTGCTCTTCAGCACTTGGCCCCCCACTATGTAACATTACGATGTCTTCACTTTGTGGCTGAGCTGCTGTAGCTCCTTCCTTTTCTCAATAATTTCACTCACGGGTGATTGTGAATATTTAGGCTGAGTTTGTGCTGCTACAGTTACTGGGAGACAAATGCACCCAAACCATCCCTGTCCATACTGTGCGTTTTTGCAGTTTTGGTGCGGATTTGATGCAGATTTCATGTCAGTTTGTGTCTGTTTCAATAAAGTTTGGATACTTTGGCCAAAAAAGAAAAAAATAGATGTGAAATCCTGCTCTCTTCTTTCACCATCACCACTATCACTTCCTGCGGATTTTAATGCAAATTAGGCAAAAAATAAGCAACACGTACATATAGTGCGAACAGCGCTGTGTATCTACTGCGTATGTTGAGCTAATATGAGGGTCTATGGGTAAAAAACGCCGTACAATCTGCATGACATGCTGCAGATTATCTTGCAATCAAATACACAGTGGATCTGCTGCAGAAAAAACCCCACACCATGCGGATAGGGCATCTCAGTTTCTGTGGCGCCCCGCAAATGCAGGCGTCACAGACGGGTACTACACCCGTAAAAGAGGTGCAGATGCTCCAGCTGCAGGTGGACCCTGGGATGGTGGGTGGGACCCATTCCCAGCACTCCCACATTAGATGAGGGTGGGAGGTTACCCGGGAGGGAATAAATTCACCTCTGGGGGGATCAAGGAGGTCTTTGTTCCGGGGTCTTTTAGGCCTTAAGTCTCTCGGCTGAGGGACGAAGAGGAGATGGAGAAAGAGGAAAGATATTAGAAAGATCACCAGGGGAACGCCGGGTCCTGGGATACGGCCAGAGTTCAGCTTTGCAGTCGGCAATTGGCTGCTGTGGCTTGTTCATCAGCCGCAGCACCCTGCCACCAGAGCGGTCTGCCTGCTTCCTCACCAATGAGGGAGGGGACTCCCGGTACTACCTACATGGAGCTACTGGGTATAGATCAATCCTAAGTGGGGAAGAACGGACACGGGTTAGTTAACGAAGGTACACCAAGGGTTCAACCATACCACCTGGGATACACTTGCAGCCACCCGTTAAGCTACCTGTTCTTGTAACATCTAAAGTGCTGAACTGTGAACTGTAACTGATACTGCTACAAGTTGACAGTAAAGTACCTGGGAGAAAGTGACTTTGCTTCTACCAGCTACCTCCGGCGGACTTTGGTGGCACTGATGACCTATCACCAGAAACTACAGGTGGCGTTACGAGAACTGTATATAGATTTCCCCTGTAAATACATCCCTTTTTGAAGTGTCACCCAGGACACGGGATCAAGCGCGGCCACCACTCCTGGGGACACAGGAGTGTTAACCTCTTGGAGCCTGATACCCGAGTACCCCACAGCCTGGGGCTCGACATTTCCACGTACGAGAAAAGCTGATGATACTCTGAATAAACTCTGATCAAAAAAATTGATCAGTTTTTCAGGTCTGTAGGAAATACTGTGGTTTGAATGAGCCCTTCTAACGAGAGGTGTCATCTTTCTTTCATGCAGTTATTAATGTGGCCACAAGATGGCAGCAAGTCAATATTGTTTGTTATTATTGCCTATCTCGATTTTGTAACTAATGCTATAACCTGTGGTGTAACTTGAAGCTCACAGGGGCCCTCCATTATTGCAAGTCTTTAAAGGGGATGTCTGTCCAGGATTAATAAAAGTTAACTGTATTCTTTCAAAAATGGCGCCACTCCTGTCTACAGGTCACATGTGGTATTACAGCATTGAACCATTCCCTTCAATTGAGCTGAGCTGCAATATAACACACAACCTGTAGACAGCGGTGGCACTGTGTTTGAAAGAAATCAGTCATGTTTATAGAATTATAGACAACTCCTTTAATAGTATTGGTTATTTCATATAGGCCAAAGGGACTTTCGGGGCCCCCTAGGGCACCAGGGCCCGGGTGCGATCGACACCCCTGCACAAATTGTAGTTATGTGGCGCCCCTATGGCTAGGTGCCACAGAGAGGTACTGCACCCCAAACAGAAGGTGTAGTGCCTCCGTAGTTATGGGTTTGGGGTTCCCCCTTATGGAGTCTGTCCACACACAACACACACAACACTAGGCCATTAGAGTAGGGGACTGATTATTTAGTAGGTCCCAAAGGGGGTGGAGCCTAGGTTACAGCACGAGACCGGAGAGAGAATTTACAGATTTAGAACTGGGAATGCAGCCAGAGAGGACGTGCCTGACATCATCTCTGACAGGAGGGCACTCGTCTTCAAGAGGGTGACCCAGGACAGAAGGGGATGATCCAGGACCGGTTGGAGCCGGCTGGAAACGTCCGGGGACAACAACCGGCATACCGGAGCTGAGGCAGTGAGCAGTCTATCCCTCACTGCAAACCATACGACTGAGGGACCGGAATAAGGGAGCCGTAGTGCCACAAAGAGGTACCTCCACCTCAGTCCCAAAACAGGTCCTGGACACTCAAGATAACGGGCCAAATTCCGGTGGCGGGAGGATTTGCTTGTTGTCGCTCCTGTCCGTACTGGTAAGGAACAAGCCATGTCTACCAGTAACAGACCAGGGGACTGGCAAGGGAGCTCTGCACAGGTGGTTAAGGACAGTGTATGGAAAGACTGGAACCCCGAAAGCCATAAAGGAAGGTACACCGACGGATTCTATAAGGCAACCCGAAACCTGTGGCTACGTCCCCGTTGAACTAGACTGTAACTGTGTAGTATAACATCTGCCGGTACCAGTAAAGTGACGTTTGGAGTTGAAACTGTGTCTGTCTTCCTTTCCCGCCGGCACCCTGAAGACCTCAGTATCATCAGAGGGGTAAGAACAACAACTCCCCTTATCCATCCTCACTGCACAGAGGTAAAGCTCCACCTGTTGGGAGCTGTAACACCCAAGCTGCATCAGATCACCTCAGCGGCCGGTCTGCAGCAGTGGTATCTAAATTACCAGGTACCACAGGTGGTGTCACGACAACATTTCCCTCCCCCATCCACCATCACTGCATCCCCGCCAATAAGGGTCCAGGGCACGGATCGGGAACCGACCAGCCGTGATTCCCCATCAAAGTGACCATCTCTCCCGGTATCCAAGTACCCCCTACCCTGTCGACTGACTCAGTCCCTGACTATAACGAAGATCTTTCATCTCCCTGAAGATAAAATGTAACACAACTCAGGCCTTTATAGGATCACATGTATAGAATTTATCTACTACTAGCTGTGAGCCCGATGCAAATGCATCGGGATTCTAGAACGTGTGTTAATTAGATTATAGTAGCTACATTATTTTTTTTTTATTTTTTTTTATTTACATTTTTTTTAATAACTTAATGTTATGAATATTTTATTTATTTGTTTTTTTTTATTAGAATTAGTTAATGTTATGAATTTTTATATGGAATATTTTTTTTTATTATTTATTATTTTATTATTGTAATTATTTATTATTTAATATTTTTATAATATTATTATTTTTTTTATTTTAATTGAATTTTTTTTTATTTGAGTAATTTGATTTTCTTTGAATTAGTTAATGTTATTAATATTTTAATTATATATATTTTTATTTTATTTATTTATTTTTTTTATTTTGATTTATTTTATTATTTATTATTTTTATTAATTGTATATTAATTTTTTATTTTAATTAAATTTATTTGTTTTAGATTAATTTTTTTTATTGTAATTAGCGGCCGCACTTGCCGCAAGTGCAAAACCGCACTTGCCGCACCTGCCGCAAGTCCCCCTATACTTTCTATGGGGATTACCGCAACCGCGCCGCAAGTGTAACGGTTATGCGGCAAACGCGGCAGATGCGGTTACACTTGCGGCGCGGTTGTGGTAATCCCCATAGAAAGTATAGGGGGACTTGCGGCAGGTGCGGCAAATGCGGTTTTGCACTTGCGGCAGGTGCGGCCGCGAAAAAAACCGCGGCTGACTGCGTTTTTCTTCGCGGCCGCACTTGCCGCAAGTGCAAAACCGCACTTGCCGCACCTGCCACAAGTGTAACCGCATCTGCCGCGTTTGCCGCATAACCGTTACACTTGCGGCGCGGTTGCGGTAATCCCCATAGAAAGTATAGGGGGACTTGCGGCAGGTGCTGTGGCTCAGGCAGCGACTCGCAATGGCCTCGCGGCCATTGCTCGCGCTACATCAGCGGTAAATCGCTAACTTTGTGGCTGAGCCTCTGTTTCGATTTTCGGACAGCGACTCGCAATGGCCGCTTCGCGGCCATTGCTCGCACATGGTGACGTCACAGAGTGACAAAGCCACGGTCTTTTGCGGGGTCCGACACGGAAGTGCCTACGGCAATTATATAGTAGATAATGTAATTAGAGAGGATATTGAGAGCGTAATTGGATGATTAATATTATATCAATATTTTTAAAGGAATTGTAAATTGTTTACATTACATGACATGTCTCTTTGTGGTTCAGAATGACACACGTCCATGTAAAAATATGTGAAGATCAACATAGATTATAATAGGCTGTGTGCGGTGTCGATGATAAAAAATAGATGCCACAAGTACCGGAAATATGGAAATATGAAGATGGCCTAAATGATTCTTCAGGCCATTATCCAAATCCAGGTCTATTCTATTACATTATACTCTTGTGCGGGCACTGAAGCTGAAATTATAGGACTAACGCCATTTTTTGAAGACTTTTGACATCTCTTCACTTTGCATAGGCATCATGGCCATTTTGAAGGAGTTCAAAGTATAAGTCTGTGGCACCCCTGTGGTTTGGCTGCCATAGATAGTATTGCTTTATAATGGTTTGTAATGCCATATCTGAGAAGAATTCAAGCTCCTTTTGCTGGAAGTTTGAAGCATTCAACACTGCCTGATCTCTAACCAGGAAGGTAAGCACTGAAGTGCCTGGCTTAGGCTGTGACTCAATTTTTGGTTGGAGGGATGGGTTAGGATAGCAATGCTGAGTTTGGTAACAGGAGACGTTGAGTCAGGAGTGAGCCGAGAGGCATTCCAGAGGGACCAGCTGCAGAACAGGGTACCAGGCCCCTAGGTTAGTAGGCTTTCAAGGAGTAGTGAAACACTGGAGGCTAGTGGATTTCATGCTCTCTAGCCACTTAAGTGGGAACTTATAGGGTACCAGTAATACAGAGGACCAGAGAACTGCACATTCACAGGGCCTGCATTACCTGCCTGGCTGGAGGTAACCCCCAGCAATTATAGAGGGAATAAAGAATACAGTATATCTTTACCCTGCTCAAATAGATGCAGATTAGCCCAGCATCTAATCTAATCTAATCTATCTAATCTAATCTAATCTAATATATCTAATATATAATTACCCTAAGGCCACTTCCGTCATATTCGGCAGTGTTTCCGTCGTCGTATGCGTGGCTGCCACACTCGCAATGCCTTTGCGAGTCCTTCCAGAGTCTCTCCTCACTCGCAATGCCTTTGCGAGTCCATGCACAGTCTCTCACTCTCAGGACCTGAGATGATGTCACTGGTATGGGCGGGGCTATATCACATGACTGTGACATCATCACAGGCACTTTCATTGCTGCAGTCAGCACAGGAGACATCATGCCGCTGTCTCACATCAGACGTGTCCTCATCACTGATTCTCTGCCTCTGACATCCTGCGATCACAAGGGAACATACAGCTGACAGAGGATCCCGGACTGAGCCCCCAAGAGCTGATCTCCAGGATACAGGTGAGAGGAGGCTGCACAGGAGCAACGCTCTGCAGTGAGCAGCCTGCACAGGAGCAATGCTCTGCAGAGGGGAGGCTGCACAGGAGTAATGCTCTGCAGAGAGCAGGCTGCACAGGAGCATTGCTCTGCAGAGGGGAGGCTGCACAGGAGCAATGCTCTGCAGGGAGGAGGCTGCACAGGAGCAATGCTCTGCAGAGAGGAGGCTGCACAGGAGCATTGCTCTGCAGAGAGGAGGCTACACAGGAGCAATGCTCTGCAGAGAGGAGGCTGCACAGGAGCAATGCTCTGCAGAGAGGAGGCTGCACAGGAGCGATGCTCTGCAGGGAGGAGGCTGCACAGGAGCAATGCTCTGCAGAGAGGAGGCTGCACAGGAGCATTGCTCTGCAGAAAGGAGGCTGCACAGGAGCAATGCTCTGCAGAGGGGAGGCTGCACAGGAGTAATGCTCTGCAGAGAGGAGGCTGCACGGGAGCATTGCTCTGCCGAGAGGAGGCTGCACAGGACCAATGCTCTGCAGAGAAGAGGCTGCACAGGAGCAATGCTCTGCAGAGGGGAGGCTGCACAGGAGCAATGTTCTGCAGAGAGGAGGCTGCACAGGAGCATTGCTCTGCAGAGAGGAGGCTGCACAGGAGCAATGCTCTGCAGAGAGGAGGCTGCACAGGAGCAATGCTCTGCAGAGAGGAGGCTGCACAGGAGCAATGCTCTGCAGAGAGGAGGCTGCACAGGAGCAATGCTCTGCAGAGAGGAGGCTGCACAGGAGCATTGCTTTGCAGAGAGGAGGCTGCACAGGAGCAATGCTCTGCAGAGAGGAGGCTGCACAGGAGCATTGCTCTGCAGAGAGGAGGCTGCACAGGAGCAATGCTCTGCAGAGAGGAGGCTGCACAGGAGCATTGCTCTGCAGAGAGGAGGCTGCACAGGAGCAATGCTCTGCACAGAGGAGGCTGCACAGGAGCAATGCTCTGCAGAGAGGAGGCTGCACAGGAGCAATGCTCTGCAGAGAGTAGGCTGCACAGGAGCATTGCTCTGCAGAGAGGAGGCTGCACAGGAGCAATGCTCTGCAGAGAGGAGGCTGCACAGGAGCAATACTCTGCAGAGAGGAGGCTGCACAGGAGCAATGCTCTGCAGAGAGGAGGCTGCATAGGAGCAATACTCTGCAGAGAGGAGGAGGCTGCACAGGAGCAATGCTCTGCAGAGACGAGGCTGCACAGGAGCAATACTTAGCAGAGAGGAGCCTGCACAAGAGCAATGCTCTGCATGAGTGGAGCCAACATGCTGGCGACGGCGGAGTGAAAATGCCGTGGTGGGGAACACGATGACCCGCTGGTAAGTATGACAGTCAGAGTGCCTCTGCAATACTCTGCAGAGAGGAGGCTGCACAGGAGCAATGCTCTACAGTAAGGAGGCTGCACAGGAGCAATGCTCTGCAGAGAGGAGGCTGCACAGGAGCAATGCTCTGCACAGAGGAGGCTGCACAGGAGCATTGCTCTGCATGAGGAGAGGCTGCACAGGAGCAATGCTCTGCAGAGAGGAGGAGGCTGCACAGGAGCAATGCTCTGCAGAGAGGAGGCTGCACAGGAGCAATACTCAGCAGAGAGGAGCCTGCACAGGAGAAATGCTCTGCATGAGTGGAGCCAACATGCTGGCGACGGCGGAGTGAAAATGCCGTGGCGGGGAAGACGATGACCCGCTGGTAAGTATGACAGGCAGAGTGCCTCTGTCCTCTGCTGACCACTCTGCCCGCCGCACTGCGCTGACCACTCTGCCCGCCGCACTGCGCTGACCACTCTGCCCACCCCACTCACTGCTAACCACTGAGCCACCATATTCCTGCTAACCACTGAGCCACCGCGCACTACTAACCACTGAGCCACCGCGCAGTGCTAAAGTGCTAACCACTGAGCCACCGCGCAGTGCTAAAGTGCTAACCACTGAGCCACCGCGCAGTGCTAACCACTGAGCCACCGCGCAGTGCTAACCACTGAGCCACCGCGCAGTGCTAACCACTGAGCCACCGCTCAGTGCTAACCACTGAGCCACCGCGCAGTGCTAACCACTGAGCCACCGCGCAGTGCTAACCACTGAGCCACCGCGCAGTGCTAACCACTGAGCCACCGCGCAGTGCTAACCACTGAGCCACCGCGCAGTGCTAACCACTGAGCCACCATATACAGTGCTAACCACTGAGCCACCGTATACAGTGCTAACCACTGAGCCACCGTATACACTGCTAACCACTGAGCCACCATATACAGTGCTAACCACTGAGCCACCATATACAATGCTAACCACTGAGCCACCGTATACAGTGCTAACCACTGAGCCACCGTATACAGTGCTAACCACTGAGCCACCATATACAGTGCTAACCACTGAGCCACCGTATACAGTGCTAACCACTCAGCCACCGTATACTCTGCTACCCACTGAGCCGCCATATACAGTGCTAACCACTGAGCCGCCATATACAGTGCTAACCACTGAGCCACCTGTATACACACAATTAATTTCACCGCACTCCCCTAAATATTAGTAAATAAACTATATATGCATTCTAGACTACCCGATTCTGCAGATTGGGGATCATAATGATGAGGGGGGATGATGTCAGATGAGGAGGTTATAGTTTTTTTGGCCATTTAAGGTTTGCCTTTGCCTCATTACCCTGACAAAGCCTGTAAGTGTGAAACATGTTGGGGAGGATCTTTCTCTATTTTATTAGCGTCTCGTTCCTCTAGTCATTAGAGACTGCAAAATAGGATACAATCCATGATGGTTAGGTAATGGCTGTCAGTCATTCTGCTCTCCTTGATGCTACCTTCACACGCCACAATAACGGGTGGCAATATATGGCAATACAACATGCGTGGTCACGCTTTTCGTGCCCGCCTCTGGTCGCCGATGGCGGCATCACACACCACAATTGCTCCCGGTACCTAAGGCGATGTGTCGCTCCGGAAGTCGCCTTACCTACAGTGGAACCAATCTTGCCTCATTCCCTCGCTACTTCACCCACCGCAATTCCAAAGGCAATGTGGGGGTACATGTTCAGCGCGGCAAGGAGATAGGCGTGACACAGTGGTTTACACCGCGCCCCATACACGCTCATTGGACAACGCTACAGCAGTACGATTGGTCAGCCTGGTCTGGAAGGCTGGCTAATACATGACGCCATTGTCTGTCGGAGTTTGGCACCAATACATGCTCAAATATGGCGCGGTGTCAACTGACAGCCAATGGGAACACAGTAGCCACCACCAATCATCGCAGACGGGACACGGACTACAGCACGCTGTGGCACGCCTACGGGAAATCATAGGCGACGCTGATTCCATTACTATCGCCCTATCACACGCCACAACACGGAAATATTGCTTTCATGATTGAGACTGATTTCAGAGCAGTGCTCAGGAATCAGGCGAGAGGCGATTTATCGCCACAAAATTCCCCAATAACACGCCGCAACTGTGAGGCAATTTCACAGCGATTGCTCCAGGACGACATATCGCCTTTAGGATTCCGAGCCGCGGTTGCGGCGTGTGAAGGTACCATTAGTTTTACAATTTGAGACCATTGTGGTTACAAATAGGTATAAAATAATTTAATTACTCAACTAGCGCAGCAATTTGACTGATTGGGATACATTATAGATAGGTCCAATAAGGAGCTGAGAGTAATTTTAATATCCAGTCAAGAGAAAAGAATAGCGGCACTCACCGGTTTGATGCACAGTCCTTTATTACACCTGGTTCGGCAGACTGGTGTGTAGTGGTGCGGGGAGAGGGAGTGGGGGACGGTGGATGACGGCAACCGTTTTGCGGTGCTTCTACCGCTTCTATGGGTCCATTCTGAACCAGAAGGACCCATAGAAGCGGTAGAAGCACCGCAAAACGGTTGCCGTCGTCCACCGTCCCCCACTACCTCTCCCCGCACCGCTACACACCGGTCTGCCGAACCAGGTGTAATACAGGAGTGTGCATCAAACCGGTGAGTGCCGCTATTCTTTTCTCTTGACTGTATATTTACATTGCTACAAATAAGCATGCAACACCGTTCACAAGGAACAAAAGAGGCTGTTACATAGAGCAGCCAGAGCTTGCTCCTGTTCCCCGGAGTGCCCGGTTACCCCTATTTTGGAAAAAAAGAGTAATTTTAATGTTCAACATATGTAACATATGACTTGCACTCAATGATTAAATTTTTCCCAATTTCCTCACTCTCTTCACCAGCTCCATTGCTCCTCATTGGGGGGCTGGGCTTCATTTCTCTACACGTACATCTATCTACATAATCGCCAGTTTGGCGCTTCCGGCCACTGCGCCGGTATCACGCGCAGCGAGCGACCCTGGCCGAAAGCCCTAAACCCCTGTCGCCGGACACCACCTAACCCCACCAATGCCCGCCGCTCCCCAGCCCCATGTTCCCGCTCGCCCGCCGCCAGGGCGGCACCGTCTATTGGACAGTGTCAGCCCTGAGCACCCAGCGGCAGCAGCCAGGGGGAGCGGCTTTACTAAAGGGGGCCGCGCCACCATCAACGCCTGGCTTCCTGAGACACACCGTCCGCCCCAGCCTCACGCGCCCGGCTTCCTGACAGACACCGTCCGCCCCAGCCTCCCGCGCCCGGCTTCCTGACAGACACCGTCCGCCCCAGCCTCCCCAGGTAAGATGGCGGCGGCGCTCTCTCATTGTAGCCTGCAGCGGCGGCGGGGCTGCTGCCTCCTATATCACCTCACCCACCCCCCCGCGCCTCAACTAACCCACCTGCCGCCTCTGTCACCTGCTCCCCGCACAGCCCCCTCTGTCACCTGCTCCCCGCACAGCCCCCTCTGTCACCTGCTCCCCGCACAGCCCCCTCTGTCACCTGCTCCCCGCACAGCCCCTCTGTCACCTTCTCCCCGCACAGCCCCCTCTGTCACCTGCTCCCCGCACAGCCCCCTCTGTCACCTGCTCCCCGCACATCCCCCTCTGTCACCTGCTCCCCGCACAGCCCCCTCTGTCACCTGCTCCCCACACAGCCCCCTCTGTCACCTGCTCCCCGCACAGCCCCCTCTGTCACCTGCTCCCCGCACAGCCCCCTCTGTCACCTGCTCCCCGCACATCCCCCTCTGTCACCTGCTCCCCGCACAGCCCCCTCTGTCACCTGCTCCCCGCACTGCCCCCTCTGTCACCTGCTCCCCACACAGCCCCCTCTGTCACCTGCTCCCCGCACAGCCCCCTCTGTCACCTGCTCCCCGCACAGCCCCCTCTGTCACCTGCTCCCCGCACATCCCCCTCTGTCACCTGCTCCCCGCACAGCCCCCTCTGTCACCTGCTCCCCGCACAGCCCCCTCTGTCACCTGCTCCCCGCACAGCCCCCTGTACAGCCGCCTGTATACTCTGCTCCCCGCACACCCGCCTGTATACTCTGCTCCCCGCACAGCCGCCTGTATACTCTGCTCCACGCACAGCCGCCTGTATACTCTGCTCCCCGCACAGCCGCCTATATACTCTGCTCCCCGCACAGCCGCCTGTATACTCTGCTCCCCGCACAGCCGCCTGTATACTCTGCTCCCCGCACAGCCCCCTGTATGCTCTGCTACCCACTGACCCGCCTGTATACACACAATTCATTTCACTGCGCTCCCGATGCAATTGCATCGGGCCTTTTTACTAGTAAATTAAATAAACAACACCCTTTTCCTGTGAATTGGTCTCCCCAAAGTTTGACCTCATAACCATGTTTGGAGACTATAGCTATAGCTAGACCCCACAATAATGGAGACAGGAGAATTTGGTAATCTTGAAGCTACAGACAGTGATTATACAGGTACATAGAGATACATCTGTACACTACAGTGTATTTCTATGTACTTGTATTCTGATGGTTTTTTTGTTTCTATAAAACTTTGAAAAGTAATGAAAAACAATTACAAAAATTGAATTTTTTTTCTTCTCAGTGAGTCTCCTTTGGACTCGTGAGACAATCTAAATAAATGATACAAAAATATGCATAGGGTCTTATCCTTTAATAGGTTAAGGAGGGTAATGTTGCAATATGGTTCGCTCACCTGGGTTGGTTGTGAAACTCACAACCAGTATATGCGCTTGTCCAGCTTGCTGCCTGCACACTCCCACGATTCACATGGCACAAGAAACTGAGAAACGAAATGGACAAAGTGTCCAAGGATAATTGGGCACTTCGTCCATTTCGTTTCTCAGTTCCTTCGGAATCTACACCATTGCAGGAAATAACTAAAGCTATGAGTATTCTGTTTCAGCTTCAAAGATGTGAGATAGATGCCTGAACTACCTTTATGCTGGATGTCTGTATGGATCATACTCATGTTCATATAAAGGTGTCTCAGATAGCTCATGACTCACCGTGGCCGGGACTCCGAGGGACAGGCGTTTCTTCTTCCTCCTTTTCACGGATGGACCGCGCCTGCCGGTAGTGGGGTCCAGTGGTCCAGATCAAATAAAGACGTCGTTGGTTGAACAGTTTAGGGGTTAAATTGTTTCGTGACGCCACCTATGAGTGTTCCGGTAACTGTACCAGCGCTGCAGGGCCTCCGGGGGATGTAATGCAGCAAGATGGAACGCTCCCCACAGGCTGAGCGATGATCCCCGGAGCCAGGAGCTGCGCAAGATGTTCTGAGGCAGCTGCGGTTACCTTAAGGTGTGGATAGATACAGTTCATAAGAAAGCACGGACACTAGAAGTCTCTGTAACGGGTTCAGCAATGACCAGTGTTTCTCAGAGATCCGCGTGTTCCTCCATTCTAACTAAACTTGTGTTGCCGTTGTCGCCCAGGAATGCCAGATCGGGTACAAGGAGGCTGCTTCAATGCCCTATCCGGGGTATACGTTCCGGATGTTTTGGGGAGCCTTTGGTCCTTTTGGTGGGTACACTGCTGGCTAGACTACTGTGTGTGGCGGTGGTGGGGTGCTCCTGCAAAGCAGTCCCTCCACTACTCTGGTTCGCATAGCAGTGCTGAACAACTACTAGCTTCGGTACCAGCAAACCGGCTGTAGATGGGCACGGGATGTTGTTGAACCCGCATGTAGATGCCCGTAGATCGGTTTTTAAGGCACCGGGAGTAATGGTGCTCAACCGGGGTGTCAGCCAGGGGGCTGCACGGAACTGTGCAGGCCCCCCCTCCTAGGTTGCAGAGCTCGTTGGTTTAGCTCCTTCTCCTACGTTGCTTCGGAGAGTTCTCTTTCATTCTTTTCATCTTGCAGACTTGTCCAGCACTAAACTTCCACTACACTCTACCACTACACTCCACCCACCAGGACCTTATTGGCCCTCTATACTGATGATGCATGTAGGGTATGGATCTCTGAGTTAACTGTATCATTGCTTAGTCAGAGAATATTGCTACTGCTGTTTTGGCTGCAATACCCTCCTGTGACGCACTCGTGGGGCCCACACTCAACTCAACCACACAGACTTTGCAATAATCGAGTAGAAGTGAAGATGCTTTTCATTGACAATCTTGTATTGAGGTACAATGCAGTAGGTAAAAAGAGTGATTCTTCACAGAGCAGTAATCCATGTCTCCAAACTAATATGGATGACAGGAACAAAAACATGGTGGAGAAGGGAGGAGTTGCTGACATCGCAGAATCTACAGGGAGAGGAGAAGAACAAAGTGCTAAAAAACAAAATTCTGCCTAGCAACACAGAAATAAACAATTCAGCACTAAAAACATTGAATATTTCCCATTCCTGGGACATAACAATGAGTCACGTGTTGTATGCTGTGAACACACAAAAGAAAAAGCCCACTCTCCCCTCTCTCTCACCCCCCTCAGATATGCTTGCTCTATGGCTGGCTGAGTGTGGGTGGAGAACATCACTAATTAACTTTGATTAGATTCATTACTCGCGATGAGCACTCATAGTATGAGATGCAATGCTATTTCTATCTTCTACTTGCAGTTTTTTGGGCCCCACATGTAAGTATATAGAGGAAATATTACCAAAACAGCACAGTACAACAGCGATTTCATACAGTACTTTTATATCCTTAGAAATGTAGTCCATGATCACATGTAGTGTAAATGCTACATTTTTTGTGCTGCTTTTTTGCACAGAAATTCTGCTGTTTAACAGTAAAATTGCACTCACTGTACATGTAAAGACACCGCTGAACTGTGCAGTTTTTGCATTTTTCATTCTCTAGAGGCTTAATTATGGAACCTAAAAAAACTCTGTTACTTTTGTAAGCTCAGAATCAAAGCTTTTATCTACTATGAGAGTGTAGAGGTGACACATCCTGAGGTCTCTTCCCCTGGCTACTAGGGGGACCCCTTGTTTAGTCTGAATAAAGGCTCTGTCTGGGCAGTGTGGACAGCAGTCAAGTAGTGTGTGGACCTGTGGTGGCCATCACTCTTTCTGCTGGTCTGTACTGTTGGAATCGATCGATAGTGTGTTGGACAGTGATGGTTTCTCCCTCCAGAAGAATCAAGGGTTTGCTGCCAGAGGGGTAATCACATCATGAGTAACATCTCTTGGTGCTGCCAACATGAGTCTGGATGGTTCATCCCGTATTTAAGGAGGCTACTCGAGGCAATGTAGTCATCAAAAAACGTGTTTTCACCCGGTGTTTTGTGGACTTACTTTTTCTTAGATTTATAGCAGTAACTGTAAGTCCTGAGTTTGGGCCCTGTATATGCACTTTTTAGCGGGAATTGTGAGAACGTTCTTTTTGGCACAATTTTGAGGTGGTAGGCTGCAGCTGGTTCAACAGGACGGACAGGGCTGAATGAAACCTATATTGTACAAAGAGTTTGGTACCTGGGTATCTGTCCTGCAGTGGGTGTTTTTGAAGAGGTTAAGGAGGGTATAGCTTTGGTGTTAAGTTTGTTAGTCAAAGTGCTGGTCCAAAAGCAAGACCTGCTGCTCACCCATTAATTTATACTTGTTTAGAAGAAAAGAGACATCCTCGTATAAATATTCAAGTATCAGCAGGCAAATTGTTCCAGGGGTTCCCGGAAACATTGAAGGGTTTCTTTAGGACAGCACTTTGACCTCGGTTCCTTGGACCAAGTATGTGTAAATATTCCTGGTGGTAAAACTGAGGTTTGATTCATCCAGTAACCCTTGTATTCAGAAGTAAAAGACCTTTTTGACTAGTAACTGTATTCTGACCCGCTGTATCCAGAGTGAATCCTCAGTTCTTAAACTACTGTTAAAAAAAGCATACAAAATTTGGCTTCACATCTGCACCAAAACGCATCACTTAAGGAAAAATGCATAATATAATGCAGCAAAAATGAAAATAACCAGTGAAAACTGTTATAGCGTAGTTTGTTGCGGACACCTGCAGAAAACAAAAAACCACAGAAGGTGAATAAGGCCTTACAGACATAAAAAAAGCCATTTGTCACGTAGTGAAGCCTCATACACATGACTAAGTTCTTGCTGCTACGACTATGAATGAAGGCACAAAAAATAAATCCATAGGACTGAAGTAGAAATGACGCACAGAAGACATTGGATAATCAAAAGCTGTGGGTAGTAAGAGATTGGCGGATATCCCATCCAGCCACCATATACCATTAACCGTGCTTAAATCGATCCGCTCATCTCTAGTCTGAAAAGTCCTGGATGATGTCTCATTGTCTCCTATTTGATGTATGCTGAATTTTGTGTCTCCTTTTGGATGTATGCAGTAGTCTCTGCCTCCTATGTGATGTATACAGTAGTTTGTGTCTCCTATTTTATGTATACAGTATTTTGTACCTCCTATATGATGTATAGAGTGGTTTGTGCCTATGTGATGTATATGACCCGCCCAGGGGTCTTTGGGAACAAGGTACCCGGGCTTTAATGCTGGGGTGATGTCTCAGTGGCCGGTGCCCTGGCCGTAACCCTAGGGGTCACTAGTGAAATATGGGGAAAAATAAAAGAATAAAGAAGTCTTGTGACACCACAAGCAGTTTCTGGTGATCTCACCAGCGCCGCTATCGGTCCGCCGAAGATGGTGGTATTGCAGACAGTTGATAACGCTCCCTGCAGGAGGAGCGGGATCCCCGGGACACGCTGCTGCTGAGCTGGTCGATACTTCTTAACTTGAGCAGAATAAAACACCGGAGGCTTGCTGACTTTGTACGGGTACTTTACTGGTAACAGTTCACGGTACACCTTAGTTCACAGTCATGCAGTCTTTGCCGGTAGCTGGTCAGGTAGTCACCAGAGGGTACAAAGTCTCTCTGAGGCTCCCCAAGGTTCCTTCTGCTATGTTCACTGTCCTCTGTGTCTTATTTGTGTGGCGCCCTGCTCACACAGGTAGCCACAGACTTCTCTAATGCACAGCTGGGTTTCCACAGCAGGTACCTACTACATACAACAACTTCCACCCCAGCACAGTACTGGCAGCACCACTTGCTGACTTTAGGCAATATCCACTATAAATACTGCTGCTGGGGGAGGAGTTAGTCAGAGTGTGCAGACGCTAGGAGAGCTGCAAAGACGTCCTGGTGGTCGATGCCGCGGTTAGGCCCAAACCAGTGACCCGGAGCGGCCATTCTATGTCCCGCAAGCCTAAGTGGGGACAGAAGGCAAGGAGCAGATAGCCAAGAGGGAGTGAGGAACTTAAGGAGAGGTTCGCCCAAAGAAGTACCGGATATAGGGGATCCGCACCTGTGGGATACTTCAGGACCACAGAAAATCCCGTCACGCTGTTGAGGATTCGGCCACCCGGTTTTCCCCTGTGAGTCAAGAGAGAGAGCCAGACACAGCAGGACATCACCGCAGTGATCAGAAAGGGTAACCCGGATATCGCACAGGAGGAGAGGCAGTCATCGGCATCAGGAAGTGAAAGGAGGCAAGTCTGGCTGCAAGCAGGCTGTGCTTCAATCATTACACAGGAAGGGAGGAGGCCTCATACCACTTGCTGTGGGGACCCACTGTGCAACCTGGTCACTTGTCAGTGCTCTGGACCACTTTACCTGCTGAACATCAGTAAAAGGTAAAATAGACTTCTGCAGTGTGCGTGTATCATTCCTCTCCGTCCCCAGTGTCCCTCATAGACTGCTCCAGCACTCCCCATCTCAGCCTCCACTCCACTCCAAGCTGCCCCTTCACACTACGCTGCCCTGGAGGTCCAGTACTACCTGTGGAGGACTTTACTACTCTAGCCGCATTACCATTCACCTGGTGGCATCTCACCAGAAACTACAGGTGGCGTCACGACAATCTTTGTATATAATACAAAGCCTGGGCTCTACATTTGCGCCTCCTTTCTATCCGTGCTCTGTCCTGTACAAACCCACTTCCTACCAGGCCCGTCGGGTGTGATGAGGTAACCCTTCTCTTCTCTAAGGGGTTCAACCCGGTTTTAGGGTACCTGGTGGAGCTGTACGTTGTGGACTAAGTCAGGGGCTGCTTGGCAGACCTGCAACCCACCGGTATTGTCGGCTCAGGGTTGGACTCGCTTGCACCGCAACTCAGAGACGGTACCCTGCTGTGGATCGGGATTCCCTCAGACGGTTTACTCTGACAGTCTGGCACTGGGTCTCCCCTTTCTGTCTGGGTCACCACTCCTTTTCGGGTGCCTTCCCCGTTGGGTCCCTCTAGGACTTGCTTCTTGCTGCGTTCCTCAGACTAGACTCGATCTCTCAGTGTGTTTCCCGCTCCTTCTACCCTGACACTCCTCCCACCGGGACTGGTTACCCTGGTAGCGGGTTAGCTGATTGGTCCCCTAGTCTAGGTGAAGGGATGCTGGGATGAGAGCCTCAGTTCGACATTATCCCCTCCAATGACTGGGATACCGCACACTGTGTTTTAGGTACAGTACCCTTACTGTGGCGCACTGACCAGTGGGGCGCCACATATACAGCAGTTTCTGTGTTTCCTATGTTCTGTATATAGTAGACCTGTTATTGATTGGGTTCTATAAATGTAATGTGAGCAGTGATGAATTTCAAAACCACCATAAAGTCCCATAGCCAACTAATACTGCAGGGTGCAGAGAACCTCCTAATATAGAGATGCATTATGCACCAGGGCTGCACTCCTCTCTATATTGGGAGGTTCTCTGCACCCTGTTTGTGCATTCACTATTAGGTTGGCTATGGTCAGTGATGATTGTCCCACCAGGAGGACACATGCAGTGTAAAACACATCTGCGCTTGGAATAACAAAGAGTTGACTTTGCTCTGGAACATCACAAATCTGTAAAATCATTTGCATCGGTCCAAATCATTAATACAAACATCACACACATCCCCAAAGGGAAGCAGTGACAGCTGTCGCATTGGTTGTGAGTTAATTAAATGTTTGACCAAATCTAGCAGGATAACTTTCAGGTTGGTAATTTTTTTTCCAACCCACGATTGATGTTATAAATATCCACATGGCTCTTGGCAAAAAAAAAGGTTCCTCACCCTGATATACAGGGTGATGATTATCCCACCACACCACCACATACAGGTGCATCTCAATGAATTAGAATATCATCTAAAAATATATTTTTTTTCAGTAATTCAATACTGAAAACACATATATTTATATAGGGTCATTACAAGCAAGAGTGATCTATTTCAAGGGTTTGTTTCTGTTAATGTTGATGATTATGTCTTACAGCCAATGAAAACCCAAGGTTATTATCTTCAAAAAATTAAAGCAGGGAGGATGAAGAGTTTAAAACTGCGCTGCCATATTTCACGAGACATCAAAGGGTGAATAGAATATTGACTTATTAATTGACGCATTTCAGGGCTCCCTGAAATGCCCAGAAACATGGCAATATGATTTGCCTTGAGGAAGCAGCCAGGGAGCCCTGAAGCACGTTGACTAATAAATTAATATTGCCATATTTTTCGGATTATAAAATACACTTTTGTTCCCACAAATTTTGGAGGAAAGTGAGGGTGCATCTTATAATCTGAATCTACTGTACTGTAGGAGGGGGGGTGGTGTTCGGGGACTGGAGCGGGCTGCTATGGGCTACAGAATCAGTGGGAGATCACAAAACCCTGCTCATTATATACATATAATATTCACTGCACCCACCGCTGTCCACCTGTCAGTGCTGAAACCGCGCTTGGAGATGGACGGGGAGAGTGGCGCATATTATATGAGCCTGTTCTCACCCCCCTGTCCTGGACTCACCCCCTCCATTCTAGATATACCCCCCTTTACTCTATATGTCCCATGCTGGTGCATAAACAGTAAAATAATAAACAGCTGATAGCTTACCCTCTGCCCTCCATGCTCACAGCTCACCGCTTTCTCCCTGTCTCTGTGCCGGCATCTTCCGATCATGTGACCGGGACCCACAGCGATATCATCACTGTAGGCCCTGGTCACATGATCAGATAACAAGCAGCACAGAGACAGGATGAAAGCAGCGAGCTGTGAGCATGTAGCGGCGGAGGGTAAGTTATCAGCTGTTTATTATTTTACTGTTTGTGCGCCAGCATGGGGACATATAGAGTGACGAGGGGCATATTCAGAATGGAGAAGGTGAGTTCAGGAATGAGGGGGCTATGAACCATCACTGGGAGCCATATGCATGATGGGGGCTACGTACATCACTGGGGGCCATACTCAGGATTGGAGGCTATGAATCATCACAGAAGCTATGTACGGTCACAGGGGGCCATATCCAACATGGGGTCCATGTACTAGGATAGGTGGATATATATACCAAGATGGGGGATAAATATATACACAAGGGTGAGGAACATATATACTGATTGTAAGATGGACACTGGCATTATAAGACGGACCCCATTTAACATTAATTTTTTTTCTCTATTTCTTTCACCAAATTTGGGGTGCGTCTTATAATCAGGTGCATCTTATATAGCAAAAAATACAGTATATTCACCTTTTGATGTCTCGTGAAGTATGACAGCGTGGTTTTTAACCCTTCATCTTCTCTATTCTATATAGCACCACGCTGGGGACTGCAGCAGCCGTGGATCTGCTTTTATAGTGGTTGTGACTCTCACAACCACAAAAGGTGAAGCCTCTGATACCTATTTAGGACATACTTTATCTCTCATGGTGGGTTTATACGTCCCGACATCGGCGTCCAACTCCGACCAAAAGTCACGTGGTTCGTGCGTTGGCCCCGATATCGTTCGTGCGTTGTATGGTGTAAATGACCAATACGATGCACGAATGATGTCAAACGGATATGGGGATCTAATTAGCCTGCTATTCAACGGCCCGATATCGGATGCAGGTTGGAGCCGGATCGTGCTGTGTGACAGCCCAACTCCGATGTGAACTACAACGTCCTCTATTCACTCCCATGTTAAATGGTCGTTCCTAGGTCAGGGGGGGTAGACATCGTAGAGACGTTGTATGCCGATATCGCGCTGTGTGACAGCTCCTATGCGATGTTGGAATTCTGCCCAGAAAAAGCGCACTCCCGCTGCGTTGGATCCAATATCGGACCGACGTTGGGACGTGTAAACCCACCATCAGACCCTCATCCTCCCTACTGTAATTTTCTGAGATAATGACCTTTGGGTTTTCATTAGCTGTAAGCCATAATCATCAACATTAATATAAATAAACACTTGATATAGATCACTCTATGTGTAATGACTATATAATATATGTGTTTCACTTTATGTATTGAATTACTGAAATAAATTAACTTTTTGATGATATTCTAATACACTGAGAAGCACCTGTATACTGCCCACCCAGACAACCCCCGATATCATATACTGATTGGTCTGTATAATTATCAGTGATAGGAAACATCCTCAGTCATTCCTTCTATTAACATGCAGATGGAGGAGACTCACCTGAGCGTGAAGACCATGATTGTAATGAGATAATTAGTGATGTGTGTAATTAATGTATGACTATTCCTCACCTGAGAAAATCCAGGACATCTCCAACTGCTCACAATCTTCTACACTACAAGACTATTCACATGAACAATCACTTGCGACAGCAGATCGGACAGCCCTCCGACTGACACTGACTCATTACAGTCTATGGGTGAACTCAAGTGTGCGCTTTCCACACACCGTCTGCTGTGCAGAAAAATGAATAGTTCAATACACAGATGTATCTCTAATGAAAACCTGAACACACAAATGACAACACTGTACAAACTCTGATGAAAAATAAATCTTATTTTCCACTTACCTTCTTTCATTAATGCAACATACCGTATATACTCGTGTATAAGCCGACCCGTGTATAAGCCGACCCCCCTACTTTTGCCCCAAAAATCTGGAAAAACCTATTGACTCGTGTATAAGCCGAGGATGGACCCCAGCACAGGTATACAGCCCCCAGCAGTGTGGTATACAGGCCCCCCCCAGTGGTATACAGGCCTCCCCAGTGGTAGTATACAGCAGCCCTAGTGGTAGTATACAGCAGCCCCAATGGTAGTATATAGCATCCCCAGCAGCCCCAGTGGTAGTATACAGCAGCCGCAGTGATAGTATATAGCAGCCCCAGTGGTAGTATATAGCAGCCCCAGCAGTAGTATACAGCAGCCCCAGTGGTAGTATATAGCAGCCCCAGCAGCTCCAGTGGTAGTATACAGCAGCCCCAGTGGTAGTATATAGCAGCCCCAGCAGCCCCAGTGGTAGTATACAGCAGCCCCAGTGGTAGTATACAGGAGCCCCAGCAGCCCCAGTGGTAGTATACAGGAGCCCCAGCAGCCCCAGTGGTATATACAGCAGCCCCAGTGGTATATACAGCAGCCCCAGTGGTATACAGGCCTCAGCAGTATATACAGCAGCCCCCAGGGGTTATACAGCACCCCCCAGGGGTTATACAGCACCCCCAGGGGTTATACAGCGGCCCCCTGGGGGTCCCCAGCAGCCCCCAGGGGGTACCCAGCAGCCCCTGGGGTACCAACAGCCCCTGGGGGTACCAACAGCCCCCAGGGGGTACCCAGCAGCCCCTGGGGTACCAACATCCCCCTGGGGGTACCAACAGCCCCCAGGGGGTACCAACAGCCCCCACAAGCTGGCACTGTCCCCCTTGTAAGTGCCCCCCCCCCCCGCTACTTATACATTACCATTCTGGTTTTCTGATCAGCGCGGCTCCTCCGTGCTGCGTCTTCATCCTCCCGCGCTGGCTGCATCCGGGTTCTCCAGCGGTCGCGCGATGACGTCACATCGCTGCGACAGCCGGAGATCACGGATGGAGCCAGCGAGGACGGGAGGATGAAGAAGCACCGAGGAGCGGCGCCGATCAGAACACCGGGCTGGTAATGTATAAGCACCGGGGGGGGGGGCCCTTACAAGGGGGGACAGTGCCAGCTTTTGGGGGGCTATATGAACTGCATCCCCTGCCGCTGATTGACAGGGGGATGCAGTGCATATTTAATGAGCGGCCCCACGTGATGGGGCGCTCATACAGCAGCCTCCCCCCGCCTCCTCCAGCCTCCACAGCCCCCGGGACACAGCCCCCACCACACGGGTCTACCGTATAGACCCGTGTATAAGCCGAGGGGGGGACTTTTCAGCCCAAATTTTGGGCTGCAAAACTCGGCTTATACACGAGTATATACGGTAACTTATTTTCTAGTATTCTTGTACATAGGAGCAGTATTATGGTACGGTAGTTATATTCCGGTACAGAGAGAGAAGTATTATAGTACACCGTGTGCAGAATTGTTAAAGGGAACCTGTCACCCCAAATCACCCTTGTAAGCTGTAAATACATGTCCCTGAAGCATTACACTACAGTCCTACACATCCCTTTGTGGTGTTTTAGTTCAATATGAAAGTGCACTTTAGTCGTTTGCAAACTTACTAAATCCATGCCAGTGGGGCGTTCCCAAGCCTCCTTGTCTGCGAGGCGGTTCCCCTGTGTGCCGCTGTATTACGCCCTAATGGGCGTTTTTTCAAACTTTCTAGCGCGGGCACGATTCATAATCTCGTGCCCGCATCGTCACGGTCATGTGATGCCGTGACGCGTCATTTCCGGGCGGCTGGGTCGCTGCTGTCTGACGCGCACCGGCCGACTTCAGCAAGCGATCTGCGCATGCGCTGAAGTTGGCCAGTGCGCGTCAGACAGCAGCGACCCAGCCGCCCGGAAATGACGCGTCACGGCATCACATGACCGTGACGATGCGGGCACGAGATTATGAATCGTGCCCGCGCTAGAAAGTTTGAAAAAACGCCCATTAGGGCGTAATACAGCGGCACACAGGGGAACCGCCTCGCAGACAAGGAGGCTTGGGAACGCCCCACTGGCATGGATTTAGTAAGTTTGCAAACGACTAAAGTGCACTTTCATATTGAACTAAAACACCACAAAGGGATGTGTAGGACTGTAGTGTAATGCTTCAGGGACATGTATTTACAGCTTACAAGGGTGATTTGGGGTGACAGGTTCCCTTTAAGCAAATGAGTATTTTGATCACATGATACTTTTTCTACATGTTGTCCTACTCCAAGCTGTATAGGCTTGAGAGCCAACCACCAGTTAAGTTAACCAGGTGATGTGCATCTCTGTAATGAGGAGGGGTGTGATGTAATGACATCAACACCCTATATAAGGTGTGCTTAATTGTTAGGCAAATGTCTTTCCTTAGGCAAAATGGGTCAGAAGAGAGATGTGACGGGCTCTGAAAAGTCCAAAATTGTGAGATATCTTGCAGAGGGATGCAGCAGCCTTGAAACTGCCGAACTGTTGAAGCGTGATCACCAAACAATCAAGTGTTTCATCTCCCGGCTTACTCGCCGCGGACCTCAGTGCGGCAGTAGATGATCTGCGATCATCTGCCACACAGAGGCCCGCGAGCGTGATTCAAATCCCCCGCCAAACCGCGCTACTTCTCTGATTGGTCACCGCGGCTTGATTGATCAATATTTGGCCAAAAACCGTAGTTATATTATCGTACATAGGAGCAGTATTATAGTAGTTATATTCTTGTACATAGGGGGCAGTATTATAGTAGTTAAATTCTTGTATATTGGGGCAGTATTATAGTAGTTATATTATTGTACATAGGGAGCAGTACTATAGTAGTTACAGTTAGGGCCAGAAATATTTGGACAGTGACACAAGTTTTGTTATTTTAGCTGTTTACAAAAACATGTTCAGAAATACAATTATATATATAATATGGGCTGAAAGTGCACACTCCAAGCTGCAATATGAGAGTTTCCACATCCAAATCGGAGAAAGGGTTTAGGAATTATAGCTCTGTAATGCATAGCCTCCTCTTTTTCAAGGGACCAAAAGTAATTGGACAATGGACTCTAAGGGCTGCAATTAACTCTGAAGGCGTCTCCCTCATTAACCTGTAATCAATGAAGTAGTTAAAAGGTCAGGGGTGGATTCCAGGTGTGTGGTTTTGCATTTGGAAGCTGTTGCTGTGACCAGATAACATGCGGTCAAAGGAACTCTCAATTGAGGTGAAGCAGAACATCCTGAGGCTGAAAAAAAAGAAAAAATCCATCAGAGAGATAGAGAGAGACATGCTTGGAGTAGCAAAATCAACAGTTGGGTACATTCTGAGAAAAAAGGAATTGACTGGTGAGCTTGGGAACTCTAAAAGGCCTGGGCATCCACGGATGACAACAGTGGTGGATGATCGCCGCATACTTTATTTGGTGAAGAAGAACCCGTTCACAACATCAACTGAAGTCCAGAACACTCTCAGTGAAGTAGGTGTATCTGTCTCTAAGTCAACAGTAAAGAGAAGACTCCATGACAGTAAATACAAAGGGTTCACATCTAGATGCAAACCATTCATCAATTCCAAAAATAGACAGGCCAGAGTTAAATTTGCTGAAAAACACCTCAAGAAGCCAGCTCAGTTCTGGAAAAGTATTCTATGGACAGATGAGACAAAGATCAACCTGTACCAGAATGATGGGAAGAAAAAAGTTTGGAGAAGAAAGGAACGGCACATGATCCAAGGCACACCACATCCTCTGTAAAACATGGTGGAGGCAACGTGATGGCATGGGCATGCATGGCTTTCAATGGCACTGGGTCACTTGTGTTTATTGATGACATAACAGCAGACAAGAGTAGCCGGATGAATTCTGAAGTGTACCGGGATATACTTTCAGCCCAGATTCAGCCAAATGCTGCAAAGTTGGTTGGACGGCGCTTCATAGTACAGATGGACAATGACCCCAAGCATACAGCCAAAGCTACCCAGGAGTTCATGAGTGCAAAAAAGTGGAACATTCTGCAATGGCCAAGTCAATCACCAGATCTTAACCCAATTGAGCATGCATTTCACTTGCTCAAATCCAGACTTAAGACGGAAAGACCACAAACAAGCAAGACCTGAAGGCTGCGGCTGTAAAGGCCTGGCAAAGCATTAAGAAGGAGGAAACCCAGCGTTTGGTGATGTCCATGGGTTCCAGACTTAAGGCAGTGATTGCCTCCAAAGGATTCGCAACAAAATATTGAAAATAAAAATATTTTGTTTGGGTTATGTTTATTTGTCCAATTACTTTTGACCTCCTAAAATGTGGAGTGTTTGTAAAGAAATGTGTACAATTCCTACATTTTCTATCAGATATTTTTGTTCAACCCTTCAAATTAAACGTTACAATCTGCACTTGAATTCTGTTGTAGAGGTTTCATTTCAAATCCAATGTGGTGGCATGCAGAGCACCAACTCACGAAAATTGTGTCACTGTCCAAATATTTCTGGCCCTAACTGTATATTATTGTACATAGGAGCAGTATTAGAGTAGTTATATTCCTGCACATAGAGGCAGTATTATAGTAGTTATATTCTTGTACTTTGGGGCAGTATTATAGTAGTTATATTCTTGTACATAGGGGCAGTATTATAGTAGTTATATTCTTGTACATAGGGGCAGTATTATAGTAGTTATATTCTTGTACATAGGGGCAGTATTACAGTAGTTATATTCTTGTACATAGAGGCAGTATTATAGTAGTTATATTCTTGTACATAGGGGCAGTATTATAGTAGTTATATTCTTGTACATAGGGGCAGTATTATAGTAGTTATAATCTTGTACATAGGGGCAGTATTATAGTAGTTATATTCTTGTACATATAGGCAGTATTATAGTAGTTATATTCTTGTATATAGGGGCAGTATTATAGTAGTTATATTCTTGTACATAGGGAGCAGTATTATAGTAGTTACAATCTTGTACATAGGGGGCAGTATTATAGTAGGTATATTCTTGTACATAGGGCAGTATTATAGTAGGTATATTCTTGTACATAGGGGCAGTATTATAGTAGTTATATTCTTGTACATAGGGACAGTATTATAGTAGTTATATTCTTGTACATAGGAGCAGTATTATAGTAGTTATATTCTTGTAATCAGGAGCAGTATTATAGTAATTATATTCTTGTACATAGAGGCAGTATTATAGTAGTTATATTCTTGTACATAGGGAGCAGTATTATTATAGTAGTTATATTCTTGTACATAGGAGCAGTATTATAGTAGTTAAATTCTTGTATATAGGGCCAGTATTATAGTAGTTATATTCTTGTATATAGGAGCAGTATTATAGTAGTTATATTCTTGTAATCAGGAGCAGTATTATAGTAATTATATTCTTGTACATAGAGGCAGTATTATAGTAGTTATATTCTTGTACATAGGGAGCAGTATTATAGTAGTTATATTCTTGTACATAGGGACAGTATTATAGTAGTTATATTCTTGTACATAGGAGCAGTATTATAGTAGTTATATTCTTGTACATAGGAGCAGTATTATAGTAGTTATATTCTTGTAATCAGGAGCAGTATTATAGTAATTATATTCTTGTACATAGAGGCAGTATTATAGTAGTTATATTCTTGTACATAGGGAGCAGTATTATTATAGTAGTTATATTCTTGTACATAGGAGCAGTATTATAGTAGTTAAATTCTTGTATATAGGGCCAGTATTATAGTAGTTATATTCTTGTATATAGGAGCAGTATTATAGTAGTTATATTCTTGTAATCAGGAGCAGTATTATAGTAATTATATTCTTGTACATAGAGGCAGTATTATAGTAGTTATATTCTTGTACATAGGGAGCAGTATTATAGTAGTTATATTCTTGTACATAGGAGCAGTATTATAGTAGTTAAATTCTTGTATATAGGGCCAGTATTATAGTAGTTATATTCTTGTATATAGGAGCAGTATTATAGTAGTTATATTCTTGTAATCAGGAGCAGTATTATAGTAGTTATATTATTGTACATAGGAGGCAGTATTATAGTAGTTATATTATTGTACATAGGGGCAGTATTATAGTAGTTATATTCTTGTTCATAGGGAGCAGTATTATAGTAGTTATATTCTTGCACATAGGGGCAGTATTATAGTAGTTATATTCTTGTTCATAGGGAGCAGTATTATAGTAGTTATATTCTTGTACATAGGAGCAGTATTATAGTAGTTATATTATTGTACATAGGAGGCAGTATTATAGTAGTTATATTCTTGTACATAGGAGCAGTATTATAATAGTTATATTCTTGTTCATAGGGGCAGTATTATAGTAGTTATATTCTTGTACATAGGGACAGTATTATAGTACCCTGTTTCTCCGAAAATAAGTCTCCCCCGAATATAAGTCAGGGCAGGGCTGGCGCAGAATTTTCCAATATAAGTCATACCCCGATTATAAGACAGGGTACCGCTAAAGGGCCATTTTTCCCATTGCATGTTTTACCTGTGTCCCCGCTGTCCCGCTGGCCCCGCTGTCCTCCGTGGGCTCCCCTCTGCCCTCAGGTGCAGCCGCAGGTCCGCTGTCCCCCATGGGCTCCCCTCTGCCCTCAGGTGCTGCAGGTAACCCCGAGGGCATAGGGTTAATCTTGTGCGCCTGATTGGCCAGCGGCTCCCCAGCATCTCGAGCGCTGATTGGCTCAGCGGCTCAAGTGCTGATTGGCCAGAAGCTCCTGCATGGAGAAGCATCTGAACAACGCCCTGCACCGCGGAGGAATCCATAGCCCGAGGCCGCCATTACCCTAAAAAGTAAGGATGTTTCCTTGCCGACTTGCCCATTAAAACCGCAATTCCGCCGCACAGCCGACTTGCGGCCGACTTGCGGCACACTTGCGGCAGGTCCCCATACAATGTACGGTACTGTATGGGACACTTGCGGCAGGTCCCCATACAATGTACGGTACTGTATGGGACACTTGCGGCAAGGTGCGGTTAATTGTCTTTTTTTTTTAAATATAAGTCATACCCCGAATATAAGACAGGGTGGGACTTTTGGGGGTAAAATTAATATAAGACACTGTCTTATATTCGGGGAAACAGGGTAGTTATATTCATGTACATAGAGGGCAGTATTATAGTAGTTATATTCTTGTACACAGGGGCAGTATTATAGTAGTTATATTCTTGTACATAGGAGCAGTATTATAGTAGTGATATTCTTGTACACAGGGGCAGTATTATAGTAGTTATATTCTTGTACATAGGAGGCAGTATTATAGTAGTTATATTCTTGTACATAGGGGCAGTATTATAGTAGTTATATTCCTGTACGTAGGGGCGGCAGTATTATACTAGTTATATTCTTGTACATAGGAGGCAGTGTTATAGTAGTTATATTCTTGTACATAGGGGCAGTATTATAGTAGTTATATTCCTGTACATAGGGGCAGTATTATAGTAGTTATATTCCTGTACATAGGAGCAGTATTATAGTAGTTATATTCTTGTACCCAGGAGGCATTATTATAGTAGTTATATTCTTGTACATGGGAGGCAGTATTATAGTAGTTACATTCTTGTACATAGGGAGCAGTATTATAGTAGTTATATTATTGTACATAGGAGGCAGTATTATAGTAGTTATATTATTGTACATAGGGGCAGTATTATAGTAGTTATATTCTTGCACATAGGGAGCAGTATTATATTAGTTATATTCTTGTACATAGGGACAGTATTATAGTACCCTGTTTGTCCGAAAATAAGTCTCCCCCGAATATAAGTCAGGGCAGGGCTGGCGCAGAATTTTCCAATATAAGTCATACCCCGATTATAAGACAGGGTACCGCTAAAGGGCCATTTTTGCCCATTGCATGTTTTACCTGTGTCCCCGCTGTCCCGCTGGCCCCGCTGTCCTCCGTGGGCTCCCCTCTGCCCTCAGGTGCAGCCGCAGGTCCGCTGTCCCCCATGGGCTCCCCTCTGCCCTCAGGTGCTGCAGGTAACCCCGAGGGCATAGGGTTAATCTTGTGCGCCTGTCGCCCCGGCCTGACGCACTGCTGCCGGCAGGAGCTTCTGATTGGCCAGCGGCTCCCCAGCATCTCGAGCGCTGATTGGCTCAGCGGCTCAAGTGCTGATTGGCCAGAAGCTCCTGCATGGAGAAGCATCTGAACAACGCCCTGCACCGTGGAGGAATCCATAGCCCGAGGCCGCCATTACCCTAAAAAGTAAGGATGTTTCCTTGCCGACTTGCCCATTAAAACCGCAATTCCGCCGCACAGCCGACTTGCGGCCGACTTGCGGCGCACTTGCGGCACACTTGCGGCAGGTCCCCATACAATGTACGGTACGGTATGGGACACTTGCGGCAAGGTGCGGTTAATTGTCATTTTTTTTTTAAATATAAGTCATACCCCGAATATAAGACAGGGTGGGACTTTTGGGGGTAAAATTAATATAAGACACTGTCTTATATTCGGGGAAACACGGTAGTTATATTCATGTACATAGAGGGCAGTATTATAGTAGTGATATTCTTGTACACAGGGGCAGTATTATAGTAGTTATATTCTTGTACATAGGAGGCAGTATTATAGTAGTTATATTCTTGTACATAGGGGCAGTATTATAGTAGTTATATTCTTGTTCATAGGGAGCAGTATTATAGTAGTTATATTCTTGTACATAGGGGCGGCAGTATTATACTAGTTATATTCTTGTACATAGGAGGCAGTATTATAGTAGTTATATTCTTGTACATAGGGGCAGTATTATAGTAGTTATATTCCTGTACATAGGGGCAGTATTATAGTAGTTATATTCCTGTACATAGGAGCAGTATTATAGTAGTTATATTCTTGTACCCAGGAGGCATTATTATAGTAGTTATATTCTTGTACATGGGAGGCAGTATTATAGTAGTTACATTCTTGTACATAGGGAGCAGTATTATAGTAGTTATATTCTTGTACCCAGGAGGCAGTATTATACAGTATTATAATAGTTATATTCTTGTTCATAGGCACAACATTACAGCAGTTTCTTTTCTTATACAGTATACAGTTAGGGCCAGAAATATTTGGACAGTGACACAATTTTCGCGAGTTGGGCTCTGCATGCCACCACATTGGATTTGAAATGAAACCTCTACAACAGAATTCAAGTGCAGATTGTAACGTTTAATTTGAAGGGTTAAACAAAAATATCTGATAGAAAATGTAGGAATTGTACACATTTCTTTACAAACACTCCACATTTTAGAAGGTCAAAAGTAATTGGACAAATAAACATAACCCAAACAAAATATTTTTATTTTCAATATTTTGTTGCGAATCCTTTGGAGGCAATCACTGCCTTAAGTCTGGAACCCATGGACATCACCAAACGCTGGGTTTCCTCCTTCTTAATGCTTTGCCAGGCCTTTACAGCCGCAGCCTTCAGGTCTTGCTTGTTTGTGGGTCTTTCCGTCTTAAGTCTGGATTTCAGCAAGTGAAATGCATGCTCAATTGGGTTAAGATCTGGTGATTGACTTGGCCATTGCAGAATGTTCCACTTTTTTGCACTCATGAACTCCTGGGTAGCTTTGGCTGTATGCTTGGGGTCATTGTCCATCTGTACTATGAAGCGCCGTCCAATCAACTTTGCAGCATTTGGCTGAATCTGGGCTGAAAGTATATCCCGGTACACCTCAGAATTCATCCGGCTACTCTTGTCTGCTGTTATGTCATCAATAAACACAAGTGACCCAGTGCCATTGAAAGCCATGCATGCCCATGCCATCACGTTGCCTCCACCATGTTTTACAGAGGATGTGGTGTGCCTTGGATCATGTGCCGTTCCCTTTCTTCTCCAAACTTTTTCTTCCCATCATTCTGGTACAGGCTGATCTTTGTCTCATCTGTCCATAGAATACTTTTCCAGAACTGAGCTGGCTTCTTGAGGTGTTTTTCAGCAAATTTAACTCTGGCCTGTCTATTTTTGGAATTGATGAATGGTTTGCATCTAGATGTGAACCCTTTGTATTTACTGTCATGGAGTCTTCTCTTTACTGTTGACTTAGAGACAGATACACCTACTTCACTGAGAGTGTTCTGGACTTCAGTTGATGTTGTGAACGGGTTCTTCTTCACCAAATAAAGTATGCGGCGATCATCCACCACTGTTGTCATCTGTGGACGCCCAGGCCTTTTACAGTTCCCAAGCTCACCAGTCAATTCCTTTTTTCTCAGAATGTACCCAACTGTTGATTTTGCTACTCCAAGCATGTCTGCTATCTCTCTGATGGATTTTTTCTTTTTTTTCAGCCTCAGGATGTTCTGCTTCACCTCAATTGAGAGTTCCTTTGACCGCATGTTGTCTGGTCACAGCAACAGCTTCCAAATGCAAAACCACACACCTGGAATCCACCCCTGACCTTTTAACTACTTCATTGATTACAGGTTAACGAGGGAGACGCCTTCAGAGTTAATTGCAGCCCTTAGAGTCCATTGTCCAATTACTTTTGGTCCCTTGAAAAAGAGGAGGCTATGCATTACAGAGCTATGATTCCTAAACCCTTTCTCCGATTTGGATGTGAAAACTCTCATATTGCAGCTGGGAGTGTGCACTTTCAGCCCATATTATATATATAATTGTATTTCTGAACATGTTTTTGTAAACAGCTAAAATAACAAAACTTGTGTCACTGTCCAAATATTTCTTGCCCTAACTGTATAGGGTGATATTACAGCAGATATATTTGTGCATAGAGCACAGGAGTATTCCGTTTGCATCTTGCAGATACTGTAACTTATCTCTTGGTTGCCTGGTTTTCCAACTTGGATTTTTATTCTTATATAAAAGGTAATTATTCGCTCTCATAAGTGACTGATTTCCAATCATTTGTAGACGGTTGCTCGCCCTGTGTTCCATGTCACACAGTAATTATGAACATTATAACACATTTCCTTAGGGTGCCTTATTGATTCATCACCAGTGGAATTGATCATAAAAACAATTATCACTTAGTAATCAATAAAGATTTGTGATTTTCCTAGATCTCCATTCAGTTTATGTGTCTTGAGATATTTTCTTTATAAATTGCCAACAATATCAAAGGATTGTATACTGTGACCTCCGCTGTTACAAGACAAAAGAAAAGACACAGAAGAGTTGAAATAAAAAATACTTTTGTGATATCAAGGTTGAAATGTCATTAAGACATCATCATTTATTTAAAGAAATCAGTAGAGTTTGTAAGTAATGATGACAACAGGATGATCCAAAGCCAAGCGTTGCCTGAGAAAAGAACAAATGGAGGGAAATCACATGTAAAAGTAATCCTCAGCTGCAGAATAATTTATTATCTCCAAATTATGCAAATCTTCTCCCCCCATTACTGACTGTAGAATATTGCTACTCAACCTTTTGACAGATGGTGATTAGTGATGAGTGGGCACTACCATGCTTGGGCACTACCATGATCGGGCACTACTATGCTTGGGCACTACTGTGGTTGGGCACTACTATGCTTGGGCAGAACCATGATCGGGCCCTACTATTCTTGGGCACTTCTATGATCGGGCACTACTATGCTCGGGCACTACCATGATTAGGCACTACTGTGCTCGGGCACTTCTATGGTGCTTGGTATTAGTGATGAGCGAGCACTAAAATGCTCGGGTGCTCGGTGCTCTGGCCGAGCATCTCAAGATACTCTTGTACTCGGCCAGAGCACCGAGCCCAATGTAAGTCAATGAGTGACAGGCTCCGCCCACAGACTTCCGGTTATAAAACGAGTAATTCCGGAAAAGGGCGGGAGGGTGGGCTTTTTCAAATCGCCGCAGCATAGAACACCTTGCTGTGGCCCCCAGAGGGATCCTATCGATTAATCTGCTCCCTGTATAGTGCCAGCTCACTGTGTGCACTGAAGGGAGCAGTGTATGTGTCTCAGATCGCTATTTATTACCGAGCGGTCCGAGCATCTCGGCAGTACTCGGTGCTCGCTGAGCACCCCGAGTACCGAGATACTCGTGCGAGTACTGATTCGCACAGAGCATACTCGCTCATCACTACTTGGTACTCATTTGGATACTTGCATGGGCTCGACTTGTGTACTGAGTATAATGAAGGTCAATGGGGAACTCCAGCACTTTTCTGGAATACTGGAGAAAAATGCTTGAGTTTTCTATTAGAGGGTCGATATTGACTTTTAGGATTGCTACTTCCAATAGGTGGCGCTAAAGTTCATCTTCTTTCTCCCTGAATAGATGATTTGCATATTTTATTTTCCAGAGGAGCATTGCAGCTTTTAAGTCTCCTCATTACTGGCCTGTCACTCTCCATAAGGAGAAAAGGTTATCCCTTGGACCCCACTTAGCCTCTCATACAGCCAGATCAGATCTTGTACTTGATGAGGAGTAACACCTCAAAGCACAGTGTCTGCAAATTGACCTATATCCTAAATTATATGACAAGTCTCGTTAAAGGGTCAACATTGACTTTTAGGATTGCTACTTCCAATAGGTGGTGCTAGAGTTAAAGTCTACTTCCTGTTTTGCATATGTTAGTTCCTAGAGGAGCATTGCAGCTTTACGTATCCTCATTACTGGGATGCCAGATCTAGTGTGTCACTATCCACAAGGAGGAAAGCTTACCCCTTAGATTTTTGGAAAAAGCAGGAAGTACGAGTCTCGATCTTAGTAATCATCAGTGTGAAAACTGCAAGATTTCTGATTGATTGTTTCAATACATATTGTGATACAAAATAATAACAAAATACAATAGAGGGCAATCACTATGCAGATCCATAGTAATGCATAGTGCTATCTTCTGCTGATTATTCCACCACTGAGCTCTTCTCAGATCTGCAGAACATTGCTCTTCACTCCTTTACCATCTGGCAGATGGAACATAAACCTATTGAGCCTCATCATTGTTTCTGCCTGTGGTGTTGTGATGTATGGAAATAGCAAAAATGTTCTCCATCAGGACTTTGCCCTATGTTTATTTTTTGTTTACAGGGACTCTGTCAGGTCATTTTTCAGTATGATACTAATATTACCCTTGAATAGTGCCTGGGCAGACCTTTTAAAACATGTATATGTCATTACTGTACCCTTTGTAGTTCTCTTGCTATAAGCATTTTCACGCCCAGCAGGCAGCCATCTTCAGCAGTAAAAGTAATTGACCGGACTAGTGAATAGTTCGGGTATGTAAATAACCACACCTATCCAGGCTGGTGTTCTGTCCCTCCCCTCTGTGCTGAAGTTACACTGAAACTCTTAGGCTTCTGCAGGCTCTTTCTGAGGGGGAGGGAGAAATAGGAGGTGGGGAGCTGCTTTGTGCTACACAGTCCGCTCTTTGTAAGAGATTTCTATGTGTTTATATGAACTTTGCTTTTCCTTCAACATGTATTGTATGTATCTGCTAAGCAAATGATCAAATGTTCTTATAAACACAAATAAATACACTACACAAATGCCTCATACACACAATGAAGATGTGAGGTGTGCAGCTGCAAAGAGCACACACCTCCTCCCCCTCTCCTTTCTCCTCTGGATTGTGCCTGTGCATGGAGAGCCAGCCACACAACAGGATACAGACTCAGAGGAGGGCAGTGCAGTGATATCACTACATGAATATTCATCCTATGGGGAGTGGGCAGCAGAGAACTAAGTGATCACTCACTGTGATTGACAGAGGAATGAATATCTTTTTTTTTGCAGTTTACACAGGATAGGAGGGAAATATAAATAATAGAAATACATGAATAGAAAGACCTTCATTGGTTCAATTAGAAAATGATATCAGTTACATATGGATTTTTAACCTGACAGATTCCCTTTAACAGGTGACAAAGGTGGAAAAAGACCCATCTGTCAAGATCCTAAACCTGCTCATTCAGGATAGTCCCATTGAGTAGGGGGTTGGGCATGATGATGATGTCCCTTTCAACTCTTACATTCTATGATTCCATGATTCAAGAATTGTTAATGATCATTAGTTTTATAAAAAAAGAATTTGCAAGGATCATTTTTCTGCAGCTCAAAATATCTAGAAATTCTGACATTTCCTAGGTTTGAATTTTAGGTGTTTTTATGTCCACAGCAGAAATGTTTCACAGATATGGGGGATTTAGAGACACGTGGGAAAAATAATCATGTGGGTAAAGTGACCAACCATGGAGATACAAAAGGACGAGACTCAGAACCATGATAATTTCAATGTTTGCCCCAAAAATAACTTAAAGGGAACCAACCAGCAGGATTTAGGGCTATAAAGTGAAGCCAGTCCCTTACAGGCACTGGGATAATGAATGAAATCATACTATTACTTGAAATATTCCATGTTTGATAGCAGAGAAAAGTGTTATAAAACTCCTGGGAAACATGGCAACAGATGATTGATGTGTGCAGCGCAGAGTCACTATTTGGAGTTGTTGTTTAATTTTTCCTTCTCTATGGACATACCTTTCTGCTTTAAGTCAAATCCTCCCCACACCTCCCTTTCATGTGAATTTTCAGTTTTGTCACGCGCCCTGTGGCTGGAGTATAGTGACAGTGCGCATGAGCCAGAAATTGAAAGAGATAAGAGGGAAGTGGAGGGATTGGCTTACATCCGAAAAAAAAAACTACCCTAAATAGTGATGCAGTGCGGCACACATCAATCATCTGCTGCCCTGTTTTCCAGGAGTTTTATGACACTTTTCTCTGCAATCAAACATAGAATCTTTCAAGTAAAGGTATACTTGTATTCAGCATCCCAGCCTGTAAGGCACCGGCTTCACTTTACAGCCCTAAATCCTGCTGTATTAGTTCCCTTTCCAACAGGAAAATACAAAACTGACCAGCTCTGGAAAATCAAAGGCTGTATAGCGTACGAGGACTACAAGTCCCAGCTGTTGAACTATTTTATCTGCAATCTGTTGCTCTCCGGCTGATAACAAATTACCCCCAGCAATTTATGATAGAATGCTTGGAGTTGTAGTCACTAGTTGATATGAAAAGAAGGTATTTCATTATTAAATAAAGTCAAAATGATTCTTCCTAAATGCACAGTCTTGGTGAGAATAAAAAAAAGTTGCATTTTTGAATGTATCTAGAAATATCCAGGCTGATAGTTGGCGCCGCTCGTCTCGCCGGTCACCAGAGATAAGCAGTTCCAGGTTTTGCTTTAGTTCCAATTAGTTTATTGTTAAAATGTAAGAAAGAGTTCACATGGGCGTCTGTCAGTGCTCCGACCGGTACGTGGGAAATGTGTCTGTCCGATGAAGCTTCTGTGGATTGGAGAGGTCTTCTCATCAAGAGGAAGAAGAAGAAGAAAAAAAATGTAAACATTATTATTTTTGTTATCATTAGATATTAATTCTGATTACGGTACATTAAGACCTAAGAAGCGCTGACCTTACTTATCTCAGTCACAGCCTATATTCTAGATATGATCTTGGGTTTTATAACATTATCTCTGACTTTGATATTAGCTCAGTCAAATAAATTTCATACCATGATTATCTTACATACATCTCAGAATACAATACTATTGTCTCAGATATCTTTCTAATATCTAAGGATTACGTTATTATTTGTGATAGTGTCCCGAGATAAATCCTAGCTAACTCATCTCCAATATCTAGATATTTGGACAATGACTTATCTCAGCTATTTATCCAATGATACTGTTAAAGGGATCTGTTTTAGGGCTATAAAGTGAAGCCAGTGCCTGTGACACTGGGATACTGAATGCAATCATAGCTTTACTTGAATGATTCTATGTTTGATTGCAGAGAAAAGTGTCATAAAACTCCTGGAAAACAGGGCAGCAGATGAAAGATGTGTGCAGTGCTGCATCACTATTGGGGTTGTTTTTTTTCCCCACTCTGTGGGCATGTCTTCCATCTGTAAGCCAAACTCTCCTCCCCCCCCCCCCCCTTTGATTTCTACTTTCCGTTTTGTCAGGTGCCCTCTGGCTGGAGTATAGTGACAGTGCGCAGGAGCCAGAAACTGAAATAGATAAAAGGGAAGGGGTGGAGGGTTTGGCTAAAAGCCAAAAGGTATTCCCACAGAGGAGGGGAAAAAACAGCTCTAAATAGTGCTGCACACATCAATCACCTGCTGCCCTGTTTTCCAGGAGTTTTTTGACACTCTTTTTCTCTGCAATAAAACATGGAATCATTCAAGTAAAGGTATGATAGCATCCCATTGCCTATAAGGCACTGGCTTCACTTTATAGCCCTAAATCCTGCTTGTTGGGTCTCTTTAAAATATCAGACATCTGCTCATTATCTCAGAATATTTTATTGTCTCGGCCAGTGGCATAACTTGATGTTCATGGACCCAGATGCAAAAGCTCCAACAGGGCCCCCAATTATTGCAAATCTTTAATAGCATTAGATTTTTTCTATAGGTCAAAGGGACTTTTGGGGCCCCCTAGGCTCCATGACCTGGCTCCACCGCAAGCCGCTATTCCGCCACCAGACCCGGGACCACGGTGGGGCCGGAGCGAGCGGAGCACCGAGCCCGAGGTAGCCGGGAGACGACCTCCGGTCGTCTCCCGGCTACAAGCTCCTGTGGCCTGATTGAGTGCAGCGCTCCTCTGATTGGTCGACGCCGCCCGCCACCAACCAATCAGAAGACCGCCTTGCAGCACGGCGCCATATTTGAATTACACTGTAGTCAGTGTATTTGAAGTATGGCGCCATACATCGCGCTGCTATTCTGATTGGTCGGCGTGCTGAACGCGGCGACCAATCAGAATAGTGGCGCGCGCAATGCCGCCATATTTGAAATGCACTGTAGTCAGTGTATTTGAAGTATGGCGCCATACAGCGCACCGCTAATCTAATTGGACGGCGTGCTGAACGCGGCGACCAATCAGAATAGCGGCGCGCTGTATGGCACCATACTTCAAATATACTGACTACAGTGTATTTCAAATATGGCGGCATGGCGCAATAAATAAAGTACATATGGATTCTAGACTAAAGAATATGGATTCTTTAGAATCGGGCCGCCATCTAGTCTATATATAATCTCTGTGTGCTGGCCCAATCTCTGAGTGCTACTTTATGGTCCAAGACATACATATATAATATCCTAGGAAACTGACTTATTATAGAAGAAAAAAAAAGAAAGTTCAACAGCTATATTTTTTTCCCATTATTAATTCAAACCTTTGAACAATCATCTCAGATCTATTGTTTCAGGAACTGTCTTATTCCAGGACACTGTATTATATTTTCATGGCTCAATAAGAACTGGTTTATCTCAAATCTGTACACATTATCTCCGTGTGGCACCCCTGTGTCTGGCCGCCACAAAATGTTATTGCTATAAAATCATGTAATGGCAGGTCTGAGGAGAATTGCTGGATGTTTGAGGAGTACATACACAATGCCTGATCTCTAACCATGAAGCTGAGCACTAGGTTGGGCTGTGACTCAGCTTGTGGTTGGAGGGAGGGGTTAGTTAGGGTGTAGTAGGACAGAGTAGGTGAAGGAGAGGTCCAGTGAGGAGTCAGCAGGAGCTGCTCTGATGGGTCCAGCTTCAGTTAGGGGACCAGTCCCTAGGTTATCCAGGCTTATAGGGCCTGGTGGCAGAATTAGATGCTGGTGAGTTTCAAGCTCACCAGCAACTCAAGTGAAGCACTCTGGGGCATCAGTAGTACATAGGATCAGAGAACTGCTGTAGGCACGGATACCCGCAGGATCCACACTACCAGCATGGCAGGAGGTAACTCACAGCAATCAAGAGGGAGTACTGAAAGCTCAAGGCACCAAGAAATCTAAAACTCAAGTCAGCAGGAAGGCCATATTACTCACATAGCAGTGTGGACCACAGTTCTCATCATACTGGCAGAACCACCTGCCTGGTGGCAGATGTATACCCTGGATTGGCTACCAAAACCTCAGTAAAAAAGTAAAGCAAAGACTGAGTCTTACTGTCTACTTCCTCCACTACTCCTTTCACCACTACCCTCATCATCTCCCTGAGAACCAGCCCTGGATGGGAAGGGTTAAACATCTGCGCTGCTTACTACCACCTATCTCCCCAGGGACCTCCCCTGCAGTGCCAACCATAGCAGGCTGATTGTCCCAACTGGCATCATAAACAAACTTTATCCTTTACATGTGCGGATAGGGCCACTGCTGCTGGGCATGGCTACCGTGAACTAAACTCTAGCCCAGCTGCTGAGTAACCTGTCCCGTGAAACCGACACATCCAACATGAGATTGATCATACTCACTTGAATCTAAGGACTTATTAATGATTAGTCAGTGCTCTCATATGTTAATATAGCAGCCAGGTATTATAAATATCATGATATAACTTCACCCTACATTGATAATACATTCTGCAATATGCACACAAGACTTGTAATACTCAAAAACAACTCTAGATGGCGATACCGGACAACTGTAGGGTAGACACTGAAGCAGCAGCTATAAGGAGAGAGGTGAGACACAGCAAAAGCTGAGGAAATCTAGTCTCTTCCTAGGAGGAGGCGATTATAAATTCATATAATGTACCCAAGTAAATGAAGCCAAGTATGTTGGAAATCAATAACATGTCCGCAGCCGGCTCGTGTAATTGAGATTGATGCAGATCATTTACTGATGTACTTGTGGCCGATACCACGCAGCATTTTTTATTTTTAATTTAATTTAATTATCCTACCTGATTTCCATGTGGAGCGGCTGCCGGCTCCTTAATATGTAAACTGATTTACTTTTCATTAGTAGAGGAGTAATTAATAATCCTGTGCATATATTAATGACGGGCGTGAGCGGCTGATTAACAAGTATCACCTTCGCTGCGGCTGCACTGTGGTTTGTGATACCAGGGACTCAATCTGCAACTAACTCATCAATTATATGTATTTATTGAGTGCACCATTATCTCAAAGCTCCGAGATGATAATTGAGTCATCTGAGATAATAAGCTAGAGCCCGAGATAATAAGTCAGAGCCCTGAGATAAGTCGGTGCTCATATAAGTGAATTCTAACACAAAAAGTCAGCGCTCTTCATTTATTATCTCAGGGCACTGATTTATGATATAGGTAAATGTTATTATCTCAGGGCATTGTCCTTATTATATTATAAGACAGTGCCCTGAGATAAATCAGGGCTCATATAAGTGAATTCTCTAAGGCTGCCTTCATACCACGATTTGTGCTGTCGTGGGATCCGTGTTGGCGGTCCCCACAGACAGCCATGGATCCACACAGATCCCTGCATTCGGATGGCAAATAGCCATCTGTGTCCGTGTCTATGCAGGATTCGTGTGGATACTGTTGTCCCTGTCTCTCCCTGTTCTCCCTCATCTTCTCTATCTGTCCCTGTCTGTCCCTCCTCTATCTCTGCTCCCCTTTGTTCTCTATCCTGTCTTCCCCTGTCTTATCCCCTGTTCTTTCCCCTCCGGGATATAAATAAAAAAAAATCCTCTCAGAGGATACATTACCTGTCCGCCGGCTGCGTGGAGGCGACAGTCCCCTTCTGGTGGCTGAAAGACCTTTTGTGATTTCACAGAGTCGGTCACCTGACGTGTCAGCTGACTGGCTCTGTGACATCACCACAGGTCCTTCATCCACCAGTAGTGGACTGTTGCCTCCCCGCAGCCGGTGGACAGGTAATGTATCCTCTGAGAGGATTTTGTTTATTATTTATATACCGGAGGGGAAAGGACAGGGGATAAGACAGGGGGGAGGACAGGAATGGAGAACAGGGGGAGCAGAGATAGAGAAGGGACAGGCAGGGTTATGTAGTGAGCACTGCCTCTGGCCATGCTCAGTACATAAACACGGAGCCGATATCTGATCCAATTTAGAATCGGATCCGATGTTCATAGGTACATTGTGTATCCTACGGACCACCAGCAGGGTATGATTCTGGATCTGTGACTAAACCGAAGCTAAGATTGTACTTAAATCAGATGGCAAAAAGGATACATCCGAGCACATCCGAGCCCCATAGGGATACATGGGAGGCTAAATCGCATCCGAGTGCATCCGATTTGACATGGATACACTCATGTTGAGGATGGAGAGATATGAAATGTATTATAGGGTTAAAAATATCACAACTCTTCTCTAAAATATATATATTGCAATTTGGAAATGTCATGTTGTCATGCTGTCTGTTATACACTAGATGGTGCCCACGTTCCATAAATATACTGAGATATAAGCCAGCCCATTAAGGGAGGAATTTAGATATTAGAATAATTTGATAAGGATTGACCAATTAGGGATGATCACTTTGTAGAAAGTTCTAGAATTCTAACACGCCTCTTGCTTTCTGTATAAAAATGTGTGTTTCAATAAACGCGTGCGCAGTGTTTAATCTCATATGGCGTAGGCATGAGTAAGGCTTGAGACGTCTGGTGTCGTATCATTTACTTGCAGTATGCAGACGTGCATAATTTCCTATATATATAATTAGGAGTGGCTGGTGGACTTGTGATTGAACTGAGACCCTCATAACTCGGATACCTCAAAATCGTGATGTTAAGGCAGCCTGACACAAAAAGTTTAGCGCTCTTCTGTTATTATCTCAGGGCACTGATTTATGATATAGATAAATGTTATAATATAATAAGACAGTGGCCTGAGATAATAAGTCAATGATATGTTTTACATTAGGCATTTTATAATAATAATAAGTAATACTTTTTATTTATATTGCGGCAAACATATTCCGCAGCACTTTACAATTCAAATGCAATTGATAACTTAGTGCTTTTACAATATAGGTGACTACTCTTATATAATGAGAACACTGACTTATTACCTCAGGGCACTGACTTTTTTTAAATGTGAGCACTAATAACATAACAGCACTGATTCTTTTATTTCAGGACGCTGACTTCTAATATTAGAGTACTTACTTAGAAGTTAGTACTGTGATGTTTTACGCTAGTGCAGCTATATATGTACAGTCATTTTTGTTATTTTATAAGTGCTTATGAAATGTCAGTGCCCTGTGATAATAAGTCAGTGCCCTGAGATAGTATGCCAGTGCCAAGATTAATAAGTCAGTGCTGATGTAATTAGGTGAATATACAATATAATAAGTCAGTGCCCTGAGATAATAAGTCAGTGCCTTGAGATATTAAAGGGACACTGTCACCAGGTTTTTCCCATCCCATTTGACAGCAGCATAATGTAGAGACAGAGACCCTGATTCCAGCGGTGTGTCACTTATTGAGCTGCTTGTTGTCACTTTGACAAAATTACTGTTTTCTCTGCTTTAGATTTAGCAGTAAATGACTGTGCTGGACTATTTGATTAGTCCTACAATGTTAATCTCCAACTGATTGAACAGTTTTACCAAAAGTACACTGAGCAGCCCAGTAAGTGACACACCACTGGAATCAGGGTCTCTGTCTCTACATTATGCTGCTGTCACATGAGATGGCAAAAACCTGGTGACAGTGTCCCTTTAAGTCAGTGCCATGATTAATAAGTCAGTGCTGTTGTAATATACTGTAGGTAAGTGTTTTATATAATAGGCCAGTACCCTGAGATAATAAGTCAGTGTTGTTGTAATATAAGTAAGTGCTTTAATATGTCAGGAGCCTGAGATAATAAGTCAGTGCTGTTATAATATAGATGAGTGGTTCAATATAATAAGTCAGTGACCTGAGATAATAAGTCAGTGCACTGAGATAGTAAGTCAGTGCACTGAGACAATTAGTCAGTGCACTGAGATAATAAGTCAGTGCACTGAGATAATAAGTCAGTGCCATGAATAATAATAATGATAATATGTCAGTGCTGTTGTAATATAGGTGAGAGTGCTTCAATATAATAAGTCAATGACACCTAATTGATGAAGAGAAGACCATTGTTATAACATCTCTGGGGGGGCTCTTTTATCCCCCTTCAGCTGTGTACCACGGTGCTCAGAGAAGGGTTATTTTACTCTAGTGTTCTGGACTATGAATAATAGACTGGATGACCTTACTTCGTAAGAGGGTGTATATGATTTTTGGTTGGTCATTCCCCAACCCATATATATCTGTTGTTATTATTGTGTTTCATTACTTTGTACTTTCTGGTTGCACATATATGTATACCTCGTAATGTACTCAAAAATTCAATAAAAAGAGATTAACAATAAGTCAATGACCTGAAGTAATAAGTCAGTGCCCTGAGACAATAAGACAGTGCCATGATTGATGCCCACTTTACACGTGCCAACATCGTTTCGATATTGTATACAACGGCACGGGAGCGCGCACTTTTTTGGCTGAAATCCAAGATCGCATAGGAGATGTCACACAGGGAGATATCGGCAGGCAACGCAACTGCGATGTATACGGCCCCTTGTACGGGCAATCCAGGGAACGACCATTTAACATGGGAGTGAATAGGGGAAGTTGTTCTCCAAGTCGGTGTTGGGCTGTCACACGGCACGATCCTCCCAAATCGTCCATCCAATATCGGGCAGTAGGAGAGCCTGCTCATTTCTCCCCGATATCGTGTTGGCATCGTTCTTGCATCGAATTGCACATTTACACCACACAACGCACAAACGATATCGGAGCCAACGCACGAATCACGTGACTTTTTATCGGAGTTGGACGACGATATCGGGACGTGTAAAGTGGCCATAATACGTCAGTGCTCTGAGATAAGTCCTTGCTCAGAAAATCTGTATGCTATATTATAAAGGCAGTGTCCTGAGACAATAAGCCAGTGCTCCTATATTATAAGTGATTAATATAATAAGCCAGTTTATCTAAATATTACACTGATGTTATTTTATAAGTGGCCTAATAAAATAAGTGAATGCCTAAATGTCCTGAGGTAATAAGTCAGTGACCCATAATGATATATTAATGCTATTATGTTCTTAATCAGTGGTCTAAGATAATAAGTCAGTACTGTTATGTTATATGCAAGTGTAGGAGTAAAGTAAGTCAATGTTCCTATGTTTTCTAATATAATAAGTCAGTATTTGAGATAAGTGCTGTAATAAAATAAGTCAGTTCTGTTGCACTATAAACAAGAGCTTTATTATAGTTCAGTGCCCTGAGATAATAAGTCAGTGCCAGAGTAATAAATCAGTGCCCTGGGATAATAAGTCAGTACCAGATTAAAAAGTCAGTACTCTAATATAATGAGTCAGTTTTTTTATGTTAAGTGCAGCAGTATAACAAATCTGCAGTAGTGAAACTTGAAGTTTATGGTCCACAATGCAAAATCTGTAACAGGGCCCCCAACCACTAAGGGTCTTTTTTAATCAGTGTCGTCTTATAGGGGCTAGATGGACCTTTCACAAACCTTGAGCTCAGAGTTCAGGTGCAAAGGAAACCCCTGTAACTATTAGAAATGCATAAATAAGTCAGTGCTTGTATGCAATAAGTGCTCCAATATAATGTCAGTGAACTGAGATAATAAGTCAGTGCTCCTATATTATAAGTGAGCGCTCCAATATGATAAGTCAGCACCCAGAAATAACAATTCAGTGCTCTACTACACACAGTCAATGGCGTAAAGTAACAGGTGTAATTCCTTGTCCTTCACCTTGCAGGCTGTAGAGCTGTCCTGTACTGTGCTGTCTTGTAATGTGCTGCCAGTATGCGCTGCGAGGTAATGGGACCATGGTGTTGAGCGATACCGTCCTCTCGCTCATTCTCATTTGAAGCTGCAAAAAAACACACGATTTTATTAACAACCTTCTTCCACTCTATAACTCTATCATCTACCCTAAGATCAGCGCACTACTTGCTGAAATTCTTCATGATGCCATTTTCCTTGCTCTCCCGGGGATCAGCATTCATTTTTCCATGCTGACTGTACCCCTTAGTTTATATAGCGGCATTTTTGCCTTATATCCAAATAGTAATGCCGATGACCTACAATTAACCATATAAGTATAGAAATTCCTTCATGCCAGGTGATATTTAATGGCCACTGACATTTCTTTAAACTTCCCATACAACGAGTAAAATAAGTATTGAACACGTCACCAATTTTCTAATTAAGTATTTTCTATAGGTGCTAGAAACATCTCATGATAGGTAAAACCAGTGAGCCGTCTCAAGACCTTTACAAACCTATTGTTGCCAAACATACTGATTTTGTTAGTTACAGAAGAATTTCTACACTGCTAAAGGTTCAGTGAGCACGGCTGAGGCCATAATCCAGAAGTGGAAAGATCATTTCGCCATAAACCGGCCATGACCAGGTGATACCTGCAAGATTTCAGACTGAAGAGTGATAAGAATTATCAGAAGAATTGTTCAATAGCCAAGGACCACCTGTGGAGAGCTACAGAGAGACCTGGAACCAGTAGGTACAATTGTTTCAAAGAAAACAATAAGTAATGCACTCACCCTCCATCGCCTGTATGAATGGTCACCACACTATTGCTGAACTAAAAACATGTTTAAATCTTGCTCAATAACATTTAGGCAAGCCCAAGAATATAGTCTAGTCAGATGAGTACAAAAGTGAACTTTTTGGATGCCATAATACACACCATGTTTGGAGGCCAAAAGGCTGCACTGCATATCATCCCAAAAACTCCATACCAACAGTGAACTACACTATGCAAATTGGTTTTAAGTGTCATAGGGTTTTATTTTTATTTTGTTTTCAATGAAACCCATTGATGGTATTGTGTCTCAGGGTTCTTTGGATCATTGAAATCAATCTCAGATATCTGTGATAATTAGTTTGGCAGGTGAGCCCAATAAAAGGAAAACTGGGTGTTCCGCAATAATACACAGGCCACAGTTTTCAAGTAACATGGGACAGAAAAAGGATGTCTCTGCTGCCGAAAAGCAACAAATAGTGCAATGCCTTGGACAAGGGATGAAAACATTTGATATTGCACGAAAACTTAAGCGTGATCATCGTATTGTGAAGAGATTTGTGGCTGATTCTGCGCACAGATGTGTTCGTGCAGATAAAGGCAGAATGAGGAAGGTTTCTGCCAGACAAGTTCATCAGATTAAGAGAGCAGCTGCTAAAAAGGCCTTACAAACCAGCAAACAGATATTTGAAGCTGCTGGTCCCTCTGGAGTCCCTCAAACCTCAAGGTGTAGGATCCTTCAAAGGCTTTCTGTGGTGCATAAACCAACTATTCGGCCAACCCTAAACAGTGCTCACAAGCAGAAATAGTTGCAGTGGGTCCAGATATACATGAAGACTAATTTTCAACCAGTCTTGTTTACTGATGAGTGCCGAGAAACCCTGGATGGTCCAGGTGAATAGAGTAGTGGATGGTTGGTGGATGCCACAATGTCCCAACAAGGCTGCGACGTCAGCAAGAAGGTGGAGGAGTCTTGTTTTCGGCTGGAATCATTGGGAAACAGCTGGTAGGCCCCTTTAAGGTCCCTGAAGGTGTGAAAATGACCTCTGCAACGTATATAGAGTTTCCAACTAAGAACTTTCTTCCATGGTACAAAAAGCCAAAATGTGCCTTTAGGAGCAAAATCATCCTCATGCATGTCAATGCACCATCTCATGCTACAAAGAATACCTCTATGCCATTGGCTGCTATGGGCATAAAAGGAGATAAACTCATGGTGTGGCCACCATCTTCCCCTGACCTCAACCCATAGAGAACCTTAGGAGTATAATCAAGCAAAAGATCTATGAGGGTGGGAGGCAGTTCACATCAAAACAGCAGCTCTGGGAGGCTATTCTGACATCATCCAAAGAAATACAAGCAGAAACTCTCCAGAAACTGTGAGGGTGATATCAAAGTAGGATTCCTATGTTAACATGTAACTTGGCCTGTTAGGATGTTTTGGAGTTAAATAGCTTTTTATTTCAGTGAATGTGACCTGTTAATGCTGCAAATTCAACAAATGAGCATTTTCAGTTCTTTCAAACATATCAAATGTTTACAAACTCTACTGTGCCTAATAATTTGGAACAGTGCTTTTATAGTTTTTTAAAATTATACTGTTATCATAGGGAGATTTCTTCAATAAAATTTGATGTATAGTCTAACGGGTGATGACTTTTATTACACTGACTGTCATTTGCACCAACCATTTAGAAAAAGCAGAGAAAAATAACATTTGCATAATAATTTGGAACACAGTGTACAGGTGGGAACATTATGGCATGAGACTGATTTTCAGCATATGGCACTGGCAAACTTTATACACATAACTGAAGGGAGGATGAATTGACAAATGTACCGAGACATTCTTGATACAAATCTGCTGCCCTCTACCAGGATGAAGACGATGAAACAAAAGTTGATATTTCAGCAATAGTTTCAGAAAACATAATAAGGCTGGCTTCAGACTTGCGGACCCTCTGCAGTGTCCTGCGGAGATCCGCAAGCTGAACGCAGCCCCTATGTTTAGAATGAGAACGCACGGTGCTGCGCAGGTCTGCGCATGACCGTGCGCTCCCATTCACTGCAATATGTGATTTGTACGCAGGCGGATGCCCGCGCACAAATCACACACTCTCGTCTTCACCCTGAACGTAAAATGGTCACATTCCTGGTGCGGACGAGAGTGTGTGATTGTGTGTGATTTGTGCGCGGGCATCCGCCTGCGTACAAATCACATATTGCAGTGAATGGGAGCGCACGGTCATGCACAGACCTGCGCAGCACCGTGCGTTCTCATTCTAAACATAGCTGCGTTCAGCTTGCAGCGTCCTGCGGAGGGTCCGCAAGTCTGAAGCCAGCTTAAAGCTGCCAAAAATAAGACAGGGTCTTATATTATTTATTGCTACAAAATATGGGGTTTATTTTTGGGGTAGGTCTTATTTTCGAGGGAAAGACAGCACCATATTTAGTATGGTTTAAATTACATGTTTTAATTGACTATTCCCTATGTACTGCTAAATTTACCCCCATAAGAATCACACTAATGAGACCCAAACAATAGAGTTGGAAGTGAATGGGCTCTCGCATACAAATCTGTGCTGATGTCAGTTCTCCCTGAATTCCACAGTGGTTGACCACTTGTCCAGAGTTACCTAGAACGGAGTGATACTAGGGCCCGATCTGTGAGTGAGAGCAGTAGAGTAATGCAGCTGGAACACCGAACCACATGACAGCGACGAATATCTCTGTGTGAGAGCCTACCCTCCATCGGCACTTGGAAGCTTGTCATCTGTAATTGTTTAGGGACTGATATGTGGGATTTTATTTAGGGGGGTGCCTGCTTTCTTATAGGTGTGTCTGCTTTATTTAATGAAGGGTCCCACCGTACTCTTTAAGTTTTTTTAGCTGCCTGTATACTTCCTTATAGAACCACAACTAGGGATATTCTTTTGAATAGGGTTTATGTACTCCAAAAGGCCAAAACTTTCTGCTAGGGCTTATTTTTGGGGTAGGTATTATTTTTGGGGAAACATGGTAGAATGTCCAAGCCAATCACCTATCATTAATCCAATAGAAAATGTATGGAAGAAACCAAAACTCAGAGTTCATAAAAGAATCCACAGGACCTTCAGGATGTGAAGAGTGTTTGCGTGGAAGGATGGACCCAAAATCCACCCGAGCAACATGTGTCCTTAGTTTCTCCATACAGGAGGCGTCTTGAAGCTGTCATTACCAACAAAGGATTGTATGAAGAATGAAATAAATTTCAGTAAGCGTGTTCAATACTTTTTCCCTGTGTCACTTATTATTATTATTATTTATTTGCTTGTGTAGATTAGATGGGTTGTTATTGACATCTGGTGGGAAATTCATGTCAATAGCACCTTTAGAAATATATTAACTCAGAAAATTGGTGACGTGTTCAATACTTATTTCACCCACTGTAAATCAATTGTATAAGCAAACAAAAGAAACTTTGCAACATATTGTATTAGAAAAAGCAGCTCTTTTCTCCACTTATGCACCACTTTTACTCCTCTTGAACTCATCAATCACTGTGGAAAATGTGCTAAAATCCATCTTGAGAAAAATAAGACAGGTTGTCAGCTCACTGAGGGATAAGATTACAACTGTCAATTTAAGTCTATGAGGGGGGAAATTTGTTGGTGCAGAGTGAGGGAAAGTAGCAGAGAGACACAGAGCAAGTGTGCTGCTGCAATCACAGCTACACTGCTCAGTATTGTGGTATAATGTCCTTCATACTGCAGCTGAGCATGTGCTACATAGAGAAAGAAAAGAGGCAATCCTCATGTGTCTGTGTGCTGTGTATGGAAGACATGACAGCAGCTACCCCTCCACCCACTAGCTCAGAGACAGCTGACAATTATAGACCGAGCCTGCAAAGGGGAAAACACGTGAAAAATGCAAGATACAAGTCAAATCAAACACTGTCATTCCTCATGTCCACACACACTGCAGCTGATTCTGAAAAGTCAGCTAAAATGACAGGTACCCTTCAATATGTGGAAGCAGTCACATTAAGTTCAGCACCATGGAAAGCGGCCGGCACCACAATGAAAAAAGCTCACTATACTTCACAGGGGCTGGTACTAGTAGATGCAGTCTGTCCAGCTGGAGGTGCATCACTCACTGACAGTTCATACTTACACTTTGGATACAAGGTAATGGCGCTGACACTTGGTAAAGGACACTGACACTGAGGGTACGGGACAAAGAAGTGGCACCCCTCTGGCGGGACGCCACAGGAAGGTACTGCACCCCAAAAAGAAGGTGTAGTATCTCCGTAGTCACAAGTGGAGGGGGGAAACTACAGAGTCTGAACACAAAACCCACCCACAGACACCCTAGCACAGGGGACTGTAATTTAGTAGGTCCCAGGGGGTGGAGCTTAGGATAGCGGGAGACGTGAGTGACAGCTGACACACAAGTCAGTCAGACGGTGACAGAGAGACAGAATGGATGGACGCAGGGGACCCTGCTGTCCTGAGGAGAGGGCACCTTTAGGGAGCAGAGGTAACCCAGACACGAAGGGGACACTCCAGGTCTGGTCGAAGCCATCTGGATTGCCCAGGTCACACCGGTAAACTGGAGCACAGGCAGTTTGATCCGGTTTATCCCAAACCGCAGACCATCGAGTTTTGGGCCCTCAAAAAGGAGCCACAACACCCACCAAGAAGCCTAACCTCTGTCCCGCAGCTAGGTCCAAGATGCCAAGAAGTAACAGTGACTTAAGGCAACAGACCTGGGGACTAGTAACCAGACTACAGTGTGGGAGGGCAGAGAACCATTCTAAACAGAGACCGAGAAAGATAATTGAGAGACACCTCTGACAGACTCTGTGGTGAACCCAGAAACCTGTGGCTATAATCCCCAGTGAGCCAAACTGTACCGTCTACCTTATCCATCTGGTACCAGTAAAGGAACTGTTTGAGCTGATTTGATGTCTGGCTTCATTTAATCCGTCGTCCGAAAGGCCTCTGCAGCACCACAGAGATTTGGGACTACTATTCCCCTCATCTACCCTGACGCGCTGAGGAAAAGCTCCGCCTGCGGGGAGCTATACTACCTCTGCTGCACCACACCATCACCTCAGCGCCTGGCTGCAGCGCTGGTAACCGCTTACCAGACACCACAGGTGGCGTCATCTATAATCCCCCAAACGTCATCCCCATCAGCCATTGAGTGCCCAGGGCACGGAACCGGGAACCGACCAGCTGTGATCTCCACCGAAGCTACAGTCCTGGTATCCGAGTAACCCCTTCCCTGCCGGCCTGACTCAATGACACTGGGGGTACCGGATAATGACACTGACACTTGGGGTACTGGATAATGATACTAACTCTGGGGTACAGGACAACTACAATGACACGTGGGGCACAGGATAAAGATACTGACGCCGGGGGTGCAAGACAATGACACTGGGAGTACAAGTCAATGAAACTGACATTTGGGGTACAGGATAATGGCACTGACTCTGGGGGTATGAGATAATGACACTGACGCTGGGGGTACAAGACTGACACTGGGAGTACAAAGCAATGAAACTGACATTTGGGGTACAGGACAATGACACTTGGGGTATAGGACAATGATATACTGACACTTGGGGTACAGGACAATGACACTGACACTTGGAGTACAGGACAATGATATACTGACACTTGGGGTACAGGACAATGATACTGACATTGGGGATACAGGACACTGACACTTGGCATACACAACAATGATACTGACTCTGGGGGTACAGGACAATGACACTGACACTTGGGAGAACAGAATAATGACACTGACACTTGGCGTACATGACAATGGCACTGACACTTGAGTTAGAGAATAATGACAATCTAGTTCAATCAATTTTAATACTCCGCACTATTAGTACCTTTTTGACTTTGTTATAAGATCCTCTTTGCTGCATTTTGCAATGACTCCAGGGAAGGATGAAGACTCTTTCTTGTATTACAAGTTACAGGAATTGTGCTCAAGAGTTATAAATTGAAGATGACCAGACTCATCAGATAAGGACGACATCTTCCCTAATCACAAATGTTTATTTACTTGTCATGCTTGATTTGAGTGTTCCTCACGCTGCTCTGGGGAAGAAGGTAATGTCTAATTCTCCTTCATCATCATTATGTCATCATTAGACCTTATTAAGGAGGCACCACTCCTGAATAGTAATAGAAGAACATGCTGAAGACTATTGCATTCCCATATCTAAACACATTGCAGGAAAATGTGACCCTTGAGGGATGATCTCCTCTTAGGCTGTTCTCTTCTAAGGCCCAATAGCGTTGGTGGAAGGTTGTCCAAATGATCAGTTTACTCCAAATATTGGAGAATGTCCATTTTAAGTCATTTAGACCAGTAATTAGTACACATTGATTGCATTGTACCAAGACTGAAGATGGATGCATGGATGGCCAGAAGTACAATTATCTCAATACATACCATCGAATTCTTGACACTCTGCAGTAACCGCTCATGTTGTTCCGCTATCGCTAGAGCGGCTGAATGAACCTTGTGATAAATGGCTTCACCTTCTCTGGTTTGAAAGATAAACAGTCCTTCCCCGGTGTCACACATTCTGCCAACAGACAAGCATAACATGAGGCTTCTTCAGCCAAATCCATAATTCTTTCCCTAGAGAGTGTCCTCACGTGTCTACCACCATCACAGCGGAGACATCCCTGCCCTGCACAAACACATATAGAGATAAGAATATTATCACCCACCCCAGGATTGTCTATCACTAAGGCTTTCTGGGATTGTGTCACATGATGGGCGGGAAATGTCCTCTACAAGACTAGAGGTGGACATAACAGGACAGAATATTTAGGAAGATCTTATATAGACTCGTATAACATTTAAAATGCATCAAATAGGTGAACATTTATACAAAATCTATATAATGTCACTGTCAACCTGGAGACTGGTTGATGCTATAAGCTTTTTTCTTAACTCCATGAATTATACAATGATAGACCTTTAATCAATGATGAACTTTTATCTAAAGTGTGACTTTATACAATAAATGACCTGTATCCACTAATGGACATTTCTACAATGATGAAATTACATCCATTGATGGAACTTTCTCCAGTAATGAAACTACATCCACTCTTGGACCTCTCTCCGATGATGAACCTACATCTAGCGATGGACCTTTCCCCAATAACGAAAATACATCCACTGATGGACCTTTCTCCAATGATGAACCTACATTTAGTGAAGGACCTTTCTCCAATGATAAACGTACATCCAATGATGAACCTTTCTCCAATGATGAACCTACATTTAGTGAAGGACCTTTCTCCAATGATAAACGTACATCCAATGATGAACCTTTCTCCAATAAAGTACCTAAATCCAATGATAAAATTTTCTCAGGTGATGGACCTTTTTCCAATGAGAAGCCTACATCCAATATGGACCTTTCTCCAATTCTAAACCTACATCCACTGATGGACCCTTTTCCATTTGGTGATGGGCCGTTCTCCAATGATGAACCAACTGCTACTGTTGGACCTTTCTCCAATGATGAACTAACATCCAATAATTGACCTTTTCCAATGATGAACCAACACCCAAATGATGGACCTTTCTCCAATGATGAACCTGCATCTAAAGATGAACCTTCCTCAAATGATAAACCTACATTTAATAAAAGGACCTTTCTCCAGTGATAAACTTACATCTAATGATGGACCTTTATCCAAGGATGAACCTACGTCAATTAATGGACCTTTCTCCAATGAAGAACCTACAGTAATGGAGCTACATCCAAGGATGGACATAATTCCAAAGATGGATCTACAACCTTTAACAAAAAATGCTTTTTTATTCAATGATGTTTCTTTATCCATATATTGACCTATTTTTTATAATGGACCTTTATCCATAAATCAATCTTTAATCAATAATGGACATTTATGCAATGATTTGTCCAGTGATAGAATGTCATCAATTGATGACATTCTATCTAATGATGACCTTTCATCTAATGACACACTTTTGCCTGATGGACCTTTATACAAGGATAGACCTTTATTCAATAATGGATTTTCCAATAATGATAGAGGGTATATCCAATGAAAGGCATTCATTTCATATCGAACCTTTATCTAAAGATCAGGGAGACCATTGAAAAAAAAGTAGGTCATGTGAGGTGTTTGTCTACCCACCTGCCAGCTTCAAACGTGAACCAGGCTGGGTCCCGCCCGTACCTCCGCAATGAGCTTAGCGGCCAAGACACCAGCTTCAACCTGGGGTTCTGCACGTCCCATAAGCTGATGTTCTCAAAGGTGATCTGCAGCGTGCACTCCCCATGGACATCTGTATTAGGGGACGGCATCAAATACACATTGAATCTCTCTGGGAGAAAAACAGAACATTAGTCAAAAATCTTTATAAAGAAATTGGGATAGAAAACATTTAAAAAACCAAAGTCAGCCATGAGTTCTATATAATGAGCTGTTCTAATAACATGACATGGATTCCATGGATTTCAGTATGGGGATTGGTATATAACGTAAAGTTTTTTTCAGTCACATCCAAAGCTTCAATAAGTTTTTTTTGCATGATTTCATGTCTCATTGTTGAACTCTGTCACCAGGTTTTTGCAACCTAAAATAGGAACATCATAATATATGGGCAGAGACCCTGATTTCAGCATTGTATCACTTATTGGGCTGTTTGCTGTAGTTATTATAATATAACAGTTTTATCATCAGGAGGACTTGCTGGCTTACTGCAAGGTAGTCCAACCACACCCCCACCACTGATTGGCATTTTTCTGCCTATGCACAGTGTACACTGAAAGCTGCCAATCAGTGGTATGAGCGGCATTATATATGAATAGCATGGACCTAGAATGAGAATGAGTCAACAAAGAAACCCTACATCTCCCACCATGCAATGAACCTTAGCTCCTTAAGTAAAGGATCACAGTTAAAGGTACGACGGTAGCAAAAATCAGAAGATCAGTGCAGGTTTGGATGTGACTGGAGCACGACTGGTGCACATGATGGCTTTGGATGATCTCTCACCATTCTGCTCTCTTTCTACACCAGTTGCCAGCAGATCCGGCTCCCCAAACTTATGTCATTAATCCGGGTCCCAAGACACTCAGTGTGCAGAACTTTACACCACTCATCAGCTTCAAGATCTGCAGGAAGACACAGAACAAGGTGGGTATCCCATGCAAGTCAATGTACTGCTAATATAAAGTTCTTAAAGGGCCAGTCCAGTCTTATGTAAAAACCAAATGGGTGCCTGATGCTATCGCATTCGGAGGGCATTGTTGTAATAATGGGGATGGGCTCTGCGGCGCTGGGGGGTGGCTGTATCTCCCCCTCTATCCGTTCTCTTTCCCCTGTGTGTATCTTTCTCACCCATGCTGTCTTCTACCCTCTGTGCTCTCTCCTTTGACATAACTCCCTTCTGTGTGCTGTTTTCTCCTCTCATGGCTCTCTCCTTTCAGTTGTCTTCCCCTTGTGCACTGTCTCTCTCCCCAGTGTGCTGTCTCTCTCCCCCCGTGCAGTCTTTTCCCCTCCTTGCTCTCTCCTTTGAGTTCTCTCCCCTTGTGCGCTCTCCCCAATATGCTCTCTCTTGCCCCTGTGCACTTGCCTCTTGTGGGATTTCTGTCCCCCAGTGCGCTTTACCTCCTGTGCTGTCTTCTCCTCTCGTATGCTTTCTCCTTTGAGCTGTTTCCCCTGTGCACTGTCTCTCCCCCTGAGCATTCTCTCTCACACCTGTGTTCTCTGCCCCTTGTGCACTCTCTTTTCCCCTGCGCTGTCTTCTCCCATTATGTGCTCTCTTCTTTCAGCTGTTTCCCCTTGTGCACTCTCTCTTCCCTATGTCTCCTCTCTCATCCTCCTGTGCGCTGTTTCTCTTCTGTCTTCTCTCCTCTGTACTCCCACCTTGAACTGTTTCCTACCTTGTGCACTCTTCCCCCCCCCCCGTGTGCTGTCTTCTCCCCTAGTGTGCCCCTCTCCTTTGAGCCTAGGTATCCGAAGATGGCAGCCACATGAGTAAGTGCGCTTGCACACTCTGGGTCATGCCGCATCCATCTCTGTGTACCCAGCTGTCCAAAGATAGTGATCGCATGAATAAGTGTGCGTGCGCGCAGCGGGTCACGCTGTGCCATCTTTGTGCACCCAGTTGTCCAAAGATGGCGTCCACCTGAGTAAGTGTGCATTCACGTGTTGGCTGTATGCAACACATACTTAGTGAGGCATGTGAGAGGAGGACAAACTGATGTCAGAAGTGACAGGCGCGACAGGGCAATTATGTAGGTAGATGCTTAAACCATTCAGAATTTTTGTAATAGATATAAGGGCCAATTCGTCATTTGCTTTTTTTATTAATTCCCTTTTTTGTCTTGTGGTATTTGTTGACTTTCTTGGGGCCAAATTTTTTAAAATGGTACACATGGTTCACAAATTTTGGCCAAAATAAAAAATGCTCTTTATTTTTGCCTTTATAACCTTCTTCTCAAGTTTTGAATGCAAAAGCTGCATATGTCGCTTAAATGCCACAAAATAACGTGTAAAAATTTTGGATGCACATAAAGTCACTCCAGGGAGGAGCCTGCAGTACATTTGTGTTAAATTTCTGAGACTTTTTAATAAGTTGCAATTAATGAATCAGACAAAAATACCTGAAGATCAAGAACCTTGTCCACAATAACTAACACAAAAAACCTACAGGCAAACATGTTGTGAGATACACCGCCAATATTGAACATGGCTGGTATACATTGCACAGGCGGAGGTCTGATGCAATGTAAATGGGAATGGTTTCACTGTGACTGGCAGCATTACACAAAAGAGTTAATGCAATCGAGTATGTGTGTGAGTGAACACACCTCTCCAACTGTGTGTGTAACAGGGGGTATATCATGTGACTCCTTCCTGATCACATGAACTGTGAAGTAAGCATGGTCCTTCACCCTTCCTGTTTGTGAACCACATGGCAGACAAGCAGTCTGAGAGTGAAGCTAGTTAGGGCTCCTAGAAATCCAGGAAGTAACAGAGTCTAGGTGGATCTGGACTCACAACAGGTGCTGACATGGAGCAGGTCCAAGGACCTGGTGGATGATCCCTGTGTGCTACCTTCTGGATGGCAAGAATGGCAGGAGGCAGTCTGAAACCCTGCTAAGCTGTAAGAGCAGATAAACCCTGAGTGGGACTTTGTGTGCTGACTGGGATCAATCTATAATTGTGATGTATTCACCAAGTGAAGAACTAATATCTGCTATGTACACTTCATTGTGTGAACTGTGGTCACGGTTATCGGATGCATAGCCGGAGTAAATGTTTATGTCTTATAATAAACCATAATTGACTATCTTTTCTAAGAACTTTTGCTGTGTTTCTGAATATTGCACAGTGAATGAGTGTTCCCCAACACGATAAGTAAGCACTACCTCACAATGTATAAAATAGACTTTTAAAGAAGAAAATACAAGAATAATAATGTACAAATGAAAAACAGCAAAACTAGACAAAAAAAGGCAAAAGGGGAGGGGCATAACTTAAATAATGTAGGTGCAGGGTCTGCAATCGCATCTGGGCCCTGGAGCCTAGGGCGATCCAAAAGTCCATTTTGCCTCTAGAAAAAGACTAATGCTATTAAAGATTTGCAATAATTGGGGGCCCCGTTGAAGCTTTCACATCAGGGCCCTTGAGCTTCAAGTTATGTCACTGCACAAGGGCCATAATGAATCAGACCTCTTGTGTTTACATTTCTCATCATTATCAAGATCTCTGCATGCTGTCAGTGAATTGATACATATATATTTTTTCTATCCAGATGCTGAAAATCCATTTCAATTAAGTCCTGCTTACATGGCTGAAGGTTGTTTTTCCTCCAAACGCGTTTTAAGTTGCAATTATAAAATTGGCTCAGCTCCAGCCCATTAAGGCCGGTTTTCAGCTGCATTGAGCGATGGTCTCCGCGTGACTCACGGCACTTCTTTCTATAAAGCGCATTATCAATGGTCGTCAGAAACGGTCAATAAATTTCACATCTGGTTTTTAGGCTTAATAACTGGAAAATACAGACCAAGAAATTGCTTCTCTCATCAGTTGTGCAAATAGCGGTAGAAGGTCAAGTGTGAGCGGACTGCTCAATGTCATGGTCAGCTGGGGTAGACCTGTAGGTCGGGGCATCGGCAGACATATCATTGGTGCAACCGGGGTTCAAGGGGTCGGGGGTATTTCCGCATCTAAAGCAGGTGTAATTGTGTATTTTGATGAGCTGTTGGACAGGAAAGGGGCCCATACACTGTTCTTGCAAAGGGGCCCTTTTCTGACTGGATCCGCTAGTGGTTCGGGAGACTGCATAGGTCGCCTAAATTACATTTCTTATCACATCGTTACTAAATACGGTGGCTCTCACTTTTACCAGAAGGTTTTCAGTAATAATGAGCTAATCACTGGATCTTCCTTCTGCGTGATCCTCTATGATTGACGCTCAGTTTCCCTGCAGCGCCACCACAGGCAAAGTGAAGCATTGCACTGTTCTGGGTCAAGTCGAGATCAAGTCAAGACTCTTCCATTCATGAAAGGGCCAGATCTTTGTAGGTTCCTGAATGCGTGGTCCCCTAATTTATCATGATATTTGAAAGTGGGTTATATGCACCAGACACCATTTTTAAGTGGTAACTCCATCTCCCTGTACTTTGCAAATATTTTTTACTTACTTGCAGGTGATCAGATGCCCATGAGATCCACACACCGTATACTACAGTAACAACTTCTCCATTAATTACTACTGACAACCAGCTACTATATATCATGTCTGAGAGGTTGTCACAGGTCTGCCACTGATTACCGACATAACTGGTATAATTACACTAATAAAAACAATGAAAAGGCCTTCATGAGGGAATATTACACTGGTCCTTCACCCAAAATTGTGGAGTGGGGTGGAATAATGTAAAGTAGATGGACCACTGTAGTCGTCACTATAGGTGCCAATGGGGGCAGACAACGAGGCCGATTTAAAGCCCGGTGCGGATGCTGATACACTTGAAAGCAATGATAAAAGAGTTAGCGCTCCGCTCCCTCCATGATTCTCTCACTGTACCTGTGCTCTAATACCTCAGCCCAGCAGGCACAATGACATCACTAATGCGCAGCTGCTGTGCTAAGATGTGCAAAATTGCAGATCTCTCTCACTAAGGACACCAGAGTAGCAGAGGAGAGAGGAGAGTTGAGTAATTTTTTTGTCAGTGAGTACAATGGTGGCCAATGATCTTTATACTATATGAATGAGTATGGGGCATGCATTATACTATCTGGAGGACTATGGGGGTGCATTATAATATATGGAGGACTATGGGGTGCATTATGCTATATGGAGGGCTATAGGGTGCATTATATATTTGAAGGACTAAGGGGGTGCATCATATTATATGGAGGACTATGGGAGTGCATTAAAATATATGGAGGGCTATAGGGCTGCATAATAGTATTTGGAGATTTATTGGGGTCCATTATAGTATATGGAGGCTATGGGGTGCATTATGCTAAATGGAGGGCTATGGGGTGCATTATACTATATGGAGGACTATGAGGAGTGCATTATACTATATGGAGGACTACGGGGGTGCATTATAATATATGGAGGACTATGGGGTGCATTATAATATATAGAGAACTATGGTAGTATATTATAATACATAGAGGACTATGGGAGGTAGATTATAATATATGAAGGACTATTTGGATGTATTATAATATTTGAAGGATAATGGAGTGCTTTATATTATAGGGAGGGTGCATTATATATGGACGACTATGGGGTACATTATAATATATGGAGGACTATGAAGATTGCATTATAATATATGGAGGACTGTGGAGGGTGCATTAAAATATATGAAAGACTATGGGGTGCATAATAATATATGGATGACTATGGAGGGTGCATTATATTATATGGAGGACCATGAAATGTGCATTGTATTATATGGAGCACTTTGGGGGCTTCATTACAATATATGGAGAACTATGGGGTGCATTCACTGTGGCAGAACATTCCTTACACAACCATTATTAACATGGCTGATGGCAGCCAAGGCTGTAAGTGTGGCAATTTCTGCACATGGCGCTCATATAGATTACTGAATAAATAGTCCTGTTTTAACAAGTTTGTTTCCCTTTCTTTGTCATTGGCAGATATATTCAATGTTGAGAATTGTATGACAATAATATATTCATAATGTGATCAAACATTGGATATACATCTTTATACTACTGACATCATTACTGCTGACAACTAGCCTGTATATCTTCACTTAAAGGTTGTCACACTGCTCCGTGTTACTGACATCAATAGATGTGATTGTAAAATAATTGCATTTTGATGAGACGTCTAAGAGATCCACATGCCTTACTGTATGCAGCAATAACATTGGTTTATTTTATATTAATGACATCCAGACACTATATCATGACTAAGAGGTTGTCAGAGTCCTGCCCCCGGTTAGTGACATTATTGACTATAATAATATAGTGATATAACTCCATTGTGTTGCCCCCCGTCACGATACATGATGAAGGCGGCTGACTGGGTGTGAGCCCTAGTGCTAAGAGGATGATACGCCTTTGCAGGAAACATTTTGTTGATGACTCTGGCTTGCCGGGACCAGATGTTGAGAAGTTTAATGAGTGAGACCACCCGTTAAAAACAAAGTGTTAATCTACAACCACTTGATGGAAACTATGTACAATAGATAGTGAATGCATAACTTCTCATACATTTTTTCATTTATACAGAGCATCTGAATACACAGTCTCCTTGCTTCTTGCACCTCAGTTGTTCCTGCCTCCACTAGTTTTGCTTCCTTTAATCGAACCCAGCTCAGTTCCACAGTCTAGTCATTTTCTCTTCCCGCATTGGGCCTCTTATGGAGCAAGGTCAGGATCCAGAGCTGCACTCCCTAAAGTCACTGCTCCTTACACACGCTGTCTCAGAATACTGGCGAGAAATATCTCTGCTACATCTCATGTGATATCACTTCTCTCGAGACAGCTAGTGTTATGAGCACTGACGCCACTGAAGTCATCTCAGGTCACACAGTGGGATTCCCTGCTGCATGATACCCACTGTGTAACCTGAGACAACCTAAGGAAAATCATGAGTATGCTTGAGGTTCATGAGCAGGTCTGGAAGTAAGTCGCCCACCAGGACAGTGGTGTACTCAGAACCGGGCCTTCTCGTTCTCGTCTGGGGGCTGCGGGGTGACCCGGCTCCGTCGGTTTTTAGTAGGAGATTGTGACACCACCCTTGGTTTGTGGCTAGTTGTAGCCACCGCTGCAGTCGGGACCTCTGGAGATGACGGAGTTTGCAGCCAGGATGATGCCCCCTCCATGGGTAGGGCTGTTTCCCAGGGCTTCCGTGTAGGTGGTGTGGATGGGGGTTGTCGGGGGTTGGGTCTGGGACATAAAGACCTCGCACCCCGCCAGAATTCATGGTTGGGACTTGGAGCTTGCCTGCCACTTCAACATCACCTGATGAAGGCAGCACTTTTGCTGCTGAAACATGTTGTGGCCTATGTAAGGGGTTAATAAACTGCTGTATAATAATTTCTAGCCCTAGCGCTCCACAGACCGCTTTTTTTTTTTACTAACTGCAATCTAATCCCTCGGGAAATCCGACAGGAGCTGCTCTGGGTTTTAGAAATATCTAATAGGTCCTATACGATAGGACCTGGCTGGTCACACACCGCTAACACCACTGCAGGACCTGCAGTGACATGCTTCCGGATTGCACCCAGTCACGTGACCAAACAGGAAGTTCCCAGGGAGCAGCGGTGATCGCGGCCGGCAGCTTCACAAACACCTCCGCAGAGGAGGTATTCCAACAGGCCCTTGACCGGAGTTGTACAGGGGTGCACAACCATCTTGGTTGAGTAGCCAATCTGGCCCCCTGCTAAACACATTGCTTAAACTGTTCTTCACATTGCACTCCCTTCTTCTTTCTTGCATAATTTCAACAGAGCCGCCACTCTGGTTCCGGCCCAGTCTCTCGGTGTCCCCGCTGCCTCGGACACATCGAGGACTCCTTCTTTCTTCCCTCGATATGCAGCCTGGGACTCGGGCTAGCCATACAGTGGCACAGGCCGCTGGGTCCGGGTCCTCCCCCTCTGATGTCTCAGTTAGCCAGGCTGCCGGGTGTCTCTCACTAGGTGTTCTCTCCTCCAATCCACTAACCAACCCTTAACTTGGTGTTTCTTGGTTTTGTTCCTGTTCCTCCACCCCTTACCGGGTTCCTTCCCAACTCTCCACCCTTCACTTGGTCCCTCCCACTATCCCTTGCCTGACATGAAGTAACTAGGACTAGGGATTGGGGGATGTGTTGGATGTTTGTGCATGGTGACCAAATTACCAGTCCCAGCTGCTATGCCACTTAGTGGCGAATGGTCTGCAGGGGCGCCACAGAAGCATAATAAGTGTAACAGCGGCACTGAAGCTTGGTAAGTAAAAGTGTAGGAATATACAGTATGTCTGTGCTAAAACAGTGGGGCTCTGCTGTAAAACAGTTTGAACTGTGTTTGGCAGCCTTTGGGCTCATCTCTACATGGGACAATGTCTGCACTCACCAGAGACTGTACCCTGAACTCTCTAACGACACTATACAGGTTCTTTTACCGAGCCGCCGAGCAGGACACCTATTCTATTGCTATCTCTGAACTAGCGAGATGGCCAGCGAGAGCACTAATCCCACTGCTACACTAATAAATCACCAAGGGAAGAAGACAAACAGGGGGATAATGAAAAGGTTATACACCAATATTCATGGCTACAGACACCAGGTCTGCAGTCTGCAACTCTTCCAACAGAAGAACTAAAAGACAGCAAAGGATCCAGCTGCAGCACAACCTTCTTCCTCAGTGGCAAGTAAGGGAATGTGAATTCTCTATTACCAGCGCCCTCTGGTGGTACATGAAGCTATTTAAAGGTACCGTCACACAGGGAGATATCGCCGGCGATATTGCCGGGGATCGCGGGAGCGCGCATCCCTGACAACATCGCCAGTGAGATGTCACACTGAGCAACTTACCGGCGATGTCGCCGGCTAGTTGCCGCGGCTATCGCTCGCTGGGTTGCCCAGCAACCCAGCAAGCGATCACTCGCAATGTTAGATATAGGCGGAATCGCCTGTAACATTGCAGGTTGCCGCGTTACACAGGGCGATCAGGCAGAATCGCCTGAGCAACATCGCCAGGTTTCCCAACATTGTTGGGAAACCTGGCGATGTGACTCAGGCGATTCATCGCCTGATTATCGCCCTGTCACACGCGGAAATTCGCCGGCGATGTCGCCGCAACCTGGCCACGCCCCTCGGTTGCCGGCAACATCGCCGGCGATATCTCCCCGTGTGACAGTACCTTAAAGGTGATGGGTGTGGACACCAGCTGAAAGCATATAATAGGAAGGAAATAAATGCTACCAGCAGCAAAACTGACATTAACCCTTGCAGCGCCAAAGGAAAGGAAAACACGTTTAATATTCAGAGTCTCCCAAGGCAAAGAAACTCTAGGCCCAAACTTGTCACTAGTCTCCAAGGCGCAGGAGACCAGCATGACACTTAGCTTATAGTTAGCTGATGTTCAGGAAATTCCCAACTGGGGCACTCCTTTCATCTAACATTATCTGCACCAGCCTGGCCATATGATTTACACAACTACAAGTGACATCCCATATCTTACCTGATTCACAAGCGAATGTTTTGGAGGTATCATCGGTAAAGAATATTCCCACCGCGTGCTTCTTGGTGGTTTTGGGGAGTCTGACGATGCTTTTTACATTGTTGAGCTCTGTGACCTGGAATAAGAAGATGTATGGACGGTTATTGAATGGACAGTACTCCGCAATCCCCATTCATCCCATAGAAGAAGAATATGGTGCCCATGCAAGTGATGATGGGGGGCCCTATGATCGAATATAACTTTCCAAGAACAAGGTTCCCATGATGAAGAATAAACAGGAAAAAAAATAAATAGATACTTTTTTAGGGAGCAGCATCGACCTAAATACCCTCCATAAATCATGTCCTGCAGAATAATATGCAGGCGGCGCTCTCCGTTCTGCGCTCCCCTGCGATACCTCCTGCCTCATGTCACAGGAACACATATTGATTAGAGCCTGCAAAATGTACAAACAGCTTCATTAAGGGAACAAAGAAGTGACAGCGGTGACCAGCCTGACCCCGTCCTCCGCCACAGCCAAAATTATTAACGCTTTCACCGACAAACCTATATCTGCTGGTTACCATGGACAATGGATTAAGATGATGTCAAATGTTCAGCCTGGTACATGACAAGGAAACATGGAGTTTATCATAGTCGTACAGTCGATAAAATAAATATATACGGTATATAAATGAATACAAGCTAGCAGCTGCACAGAGTATTTCAGGAGGGGTCTGTGTTGATCTTGTTGGAGGTCACAGACTGAGAGATACTGTATCTAGTTAAAGGAGAAGGGCCCACAGCAGCACAGAATATTTAAGAAGAGCGGTAAGGGCAGAGATACACTATGCGAGATGCATGCAAGATACTCGCATGAGTCTCGCATGACTCACCCGGCATGGCCCCTGACTCTCTGGGAGCAAGCGCGTCAACTGATTGTGTTTCTATGCAGCTCCACACTACCATCCAGAGAGGCAGGGGCTGGGGCTGATCCAGGTAAGTCATGTGAGACTCGTGCGAGTATCTCGCATGCATCTAGCATAGTGTGTCTCTGCCCTAAGCAGGGGCGTAAGTACAACAGGTGCAGGGTTTCAATCACACTCGGGCCATGGAGACCAGGGGGCCCGAAAAGTCCCTATGGCCAATAGAAAAAGACTAATGCTATTAAAAATTTACAATAAGTGGGGGCCCCGTTGGAGCTTTCACATCAGGGCCCATGAGCTTCAAGCTACACCAATGGCCCTAGGGGTATGTTCCCACTTGCTTGAGACTTGCCGAGTCTTGGAGTCGCATTGCGCAGCATGGCCATCGGCTCTCTGGACAGGAGCGTGCAGCTGCATGTATTTGTGGAGCCCCACAGGGTAAGCCGCCACCGGAGGTACTGTATTCCTGCAGTTAAGGAGTGTAATGCCCCTGTTCTCCAGGTTCTGGGATGGTGTGTCTGAGCCCAAAACACACACAAACAGCACACAAACACTTAGGCCCTTGGACAATGGGAGGAAACTGAGGGAGGGCCTAGAACACAAAAAGGGAAATAGAAAAGTGTTAGACAGGAGAGAGTGGTAGAGGAGTAGAGCGGAGGAGGCAGCAACAGGAGGGTGCAGAGTCGGTGTGGTGCCGGCTCCCGGGGCTCAGAGCATGACGGGAGGGAGAGACCAGAAGGGTGGAAGGAGAGAAGAACCCTGGGGGTGCGGAAAAGACACTGATTCCCTGTACGTCTGAATCTGTCGCCACAGAGGGGTTGGTGGACAACACAGGGACCCGGCCCTGAACACGATGTGTATACTCCAAGCCCGAGCCATACATCTGAAGGCCCCTGACTTCTAACGGGAGCTGTGGCCGAACACCTGACACATCTTGAGGAAGGCGGCTGAACTAGAGTGCACTGACCTAATGGCGCCCGGGACACAAATAAGCACTCGAGGCTGTTGGTACTTGAGCTTCAGAGAGCGTTGAGAGCCTGAGGGGCAGAGCAACGATATGCTCGCCTCAGTAGAGAATTACCCCTTATAGCACTGAGAGAGAGAACGTAGACCCACCAAAGGAAGAACGTAGACCTACCAGAGACAGACCACCTAGTGAGAGAGAGGGCACCAACCGAGGCTCAGTAACACCAACTTGGTCCTGGAGAAAACGAAAAACCAGAGCCTGGCGACAATGTTGAAACACGAAGTAAAAGTAACGGAACTGCAGCTGTGGTGTATGTGTGACTTTCTTGAACGTCGCCCACCGGCCGCAGATGCCGCATGAAACAGCGGGGTATCAATGTTCTACGGAACATCTGCCAAGGTTCGGACTGACTCCTCTATCCCCGTCTGAGGGGAGCGGAACCATCCAAGCTGCCGGTCACTTTCCCCAGAGGTTCTTAAGCAGCTGCGGCCACCCTGCCCGCATACCGCAGGTGGCGTCACGAATACCCCTTATCCCCTTAGGCTTTCCCTGTCATCATGCCCGGTTTATTTTAAATGACACTGCCAGAGTAACGTGACCCGGTCTCGGCCCCCGTCTATCCCCGTGAAAAGAATCAAGAAGTGAAGAAGAGAGAACATCTAGTAACTGCCCGGTTCCCAAGTCTTCCCTGACCCTGGAGTGTGCGATTCATATTTCTATGGAACTGTACGCTCCTGTCTGGGGTGCAGGCGGCCATGCCGGGTGATGCGCTGGTCAACTTGTGCCAGTCACACACAAGTGAGACCGCGGCCCAAGGAGCAGCACAGAGGATTCAAGTTGTGGAGTGTGATCATTTTTTAGGGAAGCCACAAACTTAGATTAATGAAGTGCCAGAAGCTGGTCACTCACAGAAGCACAGAGGATTTAAAATACTAATTACTTACATCGTTAAAAGTGGTCAAAATATAAGCTATGTTTAACCCCTATACATTAGACCAATATCTAAGCCTGGTATGTGAGAGCTGCTGTATCTAAGCCTATTACTAAATTTGCTGTATCTAAACCTCTGCGGTACTGTCCTAGAGACTACAATTCAATATTATTGATAACAAGCAAAATGAAAAAAACAACCTGTACAGGAAACATTTACCTACTAGGCCCAAGGGTCAGCGACTGCGGCGGAGCTCTGTCAGTCTGACATAACCTGAGCGTAGATGGTGGCAGCGGTAAATACAGTGCATTAATAATAATCGCCAGCAAATCCTCTATATACTTCAATTACTGCACTCTCCACTAATGATTATAGCTGCAAACATCACTTACATGGCAGAACGCAGAACACGGTGTTGGCCGTGCGCAGCCACTCCGGTATACATTGTGCGGGCATAATTATGTGACATTAAAGGTTTCTCCTCCTGCACCTCTCACTAATGTGTGATAAATGCCTGTGAAAAGTGTGACAGCAAAATAACAGTTGTCACCGTAATTCTCCTGCAAAGGTCCCAACTGGCCCCACAATATAATTTATAAATTGCTGGAGTGAAATAATGATAATTCTGAACAGGGAAATAATGTTCATGTGTGAAAGAACTGACTGCAAGAAACGTACAAGAAATATTGTGCCAAAATACTGTCCCCTAGGTTTAAAAATATAACTATTATAATACTGTCCCCTATGTATAAAAACATAACTATTATAATACTGTCCTCTATATATATAAAAATATAACTATTATAATATTGCTCCCTATGTATAAAAATATAACTATTATAATACTGCCCCCCTATGTACAAGAATATAACTACTATACAACACTTCCCCTATGTACAAGAATATAACTACTATAATACTGACCCTATGTACAAGAATATAACTACTATAATACTGCCCTCTATGTACATGAATATAACTACTATAATACTGCCCCTATATACAAGAATATAACTACTATAATACTGCCCCCTATGTACAAGAATATAACTACTATAATACTGACCCTATGTACAAGAACATAACTACTATAATACTGCTCCTATGTACAAGTTTATAACTACTATAATACTGCTTCTATGTACAAGAACATAACTACTATAATACTGCCCCTATGTACAAGAATATAACTACTATAATACTGTCTCCTATATACAAGAATATAACTACTATAATACTGCCTCTATGTACAAGAATATAACTACTATACAACACTGCCCCTATGTACAAGAATGCGTTTTTCAAAACGCACCAAAAAATAGTACATGCACTATTTTTTGGTGCAGATTTAAAAACGCAGCCAAAAACGCAGGGAGCCATCACACATCTTAAAAAACTCATGCTGACATGAAAAAACGCATGAGTTTTGTTAAATCACTAAAAAAACTCATGTCAACTGTGACCCCAGCCTAACTGTAGCTCAGTGAGATTGGATGGAGGCATCTGTGAACAGCAATTCCCAAGTTTTGTCACAGATTCTCAATGAGATGTAGGTCTGGACTGTGACTGGGCCATTCACACACATGAATATGCTTTGGTCCAAACCATCTTTTGTAGCCCTGGTAGTATGTTTAGGGTCGTAGTTCTGCTGGAATATGAACATATGCCCGAATCTCTAGTCTTTTGCAGCCTTTAATAGTTTTTCCTCCACCAGGATTGCCCTGTATTTAGCTCCATTCATCTTCACATCATCTCTGACCAGCTTCCCTGCCCCTGCTGAAGAAAAGCCTCCCCACAGCATGATGCTGCCACCACTATGTGTGACTGTGGGGATGGTGTTTTCAGAGTAATATACAGTGTTAGTTTTCCAACACACATAGGCTAGGGTCACATTTGCGCTAATAATTTCAGATCCTGACCCGGTTTTGAACTGTTAAAAAGCTCAAAACCGGATCAGGAACCGCTAGCCATAGGAGCCCATTATTTAAACCGGATTGCTCTACATGCAATCCGGTTACCGCTTGCGGACCTGCAGCCTGTGGTAAAAATCATGCAGGCTGCAGTTTTCGCAGCGGTTAGGAAACCGCAGGCAGATTGCTACAATGGGCTCCTAAGGGAGCCCATGCGGCTGCCGCAAGGCACATTTGTGTGCCTACGGCAGCCATATGCTTTGTTCATCCCTGCTGCCCCAGGGATGAACAAAGGGTTAATCTTAATAATACATGTGGGCAGCATGTCTCTAGGGGTGCCTACCCTCCGTAGAGACATGCTGTCCACTCAGGTGGGCATGTCAGGGGTTAATATGTGTCATTATAGTATTGCGGCTATTGTCGGCTTTTTCAATTTTATGAATGAATGCGGCTGCGCCTCACTGTAGAGGAGATACTGTATGTAATGTACCTACTGTGTGAGCCCCTGTCCTTGGTCCTGAAAGTTGTAACATTAGGTCTATAGGCAGCGCACCGCCATAGACCTAATGTTGCAACTTTCAGGACCAAGGACAGGGGCTCATACAGCACGTACATTACATACAGTATCTCCTCTACAGTGAGGCGCAGCCGCATTCATTCATAAAATTGAAAAAGCCGACAATAGCCGGCAATACTATAATGACATATATTAACCCCTGACACGCCCACCTGAATGGACAGCATGTCTCTAGGGAAGGTGGGCACCCCCTAGAGACATGCTGCCCACATGTATTATTAAGATTAACCTTTGTTCATCCCGGCAGAAGGGATGAACAAAGCATACAGTAACTGGATTGCTCTGGATTACACATCCTGAGCAATCCGGTTACCGCATTCCGGTTTGCCAGACACATTTTGTCACAAAAATGTGTCTGAAGGCAATTGCGGTTACCGCATCCGGTCTGGATGCTGGTAACCGCAATTACCTGTCCAAATGTGACCCCAGCCATAGCGTTTTGCAGTTCTATTTTGGTCTCATCTGACCAGGTCACCTTCTTCCACGTGCCATGTAGAGGACACAGCTAACTTGTGGAAGAAGTTGTTCTTCACAACTACTTGACACTTGTGTTAGTATATCACACAAAAATCCATTTAACGTTAGCAAATGTAGAAAAGTTCACAGGGTATGAATACTTTTTCAAGGTACTGTACATCTTCTCCTTCCTTCACGCAGAATATTGCTTTATATTTACCTTATGATAACATCGGAAGTATGCCGCTCGCTCATCGGAAAACTTCTCGAGCCTCTTTGGTCCTTTACTGGAAGCCTTCTTGAATACTAACCAGCACCTCTGATAAATCTGCAGGTAGAGAAGTAGAGAACGGTCACACAATGAGCAGCCTGTAGAAAATTATTACACCCCAACTAAACAACACTAAGTTTACATTAATTATATTATGTCTTATTTGAAAGACCAAAGCTGAGGCTTTCTGCACCCAAGTGCACCATACCTCAAATATGTTTTCAAGGATGTGGTCCATCGCCAGCCTTCTTCTAGAAAAGAAAGGGTCACCTTCAAGATGACTATAGAAGCCATCTTGCTTTCAACCAGAAGCCTACACACCGAGCTCATTAGTGCATATGTCCTAAGGCTGGTTTCACACTACCGTTTTTCGGTATCCATGTAAATCTAGTTGAAACTGGATGCACTCGCTGTTTTTGGCCCCATTGACTTTCAATGGGCCCGCAGGTCCTTGCGGGTTCAACCGGTTGTTTACCGCTCCCCTTGATCCAGATGTCCATGGTTTTTTCACTGATACCAAAAATGCATTTTGGAGCAATTTTGGTGTGCGTTTCAAAGCCGAGAACACCCAGGTCTGGGGCACAAGGGTTAAATTAGAATGAGGCTTTATGGAACCAGGATCCGGGACAATGCTGGTTTAATATTACAATGGCGCTCTATGGAACCCTGATCCGGGGCAATGCGGGTTAAATTTCAATGGGGCTCTATGGAACCCATGATCGCGGGGCAATATGTTGGGTTAAATTACAATGGGGCTCTATGGAACCCTTGATCCGGGGCAAGGCAGGTTAAATTACAATGGGGCTCTATGGGACATGCTGGATCTGAACGCCGGAGCATGCCCAGGTCCCAGTTTTAAATGACTCTCACCTAGGGTGCATGTCATTTACATGTGGATCCAGCTAAAAAAAGGTAGACAACCTGATACAATGGGAAGCAACCTCACACACTGGTATTATACCAATGTGGGTGCATCCAGTTGCATCATGATAAACAATTCCCAGGGAATATGGGGGGATGCAGGTGTTACTGGCATTTACTCAGATTTCAAAAACTAATAGTGGGCAACAAGCCTATGTCTACAGCCCTGACCTAGCCACTGATAAGAACAAATGTTATACTTTATATCTTATCTTATAAGATACCTTATCTTAGCTGAAAGGCCAAGAAACGATTATGTCTTAAAGAGGTTGTTCACTTAGATATTGATGACCTAACTACCTATTCTCACCACAGGTCATCAATATCAGTTTAGTGGGTGTCCAATAACTTGCAACATCATCGATCGCCATTTGCAGATCCGGCTGAATGTAAGCAGTGCTCTTAGTAGGGACAGCCTGGCTTATTACACTCTGTAGTGGTCATTCTCAGGTATTATAGGTCAACTCTTATGGTACCTTTACACGCCGCTACAGAAGGTTGGAAACAACCGAGTGTCTCACTGTGCACGAGCACGTTCCAACGGTTGCAAACGGTACCTGATATCGCCTTTACACGCGCTACAAGGTGCTCTACAGAAGGTTTAATCTATCTCTGGAGGCACCGCCGGGTGCCACAAGTTACCTTCTGTAGAGCACCGTCCCTCATTTACACGCCGCTACAGAAGGTAATATGGGAGGACCTGGGGCAGCAGGGAGAACACATAGGCGTGCCAGAATTGTGGATTACGAGACGCTCGTACTGTGATTGGACAAAGCAATAGTATCATGATTGGCCAGCCAGCTCAGGAAGGCTGACTAATACATGACGCTATAGCAAATGTGTAGTGTGACTGGTCAGCTCCTTAAATATGCCGCCCTATGCAGCGACAACCAATCGTAACGCAGGATCTTCCACCAATGAATCGCTGAAGGGGGGCGGTATTCCGGAGGCTGTGTCACGCCCCAGGGAGTTCACTAGGTGACGAAAAAACCTACCTGTACCTCATTTACACGCCGCTACCATCGGGTTGAAACCAACCTGTTTTACAGCACTGCTCTGAAACAGGTGCCGAAAGTGACGGGTGGCAACAACCGTCTTTACATGCCGCGACCGCGGGTTAATTTGGCGGTGCAAGATACATTTGTCTCATCTACCCGGTTGTTTCCACCATCCTGTAGCTGGCGTGTAAAGTTACCATTATAGGGCTTAGCTGCAGTACCCAAATAACAATAATTATTTTATTTATATAGTGCCAACATATTGTGCAGCACGCTCCACATAAGCGGGGACATGTGTAGACAATAAAGACAATATAATAATAATAATTTTATTTATATAACAATAAACATATTCAGCAGCACTTTACTATTCAGAGGGGACATATCCAGGCAATTTGAGACAATACAGAGTAACACAATTCAACAGATACCAAGAGGAGTGAGGGCCATGATCACAAGCCATGAAGAAATAAGAAGGACAGTGCTTGCCATGTATGGTCCAGCCATCAATATAATAAACTGGGACATTTAAGATAAGGTGCATGATACAGTCATCAGCCGGTATCTGTCTAAATGCAGTTTCCAAGTGCCATTGGGCGCATGGAGGACATGGAGACGGATGAATAGGAGGCAGCACATTCTGATTAAAATTTACAAAGAGGGAACGGGAGAGATAGGATAGTGAGTTAAGGTGATAGGCTTGTCTAAAGAAAGTTGTTTTTATAGCACGCTAAATATTAGCCGGATAATCTGGGGTAGTGCATTCCAGAATACCGGTGCAGCACATGAGTACATGAGAAGTCTTGGAGACAAAAGTGGGAGGCTCAGATTATGATGGATGTTAGTCTCAGATCATTTACACAATGGAAGATTGGGTAGGGTGAAAGACAGGGATGAGGAAGGAGATACAGAGTAGTGCAGAACTGGAAGGGCTTTGTAGGTGAGATTGATAAGTTTGTATGGTTTCTTGTAGTAAATGGGTAACCAGTGTAATGACTGGCACATGGAAGAGACATCGATGCAGTGGCTGGACAAACATATGACTCTGGCTTCTGTATTCGGGATGGATTGGAGAGGAGAACGTATGGTTAGATGGAGACCAATCAGTAGAGTATTGCAGTAGTCCAGACAATAAAGGTACCGTCACATGCCGTCATATGGTTTCCATATCGCTGGCAATTTGATGTGAGCGCGCACGTTTTGGGCACTTTTTTCTGATCGCTGTGGAGCTGTCACACGTAGCGATTCTCGCGTGCGATCTTTGGCGATCCTGCGTTCCGAAAATCACCTGCAGAAGACCGGAAGCGATCTTCCCTTCACAGATCGCCACGTCACACGCCGCAATCGTAGCAGCAATGTGGACATACTGTTTTGCTAGGGGCGTGCTAGAGTGTGTTTCACCGCGCCCCTATCACTGCGATTGATGTACGGAACTGCGTTCCCATTGGTCAGCCTTGCGTGAATGCACGGATCATCAAATAAGGCGCCTCGGACATGGCCAGCAAATCGGAATGCACCCACCAATCGCCACAGATGCGGTGTGAAAAACACAACATCAAGCACGCCTACGAGATTTATTTCAGGATCGCTGTGTACGTCGCTATCGCCCTGTCACACTGCACAATGCGCTGAAATCGCCTGTTGGATATCGCCTGATTTCACTGCAGTGCAGGGCAATCAGGCGACGCTCCACCAGCGATTTCTCGCCGTAGAATCACCCAGTCACACGCCACTATGCACATGTGATATGCTTTCCACATCACCGAATTCGGGAATTGCCAGCCATCTCATCGGCGATATGGCGGCGTATGACGGCACCTTAATAAAAAACTGCAGTAAGTGGTTGTGCCAGATTCTGGAGATGTTTTTAAGATGCAATTAACATGTGTGAGTGAGTGATAGTATGTAGGAAATAAATGATAGCTCAGTATCACTTATATGCCCATGGCAGTGAGCATGCTGCTTGGGACTTATGGTTGAACCACGAAAGGTATTTGAAATATCAGGTATAAGCTGGTTATTAAAGGGAGGAAAGATGAGAAGTTCAGTTTTGGAGAGATTCAGTTTCAGCTGTGGAGCTGTTCTGTTACAAACAGCTGATTAGTGGCTTCTGGGTGCTGGTCCCTCACCAATCTGATATTGAAGACCTAGTCTAAAGGTACCATTACGCGCTTCAATGTCGTTAAGATCTCACCAACGATCTCACGGGAGCGCAGTCATTAGGACATCTTTTTGAGATCGTTGGTGAGATGTCACACGTGTAGATATCGTGGACGACGCACCACGGTGTTAGCGAGCAGCTATCGTTCGCACAACCCAGCGAACGATACTTGTTCACTGTTGTGAATAGGCGAAGTCGTTAAGGTACCTTTACATGCCGCCACGGTGCCTAGCAACAGGTATCGACCGCAAGTGCACGTTTTTGACGGTTGATACTGATCGCTGATGCCGCATGTAGACGCAGCCATTGCGATATCAACTGAAGGTATCTTTGTTCCCCGGAAGTTCCTACAGATCCTGCGGATAACTTCCTGTTGAATACCGTCGCCGCTTCACACGCCGCAACCACTAAGGAATATGGGCGTACATCTTTCGCGCCGCAAGTACATAAGCGTGACAGAGTTGTGTATTCCGTGACGCTAATACGCTGATTGGACAACGCAATAGCGTCATGATTGGCCAGCCTGCGTAGGAAGGCTGGCTATTACATGACGCCATTGCAATTGTGTAGTGTGAATGGTCAGCTCTTTAAATATGGCGCCCTGTGCAGGGACAGCCAATCGTAACACAGTAGCCCCCACCAATGATCGCTGATGGGGCGCGGTATCCATGAGGCTGTGTCACGCCCCTGGGAATTCACTAGGTGACGGAAATTCCATCCCTGTGCCCTGTTTAGACGCCACTACCATGGAAATTGTGCCTTTGTGTTGCCTTGGGTTTTTGAGCACGGCTCAGAAACAGGTATCCGAATCAACAGCGGGTATCGCGATCAACTTCCCAATTTACACGCCGCCATTTCGTAGCAATTTCATGGCAACAGACAGAAAAATCCCAATGCCAGGCAGTTGCTACCACCCAGTGGCGGCATGTAAAGGTACCTTTAACGACATCATTATCACAGTGTCACACAACGATGCAGCAGGATGTCTGATCGAGGATCGTTTGATTCGAGAACATGTACGATTTATCGTAGTCGTATCTCGGTGTCACACGCAACGAAGTACTAACGATGTCGTTTGAACAACTCCAAACCCGTGACATTTGTGCAATATCGTTAATGTCATAACGTGTAATGGTACCTTAAGGATAAGCTATCAATATCTAAGTATCACACAACTTACTTAAACTCATGTAAAAGCAAGAACTGTGCTCATGTCCATCGGATTGTGTCACCTGGAAACTAATAGTACTGGTTAGACGGACAAGCATTCTATATTTTGTTGCACCATGGCAGCAACTTAGCTAATAAGGGATGTGGGGGAGAGATTGCTATAGAAGGTCTTCTGAAATGTTAGTGTCCTTCTGGATTTCCAGGTCAGACCCATCCTGTACTAGAAATACTCCACATAAGCATTGAGTGCTAAGGGAAGGAATAGACTATGCTGGTGAGAATTAGAGAAATGGTACTGTGCAGTGTCCATATATACAGGATAAGAGAAGTGGTACTGTGCAGTGTCCATATATACAGGATAAGAGAAGTGCTACTGTGCAGTGTCCATATATACAGGATAAGAGAAGTGGTACTGTGCAGTGTCTATATATACAGGATAAGAGAAGTGGTACTGTGCAGTGTCCATATATACAGAATAAGAGAAGTGGTACTGTGCAGTGTCTATATATAGAGAATAAGAGAAGTGGTACTGTGCAGTGTCCATATATACAGGATAAGAGAAGTGGTACTGTGCAGTCTCCATATATACAGGATAAGAGAAGTGGTACTGTGCAGTGTCCATATATACAGAATAAGAGAAGTGGTACTGTGCAGTGTCTATATATACAGGATAAGAGAAGGGGTACTGTGCAGTGTCCATATATACAGAATAAGAGAAGTGGTACTGTACAGTGTCCATATATACAGAATAAGAGAAGTGGTACTGTGCATTGTCCATATATACAGGATAAGAGAAGTGGTACTGTGCAGTGTCCATATATACAGAATAAGAGAAGTGGTACTGTGCAGTGTCCTTATATACAGGATAAGAAGTGGTACTGTGCAGTGTCCATATATACAGGATAAGAGAAGTGGTACAGTGCAGTGTCCATATATACAGAATAAGAGAAGTGGTGCTGTGCAGTGTCCATATATACAGGATAAGAGAAGTGGTACTGTGCAGTGTCCATATATACAGGATAAGAGAAGTGGTACTGTGCAGTGTCTATATATACAGGATAAGAGAAGTGGTACTGTGCAGTGTCCATATATACAGGATAAGAGAAGTGGTACTGTACAGTGTCCATATATACAGAATAAGAGAAGTGGTGCTGTGCAGTGTCCATATATACAGGATAAGAGAAGTGGTACTGTGCAGTGTCCATATATACAGAATAAGAGAAGGGGTACTGTGCAGTGTCTATATATACAGGATAAGAGAAGTGGTACTGTGCAGTGTCTATATATACAGAATAAGAGAAGTGGTACTGTGCAGTGTCCATATATACAGGATAAGAGAAGTAGTACTGTACAGTGTCCATATATACAGAATAAGAGAAGTGGTACTGTGCAGTGTCCATATATACAGGATAAGAGAAGTGGTACTGTGCAGTGTCCATATATACAGGATAAGAGAAGTGGTACTGTGCAGTGTCCATATATACAGAATAAGAGAAGTGGTACTGTGCAGTGTCCATATATACAGAATAAGAGAAGTAGTACTGTGCAGTGTCCATATATACAGGATAAGAGAAGTGGTACTGTGCAGTGTCCATATATACAGGATAAGAGAAGTGGTACTGTGCAGTGTCCATATATACAGAATAAGAGAAGTGGTACTGTGCAGTGTCCATATATACAGAATAAGAGAAGTGGTACTGCATAGTGTCCATATATACTGTGAGGTAGCAACCGGGGAACCCGCTTGCAAAACGACAAGAAACACGTGTTTATAAGTTTAACCAATGTCTACCCGTTTATTTTCACATATTAACAACATAACCCGGGTAGCATGTTTGACACATATCACATTGCATATAAACACTTTACATAAACACATCATACATTACATAAAACATTGCACATATACATTCACAGTAACCCGGGACCTGTAACCATGACTCTCTGTCCCCATTGGAGCTCTACCAACAGCTCCCGTGGTGGCTACGGCCTCCGGCCTACTTACACATCTTACAGTACCTTTATAATAAATACATTTGATATACTTCGATGATGACCCTTCCGGGTTCATAACAGGGATTGGCAAACCCTAGTAACCCGTGGCTGCGGCCTCAGGCCTAACCCCGCGTTACCCAGTACGGGAGCCTTCTAACCCCTGCTTCTGACCTTCGTTACATACGCCTCAACGGGCCCTGTGGGTCCCAATGGCGGTACCTGCCGCCTGGCTTTAGTCCCCCAGCATGATGACTCAACACTCACCCGTAGTCAGGAATCCTGCCTGACCGGGTCCTTACACACCGTATGTGATCCATCATTCCAGCGTCCATGGATCACACACCTGCTCACAGCCCACATCCATGGACTGTGGCCCCTCCATGGCCCATTACAGGGATTGGCAAACCATAGTACACGGGAACCACATCCGATACCTACTAGGAGCCCTATTACCCCTGTCTCTGGCACCACAGGCACACCCACACCATTAGAGGTCGTGGTTGAGGGATCAGGTACCATCTGCATGCAGCAGGGCAAGCCTCCCTCTCGTCCCACAGGGACGGAACGCCTCCAACATCATCCATACTCGCTGGGTCTCTCTCTTCCCCACATCGTTATACATGGCTCTTACATCTAGGCCATCATCTCACATTCAGGGCCATTGCCTAAGCCCTCATACATCAACGGGTCCTTTACTAGTCGGACCCAATAGCGGTTATGCCCGCCTGGCATTAATCACACACAGCTCTCTCCGTTACACGGGAACCGCTGTCTTACCGGGCACGGATCCGGGTCTCGCTACCTGGATACGGGTCCACCAAGCGTCCCCCACGGGCTCCTTTCCCGGACGTGTTTCACCCCACGCCCGGACCAGTATCCACCGGGTTCAGCCACGGCTTCCCCACCAGGTGCTATCACAACCACGGATCTTGGCACCGGCATGGAGCTAGCATGCTCCCTTCATTCACACAGCCTCTGGACTGCTCTGCACTGGGCTGGTCTCAGCTTCCATCTCAATCACAGGCTGGTAATCTCTGGCTGGTAATCTCTGGCTGGTAATCTCTCAATCAAACAGGTGGCCGGCTCTTATCGTGCCAGCCACTCCCACATGGACACACCCCCTCAGCTGCTAATCATCAGCTTCCACACAGCTCAGGTTAACTCCCTGTGTTCCGGGTTGTCAGCACTCACTCATCACATCCTATTCTTTATGGACTCCTCTCACTCTCACTGCCGCTCATTAGGCTCATGAACTCATTGTGTTCAGGTTGGTTCACACAGTATTACCATCACAGGAAAACCGGCCAGTGTGCACAGGATCATCCTCTGATCCTACATGTGATGTACCCCGGCCATGCGGATCATGCCGGCGGTGCCTCACAATACAGAATAAGAGAAGTGGTACTGTGCAGTGTCCATATACACAGAATAAGAGAAGTGGTACTGTACAGTGTCCATATATACAGGATAAGAGAAGTGGTACTGTGCAGTGTCCATATATACAGAATAAGAGAAGTGGTACTGTGCAGTGTCCATATATACAGGATAAGAGAAGTGGTACTGTGCAGTGTCCATATATACAGGATAAGAGAAGTGGTACTGTGCAGTGTCCATATATATAGAATAAGAGAAGTGGTACTGTGCAGTGTCCATATATACAGAATAAGAGAAGTGGTACTGTATAGTGTCCATATATACAGGATAAGAGAAGTGGTACTGTGCAGTGTCCATATATACAGAATAAGAGAAGTGGTACTGTGCAGTGTCCATATATACAGGATAAGGCAGCTTTCACATAACGATTATTCTAAATCCGATGCTGTCCGATGAAAATCGGACAGCATCGGATCCGATTTTGGCCCCATGCAGCTCTATGGGCATCGAACCGAATCGGATGTGCACTAAATGCCATCCGATTTGGTCCGATCCGATTCTGTCCGATTTTATTATCGGTGCAAAAATCGGAGCTTGCTCCGATTTTTGCACCAAAAATAAAATCTGACAGATTCGGATCGGACCAAATCGGATGGCATTTAGTGCACATCCGATTAGGTCCCATCCCTATAACATGGGGCCCTATGGAGAAGGGTCCGAGGAAACATCTGATGTCTCCTCGGACCCGTTTTACTGTACTGAGCATGCTCAGTACAGTAAAACTGCTCCTAACTAGGAGCATAAGGGTTAAAAAAAAAAAAAAAGTTTATTCTCACCTCTCCCCGAGCCCCCGCCGTCTTCCGCCATCTTCCTCTAGGTTCCCGGTGGCTCCCGCAGGCTGCCGGTGTAAGCAGAGGGCTTCCTCTGCTGTATAGGACCTGCGGTGATGTCACAGTCATGTGACCGCGGGTTACCATGGTGAACCCGCGGTCACGTGACTGTGACATCACCGCAGGTCCTGTGTACAGCAGAGGTACACCTCTGCTGACACCGGCAGCCTGCGGGAGCCACCGGGAACCTAGAGGAAGATGGCGGAAGACGGCGGGGGCTCGGGGGGAGGTGAGAATAAACTTTTTTTTTTTTCAGCCCGGCAACGATTTTATGCCGGAATCGGGTGCCTATTTGGCACCCGATTCCAGGCATCAGAAGGGAGCCGATGCTGTCCGATTTATATCGGACAGCATCGGCTCCCTCAAAATCGTAGTGTGAAGGTAGCCTTAGAGATAAGATTTCACTTTCCTGAACCCTTCCTCCTGCTGTTTAGTGTTTATTGATGCTGGTGATTTTCACCATCCATTCTAGAACATTTCTAGTAGAATATAGTGGCCGCCATCCATTGAGAAACACAGAGGGGTGGAGAAGGGGACTTATCAGGACCCCACCCTGGGCGACCAGAGGCTGTATTGTAGGCCTCATGGAAAAGGCATTTCACTCCTGAGGAACCCACCGGGACATCATTTGGTTGGGGAAAACGCGTCGAGTGAGCAATCCTCTGCAGGATGAGATGAGTATAACTAATACCTATATGGTCTAAAAGGTTAACCGTTTCCCTGCCTGCATTTTGGTTCTTTCTGGTTTGATCCACAAAATTGGGGTTGAGGTGGATTACTGAGCACGGTTGAGTCTGGTATTATCCGTTGGGGTCTGTATTATTTTAGTGTATGGTGTGTGCACTCTTGGGATGGGGGATGCTAGATCTGAAAAGCAGATCTGCATGAGTGGAGACAGGACACCCGGGTATAATATAAGAAGGGGAGTTTCTGCACAGATACTGCTTTACCCCAATAAGATTTAGGACCAGAAGGGTGAGCCGTCGAGGAACGGGGACACCAAATAGGGGGTTTTCACTTTTAAGTGTTCAAAACTCCGTTGTCAGGCAGGGAGAGCTAGGGATAGAACAGGGTGACCTTTCCCCTCTCCCCTTCTTTAGCAAAAAGCATCATACTATGGCATAAAGGGAATACCTCCCTATCTTAAAGTATTTAATAAAAGTAAAATTTTAGTAAGTATAACCTTGATATAGATGCACGAATATTAGGTTTACTGATATCTCTTTATGGAGAGCATCCTAGAGTATAGTGGACATGGATAATCATTTACATTCTGCATTGACGTAGCCGTCACTTAAAATGTTGGTAGTTTTCCAGGACGCAGCAATTTCTGCATTAAACTCATTCTGATACAAGCACAGTTCAGTTTAATTAAGGAACTGCTGTGTCCGGGCTGTGGGGGATATCGAACCGTATGCGGGTCATGAGACCTTTCATTCTCCAAGTGGATTACACCGGTAGTAATAATCAATAGTACTAGTGACCCAGGATATCACAGATGGCTTTGTGTCCGCTGTGGCCCTGGCTCACAGGTCAGCGGTATGTTTGGTGCACACTTCTCCTCCGTTGTTTTATGCGTCAAGCGATCAATAAAGATTATCAGGATTACCGCTCAATTTACATCTCAATAATTCGATTCTCTCCAGTAGTATATTACAGGAATGTCCTCAGTAAAGCTACATCCTGATGAGTCGCGCAAAAGCTACATGTGGACCACCAGTCTCAGAGTGATGTGGTACACATCTGGCACCCCAGTGGTCTGGTTGCCACAGTGGCATTGCCTCCCTCACAGGGGGTGATGTCATGCCTGGAAGCAGGAGGAGGTCCCCACGCTAGGTAACACTCAGTATGAACACTGTCCTGGTTCTGGCCAGGAGGAGGGGTTAGAGAGAACGTCTGAGAGGGAAGAGAGAGGAAGTGAGGAGAGGAGCTCTAGGAAGTGGAGCTGCGAGAGAGCTCACCCCAGAGCGGAGCGCTAGAGAAAGGACACCAGAGTCCTTTGTTGTGCGGGTGCTGTACTCCCTGACAGATGAATCTGGAGGGCTGGATGCTGCAAATCTCCTGGCCACACTGAGCACCCGGTGGCACAGCAGCATCCTGAAAACCTGGAGTAGCCACCAGATCATGGTACCCATGATAGGCTAGTGTTGTCTGCCATACGGGTCAGGACCAACATGCAGAATGAGGGCCGCAGCATAGCCACAGGAAGCAGGGACCCAAAAGGAGAGGTCAGTAGGGACCTGGCGAGGTGGATCCCGAATACTTCCAGGCCGTCCGGACCTCATCTACCACCTGTAACCAGTGCCTCGGACTGCACCAACAGCTGCCAAGTAAAGGTAACAGAAACTGCACCCTTCTGTGTCCTCTGCTTATTTGCTGCACCCTCTGTCCTACACCCCAATGACCATCACCACCCTAATCCATCCTTTTCCCTATACAAGCCAAGAACTCCCTTTTACACAGAAGCCGGGTCTCGAACCCCTGTGACTCCCCAGACGTGCTGAACAGCCCTGTTTTGTGAGTCCCACAGCCCTGGGGCGCGTCACATTCATCATGGGACTTATGTAAAAAGCCAAAAGCAGCACTCAGCAGCCCGATAGAGACTAAATGCAGCACAGGTCTAGAATGGGCCCATTGTATTCTAACAGTAATCAGTGCAGATCCCAGCAGTTGAACCCCCAAAAGCAACAAGTTATTACACTTACACAAAATAGGTGATATCTTATTTTTAAAGAACTACCCATTTAAGGGTGCAGCTCTAGATGTGACTAGAGTATGTGACCAGTGGCATAACTTGAAGCTCATGAGCCTTGGTGTGAAAGCTCCAACAGGGTTACCAAATATTGCAAATCTTTAATAGCATTAGTCTTTTTATATCGCTACTCGCTTCTCCTCCACTTCTCCCTCCTCAAATCCCTCCACTGGCTCCCAATTCCCCAGTGTATCTCAGTGTATCATACTAACATGGACTTACAAAACCATCCACAATCTGTTCTGTCCCCCGCCATATATGTCTGAACTAATCTCCAGATATCATCCAACTAGTAATCTTCGATCCTTCAAAGACCTCCTCCTTTCCTCCACACTTGTACGTTCCTCATCTAACCGCCTCCAAGACTTTGCCTGAGCATCCCACATTCTCTGGAATTCTGCACCCCAAAATATCTAACTGTCCCCTACACTTGGTACTTCAAGCGGAACCTGAAAACCCATCTTTCAGAACAGCCTACAGCCTGCAATGACCACGGTGCCACCTCACCACCACTAGACCGGCGCTCCACCACCACTGAACCCAACGCTCCACCACCACTAGACCGGCGCTCCACCACCACTGAACCCAGCACTCCACCACCACCTGAGCAGACCCAACCTACTGTTTCCCTCCCCATTGCCTTGTAGAATGTAACTGTGGCTCCCCTGCGTACAAGGAGGCCACAAGAGGGAAGTGCAGCCAAGTAAGCAGGTTGAAAACACACTCAAAGCACAAACACCGACCCTACGCCTAGGACTCTAGGATGGGCAAGGGGTGGCAGGGTGTAGCACAGTGGGTGGAGTGTAGGCAGGACACTGACAAAGTGGGAGGAGTGACTCAAACAAAACCCAGAAACACACAGGAGGAGTTAGTGAGTTAGACAGTGAACAGAAGAAGAATAGAGAACAGCAGAGTGGACAGAGAGACACTTCCCAGAAAGTTTTGGGCTCCCTGGAGGTGCAGAATCCTGTGAGGCACAGACCCCTGGAGAGAAAGCCCAGCCTGGGATCGAAGGGAAGGAGAAAGACTGGAAAGAGACCCCACACCTAAGGACGGTGGGAGGACGCAGACTGAGATCCATGCTGCGTGGAGGAACCCTTAGCGCAGTGACAGACGGAAGAAGCCTGGTGTGCCCAAAGACAGCAACCTGGGACAATGGAGGGCTAGACCGACACCAGAGAACCGGCTCTGATGAGGTGACCAGGGATTCTATACCCTAATCACGAGAAATAGCGGTGGGGGGCAGCAGCACATAAACTTACCGCTACGGCAGAGGAATACAGTTGTCACAATAGGACTGATGACCCTGACTTTAAAGGAAAACTCTTCACCCGTGAGTCCGAGACAGCCAGACCAAACCCGTGAGTGAGGTACTACGTTTATACTGAGAGAAGGGCCTGAAAGAACTTTGAGGGATCAACCCATAAAAGCTACCTGAGCTGCACAGTGTGGGTAACCCGGAAATGTTTAAGTGTAGCTTGTGTGAACTGTATTGAAGGAACTGTAACTGTGAACTGTTGTAAACTGCTTTGGAACGATCAAGTAAAGTACCCAGTAAGCTCACACTTGCCTGAGACTGTTTATTTCAGCATCGCTGAAGAGTCCCACCTGGAGAGCCACAGCCTGTCAGCCCTGCACACTGACTGGAGAAGCTGCAGCATTGAAGTGACTTGCACCCAGCACAGCCCCTCACTACATCCATCCATCCCAACTACTCCTGCCCTGGGACCCTAAGGAGTGCTTACCATCCACGCTGCCCAAGTCACCGTCCCCAGCAGATATATACAGCAGTCTCAGATCTCCTATGTGATGTATACACACCAGTCTCAGTATCTCCTATGTGATATATACGGCAGCCTCTGTATCTTGAATATGATGTATCTACAGCAGTCTTAGTGTCTCTATGTGATGCACATACAGTAGCCTCAGTGTCTCCTATGCGATGTATATACAGCAGTCCCAGCATTTGATATGCGATGTATGTCCACAGTCTCCGTGTCTCCGGTGCGATATATATATAACAGTCTCAGTGTCTCCTCCTATGTGATGTACATACAGCCATCTCAGAGTCTCCTGTGTGATATATACTGCAGACCAACCCGCTATTTGAGTTCTATAAACGTTATGTGAGCAGTGATGAGAAGACATGCAATGTAGCTTACATTTGGGATCGGAACAATTTTATTGCTGTGAACAGTTCTTTACAAAACGTATTGAAAACAGTGACTGATCTCCAGACCATTCAAGCCCGGAAAAGCGAGTTGCAACATCATCAATTTCACCTAACATCAACCGTCTCACCAACTACAAGATGTTCCAGCCATCACATTAGGGGTGAGTTAATCAACTGTTTGCACCAAATATTCCAGGATCATTTTCCAGTTGATAATTTTGTACGGCCCAAGATGATGTTATAAACTTCCAAATAGCCCTTGGCCAAAAAAATGTTCCTCAGCCCTGGCCAAACTTGTGGATCTTGTACAAAGACAATTCTCTATAACATCGAGAAATAAAGAAAGAGCACCACACCTGTCAATGGTTGTATGTGATATTGCAGCTTAGCTCCATTGATGTGCATGGTATGGTGCTATTTTCAGAAGGAAGAAGACATATTTTTTTGCTTTTAATATTGAGTATCATCACCTGTAGACGGTGTGCCGCTTATTAAGCAATGTTGCTTGCTATAAAACCACAGGGAGAGAAGGCAGAAGAGGAGCTGATCGGAGGACAGGTTGGGAAGGCAGGTACATGAAGGGTCTAGGGGGAGGTGAATGGAAGAGTTTAAGATTTGTTTTAACCCTTTTCCAGCAGATTTGCCTCAGAAAGAATTTATTCAATGTGAATCCAATCCACCTCGGGGTCGTCACAGATTTCATTCATCGCCTAATTTACTTTTCCCTGCCACTGGCCAAATCCGAAACAAAACAGCTGTGAAGGCTAGAGAGCAATTTGCAAAAATAGACTGTCCTATATTATGTGCTGGCAGCAAGGTGAATTCACATATTCAGGGCCACAAATGTCTCTGAGATGTTCGAGGATCACGCTAAAGTCGTCGCTTTCATGCTTCAAGGTCTTCACTTGCTTTAAAGGGTCAGTCCGAGACGAGCATCTTTTCTCCTAACTCCCTAATACAATCCTATAATCTAAGCTAATTTCTAATATACTTCCTTTATTAATTCCCTATGGTTCCCTCTCTATACTGTATAACAGCTGTTTTTTTCCCTATTTCCTGCTTGATGACATACCGTGTGAGTGCCCCAGTGCATCCTGGGAACCTCGCACGGAGTCAGACAGGCCCCAGGGACTTCTTCAGCCTCTCCCTGGAACAAAGCATCATTGTGACCCTAGTTTTAGAGGTGGAGCTGTCAATTGCTTCACAAGGGGCTCCAGCTCCTCCTCAACCCCTCTCCCAACAGTGCAATGTCTCAATCCTGCTCTTTTTACCTTCTCCCTGTAGTGTGCTTTCACATCTTCCCTATGCCTCATTTGTCCCCTTGTGCATTGTGTCAGTGATACCAGTGACCGGGCGGTGCAGGATGACAAGTGACATCAGTTGTCTATCAGCTTATGACTAGTGAGTCCTTAGGTCCTCCGGCACCACCTCTCTGCACTGCGCCCAGAATACTGACACTTCAGTGGGGAGAGACGAGGCACAACAGGACTCGGTGCACTGAAATGTCAGTATTCTGGGCGCAGAGCGGTGGTGCCGGAAGACCTAAGCACTCACTAGTCATACACAAATGACATCACTCGTGGGCCGTGCTTGTCATCCTGCACCGCCAGGTGTCCAGTAGCACTGATCATTGTACACATCACATAGGGGAACAGATGAGTAGCATACTGCAGGGATAGGATAAGAAAAGTGGGGATGACAGAGCGTACTGGGGGAGGGGGCAAGAAGTGGAGAGTTGAGACACTGCTCTGTGGGGAGGGGGCTGGAGACCCTTGTGAAGTAATTGACAGCCCCGCCCCTGGAACCAGCATCACAATGACTCTTTGCTTCAGGGAGAGGCTGGAGAAGTGCCTGGAGCCTGTGTGACACCATATGAGGATCCCAGGATGCACTGGGGGCACTCACACAGTATGTCATCAAGCAGGAAATAGGGAATAAACAATAGCTGTTAGACAGTATAAGGAAGAAGTCGTAGGGAACTAATAAAGGAAGCATATTAGAAAATACCTTGGATTAGAGGGATGAATCAGATAGTAAATTAGGAAAAACGTTGCTGGTCTCGGACTGACCCTTTAATGAGTGAAGAGAACACGATGCACTATTCCCCTCACAGGGACCCGCTGACTCCATCTTTAGGGTATGAGGACAAGTTGAGTATTTGCAGTAGATTTTTCTGTTGGCAAGAAAAACACAGTGGAAGTATGAACATTTTAAAAGGTTTCATTTGATGTAGAATTTAGAAAATATTTTGAATGTTTAAAGGGATCCTGTCATCCCCAAAACGCCTCCTAAGCTATCAAAACATGTCCCTGCAGCATCCCATCACTAATCTCACACTCCTTTTGGCTCTGAAAAGCATCCTGTGAAAGTGGAGAAAAACGTTTTATAACTTATGGTACCTTTACACGCCGCTACAACAGGATGCATACAACCCGCTACAGGCTACGATTGTAGCTTGTCGCGCCAATATCGCCCGTAGTAGCGGCGTCTGAAGACGGGACGACACAGCCGGCTACAGATACCTCTGTATCCGTGCACTACCCATAAACAGATGGCTACATCGCCGAGTGTAGCGAGCTGTATCGGCGTGTAAACAAGCAACGGAAGGGAACTCGGGACATCCTGCGATGTAGCTGCAATGTAGCTAAGGCGTCACCCAGGCTCCGTGTTACCGCGCCCCATGTGCGATCATTGGTGGAAGCTGCTGCATGACGATTGGTTGTCGCTGCACAGGGCGGCATATTTAAGGAGCTGACGAGTCACACTACACAATCGCTCGAGCGTGCTGTATTACTCAGCCTCCTGCGATGCCTGCCCAATCAGGATATTATTGCTTCGTCCTATCAGCGTACGGACGGCTCGTAATCCACAATTGTAGCACGCCTATGTGCTGTCCCTGCTGCACCAGGTACGCCCATAGTAGCTGGTTATAGCGGTGTGTAAATGAGCTACAGCTGGCTACTTGCGACACCCGGCGATGTAGCTAGCTGTAGATGTAGCGTAGCGTAGCGCACCTTGTGGCGGTGTGTAAAGAGGGTGCGGTTCCCGTTGGTAACCGTTTGGCCGTGCTCGTGCACGTGAAGTAGCCGTTGGTATCCATCCTGTTGTGGCGGCGTGTAAAGGTACCATTACTGATTAGTGATGATAATGAGCTGGGGCTATATTCTTTAGTCCCTAAGGCGGGCTATCTTCATCATAATATCACGCCCTAATAGGCATGATTTTCTATGCATATTGTAATCAGCGCCTCCCTGCTCTCCTCAGCACTGCCTGGGCTGTAATGGGGCTGTAATGACGTGAATCACGTTATTTCCGGCAACGGGTAACGTCAGTACACCCGCGCTGCTCTGTAGGCTTCTTGCACCGCATTGTGCATGCGGTATGGGTGTACTGACGTCATTACAGCCCAGGCAGCGCCGAGGAGAGCAGGGAAGCGCTGAATACAATATGCATAGAAGATAACGCCTATTAGGGCGTGATTTTATGACGAAGATGGCCCACCCGAGGGGCTAAAGAATATAGCCCCTGCTAATTAACATCGCTAATGAGTAAGTTATAAAACGTTTTTCTCCACTTTCACAGGATGCTTTTCTGAGCCAAAAGGAGTGTGAGATTAGTGAATGGATGCTGCAGGGACATGTTTTGATAGCTTAGGAGGCGTTTTGGGGGTGACAGGATCCCTTTAAATCTGCAAGGAAAAAGTTAGCAGCGTGTGCTGGAGATTCAGAATTCTTATTCAGTTTGCTTGTACTGTAAAGCACTACGTTTTTTTAAGAAAGACTGCACCATGTGAACAAGTCCTTATAATGTTTTATTATACACTGTGTGCAGAATTATTAGGCAAATGAGTATTTTGATCACATGATACATTTATACATGTCCTACTCCAAGCTGTATAGGCTTGAGAGACAACTACCGATTAAGTAAATCAGGTGATGTGCATCTCTGTCATAAGAAGGGGTGTGGTGTAATGATATCAACACTCTATATAAGGTGTGCTTAATTATTAGGCAAATGCCTTTCCTTAGGCAAAATGGGTCAGAAGAGAGATTTGACGAGCTCTGAAAAGTCCAAAATTGTGAGATGTCTTGTAGAGGGATGCAGCAGTCTTGAAATTGCTGAACTTTTGAAGTGTGATCACCGAACAATCAAGCGTTTCATGACAAATAGCCAACAGGGTCGCAAGAAGCGTTTTGGGCAAGAAAGGCGCAAAATAACTGCCCATGAATTGAGGAAAAGCAAGCGTGAAGCTGCCAAGATGCCATTTGCCACCAGTTTTGCCATATTTCAGAGCTGCTGCATTACTGGAGTATCAAAAAGCACAAGGTGTGCTATACTCAGGGACATGGCCAAGGTAAGGTAGGCTGAAAAACGACCACCTTTGAACAAGAAACATAAGATAAAACGTCAAGACTGGGCCAAGAAATATTTTAAGACTGAGATTTTTCATAGGTTTTATGGACTGATGAAATGAGAGTGACTCTTGATGGGCCAGATGGATGGGCCAGAGGCTGGATCAGTAAAGGGCAGAGAGCTCCACTCCGACTCAGACGCCAGCAAGGTGGAGGTGGGGTACTGATATGGGCTGGTATCATCAAAGATGAACGTGTGGAACCTTTTCGGGTTGAGGATGGAGTGAAGCCCAACTCCCGGACCTACTGCCAGTTTCTGGAAGACAACTTCTTCAAGCAGTGGTACAGGAAGAAGTCGGTATCTTTCAAGAAAAACATGATTTTCATGCAGGACAATGCTCCATCACATGCATCCAACTACTCCACAGCGTGGCTGGTCAGTAGAGGTCTAAAAGAAGAAAAAATAATGACATGGCCCCCTTGTTCACCTGATCTGAACCCCATAGAGAACCTGTGGTCCCTCATAAAATGTGAGATCTACAGGGAGGGAAAACAGTACACCTCTGGGAACAGTGTCTGGGAGGCTGTGGTGGCTGCTGCACGCAATGTTGATCGTAAACAGATCAAGCGACTGACAGAATCTATGGATGGAGGCTGCTGAGTGTCATCATAAAGAAAGGTGGCTATATTGGTGACTCATTTTTTGGGTTTTGTTTTGCATGTCAGAAATGTTTATTTCTACATTTTATGCAATTATATTAGTTTACCTGGTGAAAATAAACAAGTGAGATGGGAATATATTTGGTTTTTATTAAGTTGCCTAATAATTCTGCACAGTAAAGTTACCGTTACACGACTCAATATCGATTCGATATCACCTGCAATTTCACAGGAGCGCGCACGTTTTTGGCACTTTTCCAAGATTGCCTTGGAGATGTCACACGGAGAGATATCAGGCAACGTAAGTAGGATGGTGAAAGCAACTTTCGTTCGCTGGGTATGAGCAACCCAGAGAGCGATATTTTTCAATGTAATGAATAGGGGAAATTGCTTGCAACATTGCAATTGCGGTGTCACAATGAGCGATCCGACCACATCGCTTATGTAATATCGCCTGATTTAATTGTCTGCACATAAATCAGGCGATGTCGCTCCAGCGATAAATTGCAGTCGCATCGCCCGGTTACATGACACGACGCACTCACGATATCAATTGCAGTTGACCACACCACATAACTTTGAGGAGATATTACAATCGATATCGCGTCGTTTAACAGTACCTTAATAGTTCCCTGCACAAACAGATATCCTCCTAAGATAGCCAAATCTAAAAAAAACAACACTCCAACTTCCAAAAATATTAAGCTTTGATATTTATGAGTCTTTTGGATTGATTGAGGACATAGTTGTTCATCAATAATAAAACTGATCCTCTAAAATACAACTTGCCCAATCATTCTGCACACAGTGTAGATTTCCTCAGTCACATGAGTGAAATCCTCTCATCCAGCTCTATATTATCCAAGGAGCAGTATTCTTGTCTTAGGCTCCTTTCACATCATGATTTTTTTCTGTGCGTGAGATCCTGTTTCTTGCAGGACCCCACGGACAGGAACGGACAGGATCGGATGTGGCCTCCGGATGCCATTTCTATATCTGGATCCGTGATTTTCACAGAAATGGATACAGAAAGAGCTGGGAGGATCCCGAGCCTCCAAAGCAAAGGCAAGCCGGGCACCTTCACTTTCGCAATGTATCTACCTACATTGCGGAAGTGAAATAAAACAAAGCAAGTGTTAAAAAAAAGAAAATAAATGCTCCCCTCTCCGGCGAGAGTCCCACGATGTGCAGCATCCAGCTCCGATGGCTTAAGGACCTGAATCAGCTGACTGGGCGGGGCAACCCGATCAGCTGGTTGGTCACATGACCACATCAGAGCATGCTCAGTACACTAAAATCAGGTCCGGGAACCAATCCGATTTTTTCTCGGACCCGCGCTCCATAGGCCCCCATGTTATTTGCTTCGGATCCGATTCTGTCCGATTTGGTCTGCTGGGTACAGCAAAAAAATTGGAAACAATCGGATCCGTGACAATTTGGATACAACCGGATGGCCATAAAGGACCAATCCATGCCCATAGGGATATATGGGGGCCAAATCGGATCCATGGCTATCCATTTTACAATGGATAGCCACAAATCCACAAAAATCGTGATGGGAAAGCAGCTGTACTAACCAGAATACTTGGTGATAGTTCTTCTGTATTTCTACTATTTTGCCCTTCTCCTGAAATGCTCTGTGCTGCTGAAGACCTGACTTTCCTCAATTATTACTCTTTGTATGTAGCTCTGTTCTCACTACAATTCTACAAAGTAACTTTGGTTTTAAGACCATTATCTCCTGACATACTGTGTGCTGCTGGAAATGCGTCCCTTCAATTTGTTACATCAATCTCCAAGTTGAAGCCTCTGTAAATAGCATGTGCTGCTGGGCTCCACCTTTATTTTCATTCTATTTTTACATATCTCTGTGTCTTTGCAAAAATTATTAAAGAAGCCTGGTATACTGACATACTCTGTGCTGCTGGAAATTTGCTTCTTATTCTATATACAGTGATTCTTATTAATGTAAAACACATTGCTCATATTACCTGTGCTGCTGGTACAAGGCTCTGTTCTTATTCTACATAACTCTCCCAGCACAGGATTCATCACATTTCTGTCTTAAAGGGACTCTGTTAGGCAATTTTTCAGTATGATACTAATAGAACCCTTGAATAGTGCCCGGGCAGCCCTTTCAGATTATGTAAAAATTACTGTACCCTTTGTATTTCTCTTGCTATAACCACATTCACACCCAGCAGGCAGCTGCTTCACTAGTTCGGCCCATTACTTTCACTGCTGAATAGTCTGCAGTTTGTAAAAGTTAATTTATTATTCCCTCCCTTTCCCCTGTGCTCTATGTCTCACTTTCATTTTTATTTTCCTGTGGTGCTTCTGAGGAGGAGGGGAGGGAAAGACTGCAGGCGCATACCTAGCTGAGCTGGCAGCTATCAAATAACACAAGCTCCTATATTTGTTGCTCTGAGCAGAAGCTGTGCTGTCTGTGAGAGATTCTATGTGTTTATTTGAACACTTGTGTTGCTGCAGACAAAAGTATACATCCCCCCTTCCCCATGTGAGTGATTTCTACAGAACATTCCTGTGTGCAGTGCAGTGAGTTCATTACCTGAATATTCATTTCCTGGGAAATGTGTAGCAGATAATTAAGTGATTGACAGATGGAATGGATCTATTTATTTGGGGGATTATAAGTAAAAGAAATACATGAATGGAAAGACCTTCACCAGAGGAATTAGAAAATGATATCAGTTACATATAGATTTTTCACCTGACAGATTCCCTTTAAATCCTCTGTGGTTAAGGGAAGAGCCCTACAATCTTCTACCTTTTACAAAATCAGCAAATTCCTTTCTTGTAATACTCTGTGCTGTTGAGTTTTGTGCTACAAAATGTTGAATCCTTGTAAATTGCTGCTAGGTTATGATACATTGATATTCTCAGAAGTGATAAATCATCATTTCATTGTCTTTGTAAACAGAGCATCATCCCAAAGTAAATACACAAGCTTCCTATGGAGCGATGTCCTCCCAGGAAAACGTAATCCTCCGCAGCGCTGTCCCCTCATCCCCTCCTCTAGACAGACTTCAAGATAATAATACAAGATTGACCAAGAAGCTCAAGGAGATGTAGAAGGTCCTATCTGGGGCCAAAAGTAAAGATATTTTATTCCAGGAGGATTTCTGTTGTGTCTCTGGGCAGAAAAGATGAGGCTGTGTATGATCCCATTAGACATTATATGCCTGTTCTTTTATAAAAACAGCGACTCGAGGTAAATAAATAGTATCTAAAACTTACATAATGGATTCCTTCAAATGAGCTGCTTTACATAAAGTGGATTTGCCACCAAATTTTACAGTGCAATCTGTATATCCCATTAGGATGATTTCTTACACCTGATGAGGCTAGTGTACTTATGTTGCTAAAAATAATCCTTTCTGAGCTCTCTGCTCGTTTTAGATTGATTGACAGTTCCTCAGTGTCCCTCCTCTCTGCTGCTTAGGTACACTGCTCAGTACAAGCTGCAGCTGTCAAGCTGGGAGAGAGGGCAAAGACTGAAAACCCCTGGACTCATGAGCTCTTTCACTCTATAGCTGGACTGATAAAATATTCCTTTAAATATCAGGACATCATACTCTCTAGCTGTGTGCCTTTGATAGGTCCTCAAAAGGATGAAGACCAAGAAATTCGGTGTGGGAATGATATTGGTTTGAACAGATGGCAGCAATACAATAAAAGCATTACTTCTAGATTGTGACAATATAAAGGAGAATAGTATTGCATGGGGCCATGCCATGCCCACACAGGTGAACATTATTTTGGCATGAGTCCACATACATTGTTGATGTATGGGCTATATTGGGGGACATTACTAATATATAAGGGCCATATATGGGGACATTATTACCAGAAACGTAATAATTGCAATTGCAGACGGTGCAACCGGACCATGTGGGAGATGAGCCAGCTGATGCCAGAGGACCAGGACACTCATTCAGCTGAAATGAATTGGATCCTTGCACTGAAATATACACATTGCCATCCAATGTGTTTTAATTTTGCTAGAAAATAGTAGTAGAACAGGGAACATAATACCAGGAAAGTGTCCAGCATGATCGACATTATACCAGGAAGGAGGATTATTACTGCAAGGGGTCCGGGATGGTGACTTCACACCAGGATAGGGAACATCCTCAGTGGATGGGCCCACGATGGGGGACATTACACCAGGAAGGAGGATTATTACTGTAAGGGGTCCAGGATGGTGACTTTACACCAGTATGTGACATTATCACTGGAATGGGCCCACAAATGGGGACATTACACCAAGAAGGAGGACATTATTACTGAAAAGGACCCAGGATGGTGACTTTACACCAGGATGGCACAATATTACTGGAATGGACCTGCTATGGGGGACATTATACTTGGAAGGGGCAAAGGATAGGGAATATTAGTACAGGATGGGAGGCATTATTACATTGGGGAGGTGGCAATACATATGTAAGTATAGGATTTTTTAAAAAAAATAAAACTTGTTATATTGAAAAAAAATTCATAATAGACATTACAAATATGCATTAATAAGACATGAATTCCAATTTTGTTAAATATCTACACGTATCAATGTTAAAGTAATACTAAAAGTATGGTATCATTCATTTAACAAGAAGTTAACTGTAGTACAGTAGAACAAATTAATGTATAAGTTATTGCATCTGGGCATCAGAGCTTTGTAAATGTAGCAGACATCAATGATAATCGTACATTAGTACGGTAATTACATTCTAAAAACAAACACCCCCGGAACATATTAGGGTATACTGCGCGAAAATGAGGATGTCAATGTGTTAGTATTACTCCCCTATCTAATATATAAAGTTGAGTGTATCTATTATATAATCACGAATGGGTTTTTTGCCCCTTTTGAGTCCGCTCGCACTGCGAGTCAGTGTCGTCATGTGGATACGACCGAAGCATTGGCCGCGAAGCGGCTATTGCGAGTCAGAGACTCGCTCTGCTAGAATCCCGATGCATCTGCATCGGGCACCCAGCTAGTATATATATATGTGTGTATGTGTCATGACCATGCCCACTCCACATAGCCCCACCCACTCCACATACCCAGCCCCACCCATTCCACATAGCCACACCCACTCCATAACAACCACTTAGTGTAGTCATTCCCACTACACATAACCATGCCCACTGCACATAGCTATGCCTCTCCACTGAGCCACACTCACTCCATATAACCATGCCCACTGCACATAGTCACATCCAATACCCACAGAGCCTCACGCCTCTACTGTTATGTCACAATAGAATGTAGAAAGTTAGCTTATAAAATTCCATGTCATGTCACTGACTGATCATTCTGATCTTATGACGCATATGAAAAAGAATGTGACTGGATGATTGTCGCTACACGCTTAGAGAAAAGCTGTATTACACCTCAATGAGCAAGACTTACAGAAATGGAAGAAAGGGAGACAAGAGTGTGGGTTGATGAGGTGGGTTGGGGGGAGGTGTGGGAGGGCAGCATTGATGCGTATAGTGGCCATACATACACACACACAGACATACACTCATACACTCAGCTTATAACTAAGAACAGTTAGTTGCTATGCCCGGGCAATGCCGGCCTCTGTAGCTAGTTTTCTTATATTTATATGATTTAGGACTTATCAATGGCCCCATACATCTGACCAACATTCAGGTGAGGGCCAAGGTCCACATTTTGCATATGAAACTATGGGACTTTAGTAATGCTACTAATTATTACTATATGGGGGCTACATAGGGCGATATAGTTAATGGATGGGGACCACCTAGGAGAACATTATTAATCTATGGGGCCACATAAGAAGGTATTGTTAATTTATGGGACCTTGCAAAGTAACATATTACTACTATATAAGGTGCCACAAAGAAGGACATTATACCTGTATTGGGAACATAATATGTGGACAATCCTACTGTTTTGGGCATAAAAAAGACTGAAGCATTACTATTATACATGGGACACATAAGGAAGTATCACTACTGTATTGTATTTTATCCTTTAGAATACTATTCTTTGAGAATACTGTTACTGAAGGTGAGATATATCATCTTTTAGGTCCAGAACATCAGACCATATGAGAATGTATGGCAGACAATCAGTAAAAAGGGTTCATTAGTAGTGATGAGCGAGCATTAAAATACTAGGGTGCTCGATGCTCTGGTTGAGCACTTCAAGATACTCGGGTGCTCGACCGAGCACCGAGCACCGAGGCCAATGGAAGTTAATGAGTGATCGGCTCCGCCCACAGACATCCGGCTATAAACCGTGTGTTTCTGGGAAAGGGCGGGATGGTGGGCTTTTTCAAATTGTCACAGTATATGCAGCATACAACACCTTGCTGTGCCCCCCAGAGGGACCCTAGCAATCAATCTGCTCTCTGTGAGGTGCCAGCTCACATTGTGCACTGAAGGGGGCTGTATACTTGTGTCACATCGATAATGATTAGTGATGAGTCCGAGCACCTTGGAGGTACTCGGTGCTCTTTATACACTTTCTACAGTAAATATCCAAATAGGAACATTATAAAGCAAAAAACTCACCAAAATTTGGTCGCTTTTTTCTACCCCTTGCATCTAGCAGGTGGCTGCAAATTGCCCCAGGAGGTAACACATGCGTCTAGACACCGGTACACAGACCCCTGCAACCTATAACATGGGGGCGGTTTATAGCAACCAGGCGACCAGCCATGTATGCAGGGAGAGGCTGGTGGTGAATGCAGACACATGGACACCATTAGGCCCCTGCCACACTCAGGTGTTACATAGTGTCTGAGCAGCCTATTGGTGACGCCTCCTATTAGACTGGGCGGGCCGCTCAGCACTGAAATATGCATCACTGTGACAGATGCCCCCTAGAGATTTTTTGCATTATAATATTCCTATTCGGATATTTACTGTAGAAAGTGTATAAATATTATATGAGTTATCATATAGCTAGGGACACGTGAGTGTAAGGGCCTTTGACGGTGGGTCACGAGTTTACGATATTCTGGCGCCATAATACCAAACTGACACCTTACATCATTATCTTTAGTGTCAACTTGCATCTTTTTATCCATTGCAGTTGAGGTTGTTTTCCTCTAGGGGGCATCTGTCACAGTGATGCATATTTCAGTGCTGAGTGGCCCCCCGGTCTAATAGGAGGCGTCACCAATAGGCTGCTCAGACACTATGTAACACCGCGTGTCATAAACAGTGCCTTTCCCCCGCCCACCAGTCCCGTAATGAAAACACGGACAGGCCTAGATGGGTTGAAACAGGACGGTCACAGTTTATTAATTTTCGTGAGCAGAGAAAGGCACTTACATTTCATAACGGGCTCATCACCGAAGGTCCTGTCTGCAAGGGAAAGGCGAGCTGGCCAATGAGCGGTTACCAACCTTTGCCCTTCTCCACATTTTCCGCTGTGGCTTAATGTTGTTAACAAAGATAGTGATTCATTTACAATATGATTTCTATGGTAATATAAATCTACTTTGAATATATAAGGGAAGGAGGGCGGGACAAATGCCTCTAGTGTCCCAGGGGGGAAAGAGAACATCAATGAGCTTGGCACCTGAATTTAACCCCTGTAGGTGTGGCCGGACGCCCCTTCCCATTAGAACCTATTGGCTATTTGGCAGCCAAATTCATGCATCACCTGGTTAGTGGTGGAAGGGAAGAATTGGGAACTGAACCATATTTTACTTTAGCTGCAGTCAGATGGGCTCCCCAGTCAGATGCACATTCCTTAATCAGTATAGTGCCTGCCAGACTGTGGAGACCTATGTGTCATAAACAGTGCCTTCCCCCCTCACACCAGTCCCGTAATGAAAACACGGACAGGCCTAATGGTTTGAATCAGGTCGTCACTGTTTATTAATTTTCGTAAGAGAGAAAGGCACTAAGATTTCATAATGGCTCATCACCAAAGTTCCTGTCTGCGAGGGACAGGCGAGCTGGCCAATGAGCAGTTACCAACCTTTGCCCTTCTTCACATTTTCCGCCACGGAGGTTCAAGTGTACCGCCTACAAAGGATTCCGACCCCCACCCATCAACATTAGGGCCTGCTCCAATCCATCCTGTAAGCAATTTGTTGAGACCAATGTCTGTGAGGCGAAATCTGTCTGTTTTTAGACATGCCGCTCCAAACATTGCACTGGCATGTATTATCCAATTTTACTGACACCAATAACATCTCCGGGAAAAAACAGGTTAAACTTTCTATATCAGTTCTCATTACCGTGCAGAATTTGGCGATCTTGCCCAAACGTTACACCGGCATATATTATCTAATTTTACTGACACCGATATCTTCTCCGGAAAGAAGCAGGTTAATGGTTTTATGTCTGATCCCAATACCGTGTAGAGTTTGGTGATTTTGCATGTGCCCAAACGTTGATACCGCCATGTCTTACCAATATTACTGACACCAATACCATCTATGGGAAGTACCTGGTGAAACGTTCTATATCTGTTCTCATTACCGAGCAGAGTTCAGTGACCTTGTACATGGCCAGTGTTTATACCGGCATGTATTACCAATATCACCATCCCCCTGGAGGGCCTACAGCCGCCTGAAAGATACAAAACATGTTATTTCATTTGCAAGAGTGTGTTCTGTATTCCTTAGGATTTTCCCCGTTTTAAGTAAGTTGAGAATTGCATGTATGTGAAAGAAAAAGTTTGCCTGCATGTATTGTGTCCATGCAGTGTTTGACTACTTTTAGCGGGCATACCGGGCCGTGTGGTGAGCAAACTAGGTGACGGGTAAGTGATGATTTCTGTGTTCTGAGTTAGGAATGACTGCCTAATCATGAGATTCTGATACGTAGTTCTACCTGTTTTTGGAGTTTCTTGCCGCAAAATGTGGGGGAATTCTCAAGCGTATTTTACGTTACCAGCCCGGCAGCGTACCACCACTGAGTGTTATCATAGGTTTATTGACAATGCTTCTCCTGGTAGAGCAGGGACCATTCCAGGTTCTGCTAAGGGGTTCCATGGTTACTTATTGCACCCTGATTTATGGTCCTTATTTTACAATGGCTTTATCCACTCAATAATCAGACGTTATCTAATGCTATATCTAGCAGCAATACTCTCAGTACACATGTTTTGCTGATTTTTCAATTGCAAAGGTAGAGTTGAGGACCGGCTTACGGTTCTGGGGTTGCAACATTACAATTTATTTATATCCTATGCAGTGTTCCGGATGCTTCTGGCCTATAGAACTGCAAACACCTGTAGCCAGTTATTCATTGCTTGCGCTATTTTTGGTCTATTTCTATCATATGCTTGCTTTCGTTTCTTTATCCACTGACTGTTGGTCGACTGATAATAGCAACCCATATGTCAATATAGTTGTTATTCCACATTCTGTGTATGGTTTCTGGGTCTATGTGTACGCCTAGTGAGCTAATGCCGCAGAAAACATGCCCGCTAGCTGAGGGGCCATTTTGGTGTTAGTTGATCCACATGGGTGAGTCAAGTGTTGTACTGGTGCCGTAACGGCTGACAGTAGCTCTTTCCTCTTAGTGTTCTGCACGTCGATATGTACGGGTACGGTGTTGTCTAAGGCCCCTTTCACACCAGCGTTTCTGTCCTGATCTGGTAAATCTGGACAGGAAACCGCATCTGCTGCATTTGCTGCCTAACGGCTGTGCTTGCGGTGCACTTGTGGCAAGCCCTATGCACTCTCTATAGGGCTTGCGGCAAGTGTGGCAAGTGCAGTATTGCCAAGATCCAGCACTTGCCTCAAGTGCCGGATCACGGCAATACCACACTTGCCACAAGCCCCCTACAGAATGCATCAGGCTTGCCGCAAGTACAGCCATTAGGTGGTAAATGCAGCAGATGCGGTTTTCTGTCCGTTAGTGTGAAAGGGGCCTAAGCTTGCTGTGAAAAGCACGTCACCATGTGACGCAGGAGAAGCGACTCCCGGTGATGGGGGAACTCCGCTCCTGCCCAGACGATGGCAGGAGGAGCGCCTCCAGGTGATGGATGAACTTCATCTAGGATTAGATACAGCCAAACTATCCCACAGGATAAGATTAGATACAGCACTGTATCACACAAGATAATAGGATTAGATACACCAAACTATCATACAGGATAATAGGATTGGATTAGATACAGCAAATAGTATCAGACAGGATAGGATTAGATACAGCAAGCAGGATAGGATTAGATACAGCAAACAGTATCACCCTAGACAGGATTAGATACAGCAGATAGGATAAGATATGGCAGATGGTATCACCCAGGTCATGATTAGATGTGGCAGCCAGGCTGTATCGCCCCAGATGGGATTAGATACAGCAGACAGTATCACAGGATTAGATACGGTAGACTGTATCACCCAGCATAGCATCAGATAAGGCCGACAGTTTCAGGATTAGATACTGCAGATGGTATAACAGGATTAGAAATGAACTTGAGCTAGGATTAGATACAGCAAACTATCCCGCAGGATAGGATTAGATACAGCACTGTATCACACAGGATAATAGGATTAGATACAGCAAACTATTACACAGGATAATAGGATTAAATACAGCAAAGTATCACACAGGATAATAGGATTGGATTAGAATAGGATAAAATACACAGTTTCAGGATTAGAAGGACAGTAATAGATTTGATAGAGAGTGTTAGGATTAGATACAGCAGACAGTATAACCCAAGACAGGAATTAGATACGATAGAGAACATCAGGATTAGATACAGAAGACAGTATCACCCAGGACAGGATTGGATCTGATAGAGAGTATCAGATTAGATACAGAAGACTGTATTGCCCAGTACAGGATCAGATAGAATAGAGAGTATCAGGATTAGTTACTGCAGACAGTATCACCCAGGACATTGGGGGTGTTGTGTGAGCATTAATGGTGATTGGTGTACCTTCACTTTGTAAATTGTTGCATCTGCAGGGTGTGCTCATTGGTCTGGTTGGACCAATCAGCTCGCTCTGCAGCTGTAGTGAGGGCCAATTGCATTGTCTCCCCCGTACAGGCATCACCTCGGAGCCTGCAGGAGAGGCTGTACTGGCCGGGCCTGTGAAATCACAAAAGGGATGCTGAGGACTGGGAGGGACCCAGAAGTGGTGCGACGATGGGGCAGAGCTAGGAAGTGACGCTGAGGAAGAGGGCCGGAACTTGTTCCTGGGCCTTGAGTGTCCTGTCAGCCCCATATGGGGGATTGTGCTATGGCCCCCTGCCTGGCGCCAATGGAGAGCTTCACCGGTGACCTGGAGCCGCTCTGGAGGACTTGTAGTTAGAATGCCTGCCGAGCACGGGGGTCTGCGTGATGGGGGAAATAGATGAAAGGGGCATTAGTGGATGGGATCTGGGGGGAAGTGGTACTGGAACCTGGAACAGCAGGGACGGCTAGAGGGGACTGGACAGTGTGGTGGAGGGAGAGGTCCGGAGGGGCAGGAGTGGATGGGGCCCCAGGGGTGGACAGTGACCCATGAGGTACTACCGCAGGTACAGGCAAGGAGTCAGGAGAGGGCACAGGGAGGGGGGCGCTAAGGCCAGTAATAAGGGCTTGTAGCCAGTGCTCACCTTCCTGTGCTGCTCTCTGCCGCAGGGCCCTCCATCAGACTTCTCGTGATCTAGACTGTATGCCTCTGTTAATACATCCCAGAATTGTGTTTTCCTTTGTTGATGCTGCATCACCTGTTAATTTGTCGTCGTGGACTGGGGATGTCACGTTGGCGAGACCCGAACCATAATCCCCTGGTCGGCGATCAGTTAAAAAAAGGGGAAGTTGAAAAACGAAGGAAAATAAAAAATAAAAGCAAAAATAAAAGTTTTGTCATGATGCCACCTGTGGGGTGAGGCCGGTATAGCTACTGCGCAGTCGGGCCCTCTGGGGATGATGGGAATACGAAATGGATGGTTCATCTCTCCACGGGAAAAGCAGGTCCCAGGGCAATCATAAAGTCTATGGATGTGATAAGGGGATGGTAGACCAGCAGGGCTGCGCTGCCGACAGGGTTCAAAGTCACACTCAGGCAGACTGCTGCTGCCGGCTTGGCGAATCCGTCTACCTCTCCTCAGGCGCAGAAATGACATTCTCACACAGTGCTGAGTTTCAACCCGTTTACTTCTCTTTCTTAGCAGATGGTCAATTTACAACACAGTACAGTGGCGAATCCAGTAGTCTCTTAGCAGCCGGGATGGCTCGTCCAGATCGCCTCCTTTCGTGTTCCTTTCAAGCACTCTCTGTCTGTCTCTGCAGCACGAAAGCTATGATCCAGTGGCCATGGGCATTTGGTGGGCAACCTGCCTCGTCCCTTAGCCCTAGTATGGCGGCCTTCTCTTCTCTGCGCCAGAGGTTGGGTCGTGGGACATCAAGACCCCGCACCCCACCGAGTTTCGTGGTTGGAGCATGGAGCTTCCTGGCCACCTCAGAGCCGACACCCTGGTTCTTGCCCCAGTCCTTCAGCTTTCCTGCCTATTCGGGTACACAGATGGATTGCTGACTATCCATGTCCCTAGGACTCCTTCTGTCTCTCTATAGTCTGCAGCCCGAGACCCGGACAAGCCTCATGGTGGTACAGGCAGCCGGGTCCGTGTCCTCTTAGTCTCGTGTAGTGATGGTGCTCTCTCCTCCCGACTGAACTTGACTTTCTGACTGCTCCTCATTAACTGCTCAACTGTGGTGTTTTCTAGTTTTGTTTCCTCCCCTGACCATGTCCTGTCTAACTTTCCAACCCGTCTCTTCCCACTATCCCGTTACTGGGCATAGAGTCCCTAGTCTTGGGATTGGAGTGTGTTGGGGTGTGTTAGGGGTGACTGAACTTACCGATCCCAGTTGCTGCGCCTTCTAGTCGCGACTGATCCCAGGGGTGCCACAGACTCATGTTCAGTCTGTGATCTATTAGTATACCTAATCCGCCTTTTTCACCCTTGCTGTTTCTTAGTCCTATCCCTCCCATGAATTGTTTGCAGTCAAGTTGTCTTCTGGGTATAGTGTCATTTCATAGAATGTGTTAAACAATAATAATGTTATGAAGGACCACTAAAATCAGAGTTTAGAATCAGCCTGGAGATTACACCCTAAGCAAGCTTGATGGTTTTATTCTATTCTAGATTTAGCTTTGTGGTAATATTTTGACGTGGTACTAAAAAAGTTAAAACAGATGTAATCTCCCAAAGTTTCTGTTCATTTTAGACCGAGGACTCTAAAGTGGTTCCTACTCTTGCTCAGGTTATAGTTGTGTTCTCAGTTACTCTTGATCTGACTGAAGAGATCCATAGATCACAAAATCTATCCCTAGATATTATTACTCCCATCCAAAAGTCGCTTTTTTCCCCCTCATTTCCTTCTACAAGGTCTTCAGGAATTCCATGAAGCAACTCAGCAAGCTTGCAGTAAGTTAAAGATTGAAGATCAGGGTTTCCCTCGGATCTTCTAGTTACAGTGGTTTGAGCCAAGTCTCTCTGAGGTAGCCTTTTTAGGCAAACAGCTTCAGAAAATAGGGCTGGAATAGGCACAGCTAATGGAAGCCCGGACATGACAGGAGTTTGAAGGTAGGACGCCAGGAGAGGGTTACTTAGGGTTTTAGCATGTACAGTAGAGGGGTAATGTCCATCCGAGTTACAGGTAAAACGGGGAATCCCGGACAGACTAAATTCAAACCGCACCATCAGGCTGAACCCTGAGATACCCCAACACCCTTTAGCCCCTTTACAGGTATCTGACTTACTGCAAGTCAGGGTGCTGCTATAGATAGGCTGCAGTCCAGGAATAGAAAAGTCACCAAGCAGAGTCAAAGCTGAGAGGTCAGAAAATAACAAAATCGTCAGGCTGAACAATAGTACAAAATTAAGCAGAGGTGAATCTGGAAAATTAATAATACTAAGCAGGATACAACAAGTGAGCCAGAGAGTATTTCTCTATCCGGGACCAAGTGTCTTTCGGTCCGCGCCGCTGCTCCAATAAGTATCAAAACATTGGAGTGTTTTAAATAAAAGATCTTCAGTTTTATTTCCGACACGTTTCGGAGCTAAACACCCAGCTCCTTCCTCAGGAACAGACTGAAAATTCAAAAAGGGTGTAGTACTTCCTAATTGGCTGAAGCCAGGAGTTAATGACAGCAGCAGGCAGCCATACAACACATCCACGCAGTCAGACTACTACATCACCAGCCACACCTTCCGAGTGAACACAGCGACACCTGGTGGCAGAAGCAGAAGTCACAGGAGCAGACTCTGGGGATGTGACAACATGGAGAGTGTGAGTTGGGATTGGACAATTTGGATGTAGGGGATGGGTATACAACTTTACCTAGGAAAAATAAGAGGAGCCTGGTTTTAACAGTATTCACTCAGGATCCAGGACAAGTGAACATATATTTTTCTAACCATGATTTATAATGTAACATATTAATTTTTTTAAGTATTTGAAATGATAACTTCGCTATATCGACAATGTATAGTCATCATCTGGGCAGGCTCAAAGGTAGCTTTTCTGATCCACGTCCTATGTGAATAATAATCACATGAACATGCTCCTCACCAGCAAATTAGGGGGAACAACATTGGATTCCAGATGTGGAAATTAATATGGTTGGCGTCACAATCCCCACTAGAGCTTTCACAAACCGGCAGCAACTAGGATTTTTTTTGTTAAGCTATGACAGCTATGATCCGTGTCACATAAAGTATTCCTTGCCATATGGGCTGTTTTTAAGATCGCAGCATATTAATGATAAAGATTAGGAGCTGGAGAATTGAATGCAAGATTGAAACAGAGAAAGCACAACATAAGAAAATATCGTCTACAGTCACTTACGATCACGGTTTCTCTTATACTTGAATACCATCCACTCTATGCTTTAACAAGTTAGTGAGCCCGTACGATCTTCAGGAACAGGTGTGGGTTCACCGAGACTCATTAACCATACACGTCATGTTCTCCTCAACATCCCTCCGGCAATGCGGTTTGCAGGTTGCTGAGTGTTGAATCTTTACCAGCAGGAGGTGACAGACATAATGTTCTTGTGCAAGGAAGCCGCGTAGATCTTAATATTTAGAACCATTAGGTCTGAATAAAAGGAATCATCTAAGTCCTTTTAAAAAAAAAAAGGTAATTTGATCAATTATATGTATTCATTTATTTTGAGTATTCAAACACGATCTATATTGTCAACAAGGAAAAAAAATCCAGCAACAACATCCTTTAAATTTTCTTGGAAAAAGTTAAAAGTCCATTTTGTTTAGGCATGTTAAAAAGCAGAAATGGCAGACATGAATCAACAATGGTTGGCTCATGCCTGGCATTTCGGCTATTTTATATGCCTAAATAAAATACATTTTTTCCAGGAAAATTTAAAGGATGTTGTTGCTGGATTTTTTATTCTTGTTGCCCTTGTCATTAGCTCTGAGCAGAGCTTTCTTTATATCAATTCACCGCCCTGGAAATTACCTCCTATACTGATTCTATACGGTTAGCTCAACTTTTTTCACGCTCTATATTGTATATTTGTTTATTGTTATTGTGAGTGGAGCTTATTTAGAATAGGATAGGACATGGTTAGATGAGACGCTGAGGCCTGTATGAAGTCTTAAACTGTATGAATCGGCCAATGTTCTGTATCTTATGTCTGGAATATGAGGAAAAGTCTGTTTTAATGATGCTGGCATTACTCACCTGTCCTGTATCCAATTCCAGGCTTTGCTAACCTCTCCTATGGCCGGCTTATTCTGTGCTAGTGTAGCGATGGTCGGGAAACCTCCGCTGTGCAGAGCTCAGTTACAGTAGACCAGACGAGGTTGCAGAAACAATGAAAAAGGTTCATTACTAGGCAGGATATATATATCTACTTACATGATTGCACTGTCCCGTCTGCCATCCACTACCGTCCCAATGTCCTAATATCACGCACAATCAAGTTCTGCAACGGCAGCCATATTTGCACACCCAACAACAACACCCACAACTAACGCCAGGAAGCTACCGCAACATACTATGCATCTACTCCCATCCGTGGATATTCTTGCCATAGACGCCGAACCACCGGACATGAATGCGTAACTGGGCAAGCTCACCAGGTGCGCATGCCTAGTTACTCATGCTGCCGCCATCGGGGACCAGAGACAGCACTGTGGTCCAGAAACAGCAGGGGAGAGAGAGAGGACGGGGAGCGCACATGGGGTGAGAGATGGCTGCTGCCCCCAGCACCACAGAAACCCGCCCCCATTGTAATATCATTACCCTTCACCTGGCGTATATGCGCGTATGTGTATAAATATATATACTGTGTATATATATATATATTTTATTAGTACACAAGACATCAGGGGGAAATAGTGTCTCGATGATAAAGTTTAACAAACACTACAATTTCCAGCTGGGCGGCCCAGCAGCATGTTGCCCTAGCTATTACTAGTAGATATAAAGCAATTAACTTTGCTAGCAGAAGATATCCACAACTACACTAACAACTAACAACCTAACTGGCCTCTGCTACTCGGGCCGCATGAATGCCGTGCTTCAACTACTGAGGCTCATGCTACGCCCTTTTGAGTGTGCACACCAGTAAATGGTGACTCACACGGTACTGAGCTTCTCTGTCCGATACTACTCAGAGGCAAACAGGGCTCTCACTCTTTGGTTCGGCAGTATCCCACACACTTATTCACGTATTCACGGACACTTCCCAGGCAGGGTCTCCTCTCTCACACTCTCTCCGGCCAGCAGCCTTCTCCTGTACCTGTCCTCAGCTCTCCTTTTTCACTTAATCTCTTTCTGCATCCCACGCTTTTTAGTATCAGATGAGTACAAATGGAACAGTTCAAAGGAAGATGGGGCACCGACTCTGCTGGCCACTCAACAAAACCCAGCACAGAGGAGCAGTCTCTTAAAGGAAAACTGTCAGGTCAAAAATCCATATGTAACTGCTATCATTTTCTAATTCCTCGCTCTAAACTCTCTCTATGTATGTCTTTTATTTATATTTCCCTCCTATCTTCTGTAAACTTCAAATAAAGAGATTCATTCCATCTGTCACTCACAGTGAATGATTCACTTAGTTCTCTGCTGTCCACTCCCCATAAGCATGAATATGCATGTCACATATTCATACCATATCACTGGACAGGAGATCATGTGGGGGGGGCTGTAATCTCCTCTCTGCTCTCTGTGTCTGCAGCCAAGAAAGAGGTCAAATACAATAGAGAAACTGTCACAGCTTACAGAAACAAATGGAGTCTAGATAAGGCAGATCGGCAATAACTCCCTCCTTGTCATCAGAACAGAAGCTACTGAAACCTGGCACTGCACTGTTAGCGAAGGGAGGAGGGAGGAAACAGCTGCTGAGAGGGAGTGCCTAATTACATGACAGTTTATACAGCACAGGACTATTCCTGTTTGCTTATAATGGAGAGGAGTGGACTAATGCAGGAGCTCACTGTAGGGTCTGACAATGCTAATGGCATGGAAACTACAAAGGGTAAAATAATGATTTTACATGTTTTTAAAAGGTCTGCCCAGGCTCTATTCAAGGGTAATATTAGTATCATATTGAAAAATTACCTGACAGTGTCCCTTTAAAGTTGTAGCGTACCTTAACGTTTGTAGGTGCAACACCCCTACACTAGTCCACAGCAGGTTACTAGGGTAGTCCAGGAAACATCTCTGAAATTATTTTAGAGGGCCTTTTAAGGCTGCTCAGGAGACGGCATTGCCTGACTATTTGGTAAGTATGGTACATTTCTACGTCATACTCTTCCAGGAGTTTGCCACAGTTTCAACATCATTCTACTTCATCCAGGTCCTTTTCTTTTCAGTAATTCATCTCTGCAATCCAGCAACCAACTTCGATTTCGTAGTTCAGTCTATTTAATCCAGGTACAACTGCACTTACAACTCTGCTGCAACCTAAACTTTATTACGTACTCTTCTTTGCTAAAACTGGTGCTCTTCACAACTACATCACTGCTGCAAGATATCACCTTGCATATACATCTCTGCTATTCCGGTGTATAACCGCGTCCCTTCTGCAAATTACTAGATTGCATACACATCTCTGCTATTCCAGTGTGTAACTGCATCCCTGCTGCCTGTATTGCTTCCAGCTTCGCTTCCCCATCTGCCATCCTTCATACGCTGTTGTTCTGGTTCTCCCTGCTCAATGCGCTGTCCAACAATTCCAGCTCTGCTGCACCAACGCCTTCGGTCAGTGCTGTTTTCCCTGACCTCCGGCTTAGAGAAACAACTTCAGCAAGTGTGCCCATTACAGTTGAGTGAGAGCCATAGACTCATTTCAATTATCACATGTATTTATTTCAGAAATCTATGCCAGCTCATGACTGATTCAGAATTGTGAGCTCACAACTGGCACATATAAAGGGGGTCTTGTTAATTTGTACTTACTTTTTTTGTACAGGGCTAGATTATTGGGAGGGTAAAAGGGGCCAATGTGTGAGGCCTGACGCCATCCGTGGCTCTACCTGTCTCATGTTATTTATCATATTGACTGCATTATTTGAACACTGCTTGGTACTCTTAATTGGGCATTTCTGCAAGGATAAATAGAAAGAACTGCCCCCGGCACCGTCTATACGCCTTACATCCATTTCAAGGTGTCAGACCCCTGTGAATGTGATCCCACTATGTACAGCAACTTGTGGGTTATATTTGATTTGCTATATTTGTCCTACAAGCTGTTCCGCGCTGTCCTCCCCCACACTGATGCTTCCTGCCGCTTTGCTTGGTTGTTGTACAGTTCTGGATTTAGCATTTTTATACCTTACAAGGGTGAAATATAGAATCTGGAGCACAGCAATGAATTGTGTTTCTAAATATCCAAAATTTAAGAAAAGTACAAAGGGGTGTTGAAATAAAAATCAATACTAATTAAGGGTATGTGCCCACACGAAAGGTGCAGCAAAACCTTAGGGGTTTCTAGTAAGGTTATGTTGCACAGGTAAGGTTTTGCTGTGTTTTTAGGGTCAGGTTTTGCCTTGGTTTTAAGCTAATCCTGCATTTTCGGTTTCCAGCAAAACCTATGTGATTCATGGATTAGCTGTCCTCACACACAAGTTTTATTTATCTGCAGAAAGTGTCAACACCACAGGTTTTGCTACATTTTTGGTGCTTTTTTTACCATAGTTTTGCTGCGTTTTTGCTACAGATTTGCCATAGAAAATATAGCAAAAACACAGAAAAGAATTGACATGATCATTCTTTCAAAAACGCAGCAAAACCTTTGGTGTTTCCACTTTCTGCAGGAAAATAAAGCCAGTGTGTTGGGACAGCTCATCCCTGAATCACGTAGGCTTTGCTGTGGACCAAAAGCGCAGCAAAACCTGGGGTTTTGGCACTTTCTGCAGAGAAATGAAACCAATGTGTGTGCACAGCTCTTCCATTAATCACATAGGTTTTGCTGGAAACCAAAAATGCAAGATTAAATTAGCATAAAATCAAGACAAAACCTGACCCCCGAAATACAGCAAAACCTTATGTGTGGGCACATACCCTTACACTATCATATATAGGTAGTGGGGTAACTTGAAACTTATGTGAAAGCTCCAATGGGCCCCCAAATCTTTAATAGCATTAGTCTTTTTTGATAGGACAAACTGACTTTGGGGCCCCCTACGCTCATTGGCCTGGGTGCAATTGCAACCCCTGCACCTGTTGTAATTACACTCCTGTTCATAGTTTTTACATAAGGATGGAGGAGGCACACAGGCGTGAAAGTCGTGCGACTGCATTGCGAGAAAAATTTGCATGGCACTCGGACCAGTATCATTAAATGACGCTGGTCATATTAGTGCGTTATCCAATCACTGAACTCGCATTGCGAGTGAAATGCGAGTTCATTCGCAGCATGCTGTGATTGAACGCGATTTCCTTACACGAGTGCCCATTGTAAGTATATGGGTGCGAGAAAATCTCTCACCTATACAGCACACTGTGCGATAGTTGCATGCATGTGCTATCTTACAATGTGTTCATACACGCTGCTGTCAAAGCAGTGGTGGTTAAAATTGCCTGGTTGCCGACACAGTATCCAATCAGCTTTCACCGCTGTGACAGCAGCGATGAAAGCCAATTGGTTAAATCGGTTGGTAAATGCTCTCCATGGTGCTGAAGATAAAACTTCAGCACCATGGAAAGCACGGACTTTCAAACACCAGCGGTGTTTCAATTCCCCGGTAAATGCTTTCCATGGTGCTGAAGATAAAGCTTTACTTAACCAATCGGCTTTCATCGCTGCTGTCACAGCGATGAAAGCTGAATGGATACTGTGACGGCAACCATGCAATTCCAAGTGTTTGAACACGCAAGTAAATGCTGTCGGCGAGGCTGAAGTTTGCTCAGCTGGATTACTCAGCATGCTGACAAATCCCGCCGACCAAACTTCAGGACCGCGGACAGTAGCACAAACGCTCCGATTTTGATGCATGACACTGTGCCTCCACCCTAACAGAAAAGGCCTTTTCACACCTGCGTTTCTTTTCCGTTTGGGTTGCAATCCGTTTTTGACAGCATGTGTGGCAAAAGCACACTGCAAACACATCCAACAATGCACCCACTGATTTCAATGGAAAATGCAATGAAAACGCGTGTAAAAACACACGTCATTTTCAGAAAACGCAAAATGCATGCGTTTTTGCAAACGCAGCACAAAACTTGTCCTGCAACATTTTGGGCTGCGTTTGCAAAAACGCATGTGTTTTGCGTTTTCTGAAAATGACATGCGTTTTTACATGCGTTTTCCACTGAAATCAATGGGTGCGTTTTTGGATGCGTTTCTTTGCATTTCTATGTGTTTTTGCAGTGCAAAAACACATAGGAACAGAAACGCAACCCCCTTAGATGTGAACTTAGCCAAAGTCCACTTTCTTTTGCAGGGGTTAGGCTAGGGTCACACCAGCGTCCCGTTTAAAACATAGAATGTTACAGGCTGAGCGAATACCGTTAACGTAATGTAACACTATACTCAGGCTGCATATTCACCCCTATGGTTACTGGTAAACAAGCGCAGGCGGCAGCTTCACTACGAAGGACCACCGGATATGCGCTTTTGCTGAGCACACAGGAAACGCGGTCTGTAGGAATAGCGCATATCCGGTCCTTCGGAGTGAAGCTGTCGCCTGCGCTTTTTTACCGGTAATCATAGGGGTGAATATGCAGCCTGAGCACAGTGTTACATTACGTTAACGCTCAGCTGAAAAATTCTATGTATTAAACGGATTCGTCAGCCTTATGGCTGACGCTGGTGTGACCCTAGTCCTATCCATATTTCACCTCACCTTGTACCCGAATATTACAAAGTCATCGTGCACAGATTGGGCAATCATATTGAAAAAAAAAACTTGAATCATTCATAATACTTTGTCACGTTAATTTTCTGTGCATAATATCATCTGTTACAGTGTGAAAATGATATACAATACTTCTCAATCTGATTGTATTCATCTTTGATTACCAGACACAGCGCCATACTTTCATTCATGGCAATACCTGGAACTGCAGCTTACTAGATTTAAGTCTCATGTAAAGCACCATTACAGAGTTTTGTTTTTTATTGCACCTCTGTAGTGGTGCTTGAAATGTAAGTCCCCCGACGCCTGCCTTGTACTCGCCTTACACCGTCTTCATCCATTTCCATTGGCACTCCGGTTGGTCTCGGTAACTCCACTGTTTCATGGAGCATCCCAAAAGTCACAATTCAATGCATTTCTCTTCAAATCCAGCCACTTAAGGAAACGGACAGCACTCACCAGGCGACAGGAAGAACTTTATTTATTGGACACAGCTAATATCACATGGACACGGGCACAGGTGGGAGAAACAACGGCCGTTTCACACTACACTCTGCTTCAACAGGTTGCTGAGCCCTTTGAAGCCCAGTGTAGCATCAAACAGATGTTGCCTGTCATCCAGTGAGTGCTGTCCATTTCCTTAATTGGCCATGGCCAGATTTCACTAGAGACAACTATACCAAGGAATGTGCACCTGGAGACATAAGAACAACTTCTGGAGACTGAACCTGGCTATATCCGTTGACCCCACTGATCAGAAGGATTAAGAGCATGCTGTAAGATAGCCTTTTCTATTCTTATTAGACTCAATCCATCTTTATGACAGCCAGAACGAGGCTCTTATAGAGATGTGTTAAGCGCTTGTAATGCAATTTCTGACCTCCAGCCAGGCAGAAGTAATGGGCACAAGATGGCGCTGCGATACCGAAAAAGCAGGCGAGTATAATATTAGGGGAAGATTTATAGCACCATTACACCGCTGGAAAAACAAAAACAAAAAAAATGCTGTAGTGGTGCCTTAAAGGGGTACTCCATTTACAAAACAGACACTTCTAAAAGGACCACACATTGCCTAGCAAACAATGAAGGAGGACACAACGCTCAAGAGGGAGTCGGATATGCACCTGATTTTGATGACCAATCCTAAGAAAAGACATTATTTTAGTCTTGGAGAACCCCTTCAAACATACTTTTATACACGGGAATAAACTCTCTGAACAATGGAAGAGAAGCTCCAGACTCAAGATGTCAAAAGTCCATGTGCTGCCCAGAGTTTCCTATGCTGAGAGACTCTGGGAGGTGGAAGCGCCAAGAAACAAGCCTGACAATTACTATAATTTCCTGCTTGCTATTGTCATGCAGATTCTCTTAGTCACTTTTCTAATTTGTGCTGTAAAGGCGGCTGAAGAATATTGTGTATCTGACGGAATACACAAAGTGACGCCAGATTCCACTTCATTATCTTGTCAGTATTACAGGGGTCCAGAAATATTCTTAAGACTCCCATACATGTAAGATGAAAGTCAGAGAAACTCACTCAAAAAAGGCAGCATCAGAAAAAATTACCATCAGCAGTCAAAAACAAATGACCAATGGGTAGCTATCAGACACCCCGCATCATGTGTATCAGTGTGAATGGCGTCCTATGCAGGCCCAATATGTGCATGGCAAGTCACCTCCCACATGTCTTTGTAGGTAGAGGTGATTTTATCTGCCTGCACCTTGGCTTGCTCTAGATAAGGGATCTGACTGCATCCTGCTAAGTGCAGTGTTGTTTTTTGTTTTTGGCTGCTGATGGTCAGACAAACTCACCAATTTAAAGGGATATGGTGTAAGAAAGTGGACAATAACCAATGTTATCGTTATGTAATGTGAATAGTGATATGTGTAATGTTGAAATGTGTTACGCCGACAGTAGGTCAAGAAGCAGTTAATGTTTTGGACTAGCCCAGACTGGGAGGGGCTAGAGTCCAGGTACAGTGACGGTTTCCTTTCAGAATGTCAGATAGGGCCCAGCGCCTGACAGAGACAGACCGAAGGTCTGTTAGAGACACCCATGTTATGCGGCTCTGCTTACTAAGGTAAGAGCAGACCAAAGCAGAAGATAACAAGATTCAGAATAATGAGAGAGACTCCACTGAGGTGCAGAGTAATCTGCTGAAAATATGCCAGAGAAATGACCGAAGGACCTAGTGAACAAGTAAGACAGGTACTGGGAAAGTACATCTAGCAGTACGGCCCCGAGTTTAAAACTCTAAAAAGCAATGTGAGTGCCCCGGGCAGTAGTTCTTTAAGTGTCAGGAAGCTTGAAGCTTTGTTCAGTCATATTTGCAAATCAATCCACTAGGAGGCAGATTGGATGTGGAACCGCTGGTGGAAAAGATGACTTTCACAGACTGTACTATGGTGCGAAGATGGTTGGTGCTAAAGAAGGTGCGACAAATAGAGACAGGACTAAGTGAATGTGAAGAAGTAAAGAAACTGTGTGTTAGAGATGGTCAGTATTCAAGACAAAATGATAAGTTGTGTACTCACCATTTAATGTACATAGTTGTCATCAAATGACTGTTTAGTAAAACACTGTTTTTAAAGAGCTAGTGGTCTCCCTTAATGAGTTGTATAACTTCTGATCCTGGCTAGCCAAACCATCAGTATCATCTGGACTGCTAAAGTCTATTGCCTCCATAACAAAAGTCAATGCACCCATTGACTGTGCTGGGGCAAAAGAAACATAGACCTCACCCATGACTATTGCCCTGCACTACAACAGATTACCATTTGATGTGTATAGGGGCCTCCCAAACTCTAATGACAGATGTTGACTTGGGAGAACAGAAGGTTCGGGCTGTAATAATTTCAATGCCCGATCCTTGTTTTCAGGAAAGCTGCTGCCACAGTTGTCTGGCAATGGCTTTCTCCTCTCTGAACATTCATGTGAATGGAAAAGTCAGGAATGAAAGTTGTAGCCAAGTCAAATCTACACCAATATATAGAGCACAATATATTGAGAACTAAACAAGAGGATTTACAGCAGCCCCTTAGATCTGCGGATATGTATAAGGTGTGTTGGGAATGAAAACTCTAAGGGCCACTTTACACACACCAATGAAATCATGGACACATAGTTCCATTTTTACACAGCAACAAAATGGAACTATGTGTCCATGATTTCACTGCAACCAGTAAGTTGTTCAGAAGTTGGACAGATAAGTTGGTGTGTGTAAAGTGGCCTTAAGGCTGGGTTCACAAGACCATATTTTCTCCATCTGAGTAAAGCGGTCCACTAACGCTAATCACACTCTGATCTGAGTTTTATCGGGGTAGGCTGTTATTTGCGGATGCGGAGAACAAACATTTTTTTCCCATCTTCTCCATTCTTCCAGTTCTTGAATATCTGACCGCATTCGAATGTCTTCCGAGTGCGGTTTGATATTTTTTCAAGGAGCTATAGACTTCAATGGCCAAATACACAATGAGGTGCACTGCCTCATTGATCAACATCGGTCCAAGTGTGATCCAAAGCTTTGTTGGATTATACTCTGACCAAAAACACAAAGTGTATAATCTGCTGGGTTATCCGCAACATCAGTTGACATACTGTGCCCACTAGTCATGAAAGAAATATACAATTACATGTTCCAGTCACTTGACTACAGCAGCCAATCACAGGCTCCCCAACCTGTGCTAGATCCAAGGGGGTGCGGTGGTGACAGGGGGTAAGTATGTTTCCCATTGTGATTTTATACCAGCCCATGCCTACAAAAAAATGTATCTAAGGTTTTGTTTAAACATTTAAATAATGAACGATCCAATCGAAACACATGACGTTTTTATACAGGACGATATTCGTGAATAAAATGGTTCAATAGCGATCATGACAGCATAACATTAAACATCATGCACACTGTTCACCCAGATATGATATGAAGTGTAGATGTTCTCAGCGTACATATCCCATAAGCACAACTCCCAACTTTTGAAAAACATTTTGACCATACCTCAAGTCACACCCATTTGCCTGGCAGGAAATGTCAAAGGGGCAGTGGCAGTGAGGGACATTCAGCAGAGTGTATAGACCTAAATCCAGGACTGCCCACTATATTTGCGGCAGTTGGCGCTAGAGATGAGCGGATCAATTCATGGGACTCCGGTCCAGATTCCAGGTTGGTGATACATGGCAACTGAACGAGAGGCTGTGAATCTCTCACCTTCCGGCATTGAATTATCCAGGACTGGGGCAATGTCATCTATGCATCCTACTCTTCTCTAGTTGGAACTTGTGGATTTATTTTTTGTTCATTCATTCATAGTGATAGCAGCCAGGACTTTCTCATCTTGGCTGAAGCTTCTCTATACGATATCTGGCATTTTTGTGTCTGTAAGGCTGTGTTCATATTAGGCAATACTACTGCAAGTGAGTACGAAGGTCACGAGTTCGATTCTCGAGGACGAGTGAGACGAGGAGAATAGGGATGGGCGAATCTACTCGCTAGGACTCGTTACTCGGCGAGTAGTAAGGGACTCGCAGGACTCGGTACTCGGCGAGTTTCCCAGTGATGACTCGCACGAGTCCAATGCAAATCAATATCAATCCTAGTTTTGTCAGAAACGCTGACAAAACTAGGATTGCCATTGTTTGCATTGGACTCGTGCGAGTCATCACTGGCTACTGTGCCAGTGATAGCAGGGAAACTCGCAAAGTAACTGCTGTTTCTTTGCGAGCCGAGTCCAGCTGTCTTCTCTGTGCAGCTCCAGGGTCCTAGAACCTGCCTGCTCACAGAGATGATGTAGCAGTGCTGAGATTATTCTCAGTCTGCTCATTCCCTGTGCATGTAGCAGAGAGGACATCGCGTTTTGGACTACGTCGGACGGAAGAGGATTTTTTTAATTAAAGATGGAGTCCCTAATGGCTTTTTTTTTTTATTTCAAATAAAAAATTTTCTCTGTGTTTTTTTAACCCTTTATTGGAGATTCTTAGTGGCTGGGTCAAACGTGGCCTGACATTAAGAATCTCGGGCTTAATACCAGCTTGTATAACAAAGCTGGTATTAACCCCTTTATTACCCAGCGTGCCACCGCCACCAGGGCCGCTGGAAGAGCGGGGTTCAGCGCCAGAGGATGGCGCTTCAATGAACGCGCCATCTTCTGGGGCGGCTGCAATTTGCAGCGGGGGGTGCCCAGAAAGCTTGGGCATCCTTGCGCTGCGGATTCCAGCCCTCAGCTGCTTAGCTGTACCTGGCTAGACATAGAAATTGCGCGGAGCCCCACGCATTTTTTTAAAATTATTTAATGAATTTCAGAGTCAGAGTCTCAGAGTCAGAGTCAGAATCTCAGAATTTCATGAAATAATTTAAAAAAAATGCGTGGGGCTCCGCGCAATTTCTATGTCTAGCCAGGTACAGCTAAGCAGCTGGGGGCTGGAATCCGCAGCGCAGGGATGCCCAAGCTTTCTGGGCACCCCCCGCTGCAAATTGCAGCCCGCAGCCGCCCCAGAAGATGGCGCGTTCATTGAAGCGCCATCCTCTGACGCTGAACCCCGCTCTTCCAGCGGCCCTGGTAGCGGTGGCACGCTGGGTAATAAAGAGGTTAGGGCCAGCTTTGTATTATCAGCTGGCCCTAAGCCCGAAATTTATGGTGGTCACGCCAATATTAGACATGACCGCCATGAATTTCTATTAAATTGTTTTAAAAAAAACACAACACAAAGAAAATTTTTTATTAGAAATAAAAAAAAAGCCATTAGGGACTCCATCTTTAATTAAAAAAATCCTCTTCCGTCCGACGCAGTCCAAAACGCGATGTCCTCTCTGCTACATCCCCTGTGTATAGGTATAGATCTCTATGCACAGGGAATGAGCAGACTGAGAACAATCTCAGCTCTGCTACATCATCTCTGTGCACAGACATTCATGTCTGTACACAGGGAATGAGCAGACTGAGAACAATCTCAGCACTGCTACATCAGGCAGCAGGCAGGCTCTAGGACCCTGGAGCTGGCAGCCAGCACAGAGGAGACAGGACTCTTATCTGTGCGAGTCAGCGATTACTTACAAAGTAAACGAGCAATGCAAATAAATGACAAAACTAGGATTGCTTCAGGCTGAAGCTTCCGAGACACATCTGCGAGTTGTAAATCTCACACTACTCGCTATTACTCGCTTCCCCATTCATTAACATTGGACTCGCTAGACTCGCAACGAGTAGCGAGTCCTGGGCTCAGACTCGCTAGAGTCAAGCGATTCCGAGTAATTTAGGATTCGCCCATCACTAGAGGAGAACTGTTTATTTAATTCATGTGTGTACAGATAGATGTCAGCTACACCCGCGATGAGGAGCGCTACAGAGTCGGAGAGGTGAGAGGAAGTCGGGACAAAGCCCTGATGTGTTCGGACTGTCCCTGAATCTGGGACAGTTGGGGGCGGTGCATAAGGGCACTTTACTTTTTAATACATGAAGTTATAAAGTTTTGTCCAACCTTTTTCACTGATCCTTTATCAAGTAATTGAATTAGCAAAAAAATGTTCAATAATCGATTTTTCACAGTTTAATATGAGCAGTAGCATTTGCAATAATAATGATGAACAATAAGACTCGAATATGTTATCATCCAAATGCTCCAACAGCGACTGAACCGTCGCTTCGGAATAAGATCAACTAATGTAGGACTCATTGCTACTTCTCCTTGAATTTCCCTTTACACAAAAAATGTTCGAAACATGAATGAAGTAATGATTTTCCTCACCTGAATGATTTCATGCATGTTTGGACGCCTCGTTCAGTCACTTAACCCATTCACATTACACAATTATCATTAACGTTACAATCTGAAGGATTATCGGCCATTGTAAATGCAATTATAGCCCTAATGTTCTAAATATTAGTGTAGACTTTAATGTTCATACATTGGAATATCACTATTAATGTGTTTAACCCCTAAGTCACCACCAATTTGTCCTTATACTTAGCTGAGAGATGAGAAAATGCTATAGCAGTCAACTGTACACTATAGCTGACACCGTGCTCCATCAGCCACAATCGGCATTGTTAGTGACCATGGCTTAACCAAGCTGCGTCTATAGTGACAATGTGATGAGTCGGTGACAGCTTTTTTTGTGGTTTTACTTTAGATGTTAATTTCTTTAGTACCAGTCAGGGTTAATGTTGTATCTTTGCTGGTATTGCTAGGAAGGCTTGCTGCAGTGTATGTCCACTCCCACTTCTCCTTAAGTAGTCATGTGTTCCTTCAGCTGGTGTCGGTAATAGCTCATTCTTACCTCCACCAGCCTGGAGTGTGGATTGTGTGTGAGCCACTGTTGTGAAGATCAAACGGCCTGGTCCCAATCCCCATGCTGCTGTTTGGAGATTTGCAGCAGTTTTAAGTTGTGTGTCCTTTGGGTTTTCCCTGTTTTCTTTGGGTGGGAAGAGGGGGTTTTATTTTAGCATATCTCAGGAGTTAGGGTTATGGTGGTGGCTCAGACCTTCCCACCTTCAGGCGTAAATCTGAGATAAGGGACAGTGCAGGGTCTCAGTGTTAAGGGACAGGTATCTCTTCTCCTGGAGATGATATTTAACCCTGTGGTGTCTCTTCCCCTGGACTTGATATTTAACCCTATGGTGTCTCTTCCCCTGGACTTGATATTTAACCCCCGAAAAAAACACAGCAGCATCTACATGATTAACAGAATATTTGGGCTACCTCTTTTACCCTACCAACGCAAGGCCTATTAACGGCCTCAATGTCTGCCAGCTAAAGTGTCCTTTTCAGATGTTAGCGATATTTCATTTGTAAAAAAATAATTTTTCTTTCCTGTCACTTCACTTTGCGTTAATTCCAGACTGTAGTTTCTCTTGTAATTACGAGAATTTGAATCTTCTTATTAAACATCTGTTTTCAATTTTAATTATTATAAAGTAGAAAACTTTAGAATTAAATTCTTTTTTAAAAAAACTAATTCCTAAAGTGACGTTTTAATAAATGAAGGCCCATTATACAGGTGTCACGGATCCAAGTGATTCTAATGATGCCACGAAAGCCTTTCTTACCTGGTATACATTCGTTTGAAAATTAACTAATTCCATTATTAATTGTACCGTATATACTCGTGTATAAGCCGACCGTGTATAAGCCGACCCCCTACTTTTGCCCCCAAAACCTGGGAAAATCTATTGACTCGCGTATAAGCCGAGGGTGGACTCCAGCACAGGTATACAACCCCCAGCAGTGAGGTATACAGCAGCCTCCCCAGTGGTAGTATACAGCAGCCTCCCAGTGGTAGTATACAGCAGCAGCCCCAGTGGTAGTATACAGCAGCCCCAGAGGTATATGCAGCCCCAGAGGTATATGCAGCCCAGAGGTGTATACAGCAGCCCCAATATACAGCAGCCCCAGTGGTATTGCAGCCCCAGTGGTATTGCAGCCCTATATACAGCAGCCCCAGTGGTATTGCAGCCCCTATATACAGCAGCCCCAGTGGTATTGCAGCCCAGTGGTGTATACAGCAGCCCTATATACAGCAGCCCCAGTGGTATTGCAGCCCTATATACAGCAGCCCCAGTGGTATTGCAGCCCCTATATACAGCAGCCCCAGTGGTATTGCAGCCCCAGTGGTATTGCAGCCCTATATACAGCAGCCCCAGTGGTATTGCAGCCCCTATATACAGCAGCCCCAGTGGTATTGCAGCCCCAGTGGTGTATACAGCAGCCCCTATATACAGCAGCCCAGTGGTATTGCAGCCCCTATATACAGCAGCCCCAGTGGTATTGCAGCCCCAGTGGTATTGCAGCCCTATATACAGCAGCCCCAGTGGTATTGCAGCCCCAGTAATGCAGGGCCCTATATACAGCAACCCCAGTGGTATTGCAGCCCTATATACAGCAGTCCCAGTGGTAGTATACAGGCAGCCTCAGTAATGCAGGGCCCCCCCTCATGCTCCGGTCTCTGTAAAGCAAGTTATACTTATCAGTGCCCGCTGCCGTCCGCGCCCGCGCTGCCGACATCCCGATCCTCCGTCTTCACGCATCTTCTTCCTGTTTCCTGTGCGCGTCGCGGTAATGACGTCACTGCCTGCGACGCGCACAGAGCAGGAAGAAGATGAATGAAGATGGAGGATCGCATGTCGGCAGCGGCGGGCGCGGACGGCAGCGGGCACTGATAAGTATAACTTGCTTTACAGGTGACCGGAGCATGAGGGGGGGGGCCCTGCATTACTGGGGATGCGGGGGCTGCTGTATACCGCTGTATACAGCAGCCCCGCACTGACTCGCGTATAAGCCGAGGGGGTACTTTTCAGCCCAATTTTTGGGCTGAAAAACTCGGCTTATACGCGAGTATATACGGTAAGTTGAAATCTAAAAATAAATATGTTGTAGCAGTTGATTCCATATAACATGATGTAAATGATGTAGTTGTCCGTATTCGCCTGTCACGCAGGCTTTGCTGACCAGGTTTTTCTTCTTGTAGATCAGAATCTGAGTTTCCAGGCAACTGCTCCGAATCCGAGAATTCAGAATAAACTTCTCTATAAACACATTTATATCTATATATCTGAATAATGTCACAAATGTCAATATGGCCGCCACCAGAGCGAGATTTGTAGGTTTTCCAAGTGCCCTAAATGATGATTTATGAAGCGAATCCTCGTTGCCATTACTGAGATTTATTAGTTTTATATCTGTGTGAGATTTATTCTTCAGAACTGATCAATGCTCTTACTATGGTCCTCTGCACATAGTATCATACATGATAGGATGAGATACAGCAGCTCAGCAGAAAGTATTCAACCTGATATCGTCACGAGTCTGTGACAGCTTTTGTGTTGTATAACGTTAGGTGTTTATTTCTTCTGTACCAGCAAGGTTTAATCGTGTTTTTTTGCTGGTAGTTCTAGGAAGGCTTGCTGCAGTGTGTTCACTCCCACTTCTCTTTAAGTAGTCATGTGTTCCTCCAGCTGGTGCTGGTGATAGCTCATTCTTACCTCACCAGCATGGAATGTGGATGTGTGTGAGCCACTGCTGTGAAGCTCAGCCGACCTGGTGCCCTTCTGCCTGCTGCTGTTTGGATTTCAGCAGCAGATTTTCAGCAGTGTGTCTTTTGGGTTTTCTCTATTCTTTGGGTGGCGGAGAAGAGGTGTTATTCCAGGGTGTCTCAGGAGATAGGGTTATGCTGGCAGTTCAGACCTCCCCACATTTAGGTGTACCTCAGAGATAAGGGACAGTGCAGGGTCTCAGAGTTAAGGGACAGATTAGGCATTCCTTCCACTGGAGTATGTGTTTAACCCCATGTCTCTCTAGTCCGTGGTGTGACAGACTCAGACACTGTGGTTCACTGACCTGCATCATATGTGACACAGATACCAAGATTTGCTTTGTGGAATACGTTTGTCTTGACCGGGAATACGTCAGTTTCGCATCCCAGAGTCTGGTTACTACAGTGGCATTGCCTCCCTCAGGGGGTGATGTCATGCTTGAAAGCAAGAAGGGGTATCCACACCAGGTAAGCCCACAGCATGCAACACCTTTCCTGGCTCCAGACCAGAAGGGGGAGCTCCAACCCGGGTTCAGGGGAGCTCCCCTATAAATTCTGACCTGGGGGCGGGGTTAGTCAGTTCAGTTCCTAGGAGGACTGTGAAGACATCCTGTGGACTGCAGCAGTGAGGTTCGTCTGAGGATAGTGTCTAGCAAGTGTGAGGGACCTGAAGCAGAGGGTCTGAGGAAGGAGAGGAGAAGGCCTGGGCAGTGGAGCCTGTTAACGGTTCACCCCAGAACAGAGCGCCTGAAACGGACACCGGAGTCCAAGGTTGTGAGGGTACTACAGGTCCAGCAGCCAAAACCAGAGGATGGGAGACACCACGTCTCCCAGCCACACCAAAGCACCTGGAGGCAAAGCAGCACGGGAGAGCTCAGGGACAGTAGACAGAGGAGTGGTGCCCAGGAAGGGCTCAAGCTGCCTGCCACACGGGTGGGAGACTTACAAGCATGAAGAGAAGGTTGCAGCAAAGGAACAGGCAGTCAGTATCATCAAAGAGGAGCGCAACAGGGAGCGTCAGAACTCACTGGGTGAGGAGATCCCCAACTTGCTTCCAGGCCACTCGGATTCACAACATCACATGTGGTCTGAACCTGCAACTACCAGTAAAGGTAAAGGAAATTACGCACTGTGTGTCTGATGGTCATTCCACACCCTCAGTCTTGTATTCCAATGGCCTATCACAGCCATAGACTATATTGGTTGCTCTGGGAACCGCTCCACCCGTGGGAAGCAATACCATATTAGCTGCGATTCTATTATCCCCAGAGGTTCTGTACCGCAGCATTGGCCATCAATAGCCCAACATCACGGGTGGTGTCACGACTACCATCCCCAAAACTTTATCCCCCGAACTTTCTTTAACCTGCTGCCCAAGGTCACGGAGCGGGTCTCTAGCCCTGTGACTCCCCCAGAAGTGCTAAAGCTGGTTCCAAGCACCCCACAGCCCTGGGGGGCATCATAAACCTCCTTAAAAACATCCCTTTTAGAATGGAGTTTGCATAATCTCTGCCCCTTTGTCATAGGACACCCCAAATATACTGGGATTGCATCTGGATTTTGGGACAGTTGGCAAGTACACATCATAGTCTTAGATAATTTTCACACTTAATGAACTTTGTTACTTTGTCCTTTAATCGTCACTACCATTTCATAAACTTTGAATAAAACAATAGCACAGGCAAATATAAGAAACGTTTTAATATAGAGCGTTGATCCAGGAACTAGTCTGATTGCCATATGTGGAGTCAGGAAGGATATTTTTCCCCAACGTGGAGCTTAGTGTTGCCACATGGGGTTATGTTGCCTTCCTCTGGATCAACATGTTAGGCTATGGGTTGAACTAGATGGACTTAAAGTCTTCCTTCAACCTTAAAAACTATGAAACTACACATACTGTCAAAGAAATCTCCTTCTTTCTCCACTCATGAAACACTTCTTTCTCTACCCTGACTCCTGAACTCTCCATTCACTATGAAAAAAACACAACTAAATCCCTTTCAATGCAAGATGGACTGCCAGCAGAGTGAGGTATCAGGTTACACCTCCTATTGCTATATTATATACTCCATGACAGTGGTCCCCAACCTTTCTTGCAATGGGAGTCCCATTCAGCTCTAATAGGTGGTTATGAGCCACAGTAATGTCTCTTCACCCACCCCCCTTCCCTGAGTAGTTACATCCAGCTCTTGCTCTTCCTCCTACCCTCAGTAATGGCACCCAGTGCCCCCATTACTAGTATAATGACAGCCAAAGCTATCATTATGGATATCAGTCCGTGGTGTATATCTATATCCAGGTCTTCACATCAAGTGTTCCCATCACACTATCACATCCATGACGGGCAGGATCCTCGTATATAAAGGGGTAGTATGTGATCATTCAGATCTGCTCATCTGTATGGGGCTACTTACATATGTCACCATCCGCTGACCTGGTATTCAGAGATGTTTGCTAGACTTGGTGCTAATGTACCAATCTGAAACACAACCACAAGCCACACATCAAGGGTCCATGAGTTACAAGTGATGAGTGAGGAAGAGAGGCAGACACAGACAAAGGCAGCAGCTTCAAGCAAGTGTTTTTATCTAACTACAGGTCTGGAGTCACAGCCACAAAGCACAGTACTCCCACATGATAATGTCCAAGAGGTAAGGAAGCCACTAGCACCTCTAAGGTAGGTGGAATTGTGCATTTTGATGGCCCTTAAACTACCAAGGGCCCATATGTTGTTCTTTCAGTGGGGCTCTCTTGCTGTGTCTGCTCCTGAACAGCTGATCCATCTCTCTGAGTGTGCTGTCTATGGGAGATGTCATAGCAGCTATTTTCCACCCACCAGCCTAGAGACAACTGAAAACTAGTGGTAGAGCCTGCTGTCATTTACTGGCCAGATATAGAAATATTCCTCATATAAATGCAGAAAAAGGCTGGATGATTTACTCAGCACAAATGGCATAATGTGTTATAGATAATCTTGTGACAGAGAATGTATAATTGGTGGAGAAAGGTTGAACTTAATGGACCTAAGTCTTTTTTAAACCTATGTAACCATATAACATGACAGCTTATTCTGAAGTTCGCACCCATACAATTAGATGCACCAGAACCTAACCCAGTCACACAATATTATGACTTCAAGAGGACGTCACCAGGTTTGAATTCAGTTTTTACTATTATTTTAATATTTATATTTTACTAGACGGGGGTCCAATTCTATCGCATCGGGGGCTTCTAGAACGAGTGTGATTATATATTAGTCCAAGGTGCTGCTGCTGCTCGCATCCCCTTTGTGATTCTCTCCCCTTGTCTGTCTATCCCCTTTGTGATCTCTCTCCCCTTGTGCTGTCTCTCCCCTTGTGCTGTCTCTTCCCCTCTGCACTCTCTCTTACTCTGTGCACTGTCTCTTCCCCTGTAGCTCTCTCTTCCCCCTGTGCTCTCTCTCTTCCCCCTGTGTGCTCTCTATCCCCACTGCTCTCTTTCCTGTCTACTCTTTCTTCCCCCTGTGCGCTCTCTCTTCCCCCTGTGCACTGTCTCTTCCCCCTGTGTGCTCTCTATCCCCACATGCTCTGTCTTTCCCCTGTCTGCTCTTTCTTCTCCCTGTGTGCTCTCTTCCCCATGTGCTTTCTCTTCCCCTTTTGCTCATCTTCTCCCTTTTGCTCACTTTCCCTTGTGTGCTCTCTCTTCCCTTCTTCACTCTCTGTTTTCTGCGCTGTCTCTTCTCCTTGTGCTGTCTCTTCACCTGTGCCTTCTCTGTCCCCCTGTTTTGCGCTGTCTCACTCACGTCTGTGCAATGTCTTTTCCTTCTGTAGACTGAGGAGCCATGTTGGGCAGCCTGTGTTCCAGAGTGGAATGCAAATGGAGGACAGACTGCATCAGAACTCCAAGGGTATGACAGAGCAGACCAATGAGCAGGTGATAATGAATGTCTGCACTGCAGTCAGTGCCCTGGACAGGGTATGGACCACCATCACAGATGTCCTATAGAAGGTGTTGTTTTCTTTGACTGATCAACCAAAGTTATGGGTTTCTTCGCATTCCAGTTTAACTGTCATTTTCCAGTTTAGCTGTAATTTACACGATGTCTCACAGATGGCGCTGTTTTTGGGACAAAGTGACAGACAGACAGACTGGATAGGGCTTTTATATAGTAGATTCAGAGATATGGGCCTTTTTATTTAGTGCTGCTTTTTATCATGTTTATAAAGAAGAATGTGGCTCACAGGGTAATTGGGCAGAGCAGCCTAAAGACACGCCCCAGAGGATCCTGTGAGCCATGCCTCTTTGGAAAAGACTATAAAATGTAGGAATAATTAAAAAGGCACATGTCTCTGGAATAGTTTGTCAGATTTAAAAAAATAAACAAACAAAACCAAAACACTCAGGAAAGCAGTGGAAATACAGTAAGAGAAAACACTGCCCACTTTTGCCTTGGTGGGTGATGAATCCTCTATAAGTCATAGATTTGTCTTATTCTATCCATGAAAGATAAGAATTACTCTGAGCGCCACCTAGTGGCTGCCATAGATGTTGTCTTTCTTATTTATTAATAGAGCACCATTCATTCCATGGTGCTGTACATGAGATAGGGTTGCATACAAACAAGTTAAAAATACAATGAACAAACTAACAGTGACAGACTGGTACAGATGGGAGAGAGGACCCTGCCCTTGCGGGTTTACATTCTACAGGGCAATGGGGAGGGAGACAGTAGGTTGGGTCTGCTCTGGTGGTGGTGGAGCGCCAGGTCCAGTGGTGGTGAGGTGGCACCATGGTCATTGTAGGTTATAGGCTGTTCTGAAGAGATGGGTTTTCAGATCCTACTTGAAGGTTCCGAGTGTGGAGGACAGTTGGACATTTTGGGGTACAGAATTCCAGAGGATGGGGGATGCTCGGGCGAAGTCTTGCAGGCGGTCAGATGAGGAACATATAAGTGTGGAGGAAAGAAGGAGGTCTTGGGAGGATAGAAGATTACTGGTTGGATGATGTTGGGAGATTAGTTCAGAGATATATGGGGGGACAGATTGTGGACGGCTTTGTAAGTCAATGTTAGTAGTTTGATTTGGATATGCTGGGGAATTGGGAACCAGTGGAGGGATTTGCAGAGGGGAGAAGTGGGGGGAGCAGTGAGGAGAGGTGGATTAGTCGGGCAGCAAAGTTAAGGACGGATTGGAGAGGTGCAAGAGTGTTAGCAGGGAGGCCACAGAGGAGGAGGTTGCAGTAGTCGAGACGGGAGATCATGAGGGCGTGCACTAGTAGTTTAGTAGATTGAGGGTTGAGGAAGAGACAGATTTTGGAAATATTTTTGAGTTGGAGGTGGCAGGAGGTGGTGAGAGCTTGGATGTGCGGTTTAAAAGATAAGGCAGTCAAGGTTTACTCAGAGGCAGCGGACTTCAGGTACAGTGCAAAGTGTGATGTCATTTATTGTGATAGACAGATCAGGTAAGGGAGGTGTGTGAGATGGAGGAAAGATGATGACTTCAGTTTTGTCTACGTTTAGTTTTAGGAAGCGACAGGAGAAGAAGGAGGATATGTCTGATATGGTACCTTTACACGCCGCCACGGCAGGCTGGATACATCCCGCTACTTCACGTGCACGAGCACGCTCAAACGGCTACAAACGGTCAACGCACCCTCTTTACACGCCGCCACAAGGTTCGCTACGCCACGCTACATCTATAGCTAGCTACATCGCCGGGTGTCTCAAGTAGCCAGCTGTTGCTCATTTACACACCGCTACAACCAGCTACTATGGGCGGACCTGGTGCAGCAGGGACAGCACATAGGCGTGCTCCAATTGTGGATTACAAGACTTCCGTACGCTGATAGGACGAAGCAATAACATCCTGATTGGGCAGGCATCGCAGGAGGCTGAGTAATACAGCACGCTCGAGCGATTGTGTAGTGTGACTCGTCAGCTCCTTAAATATGCCTCCCTATGCAGCGACTACCAATCGTCATGCAGCAGCTTCCACCAATGATCGCACATGGGGCGCGGTAACATGGAGCCGAGGTCACGCCTTAGCTACATTGCAGCTACAGCCCCGGGTGTCCAGAGTTCCCTTCCGTTGCTTCTTTACACGCCGATACAGCTCGCTACCATCGGCGATATAGCCATCTGTTTTCGAGCAGAGCCCATAAACAGATGTATCTGTCGCCGGCTGTAGCGTCGCGTCTTCAGACGCCTCTACGACGGGCTACATTGACGCTACAAGCTACATTTGTAGCCTGTAGCGCGATGTATCCAGCCTGCCGTGGCGGCGTGTAAAGGTACCAATAGAGACTCTGGGATTCTGGACAGGAGAGATGTGACGTCTGGGCCAGAGAGGTAGACCTGGGTGTTGTCAGCATACAGGTGGTACTGGAAGCCGTGGGAATTTATGAGTTGTACTAGGCCAAGGGTGTTAATGGAGAAAAGAAGGGGCCCCAGGACAGAGCCTTGGGAACCCCAACAGAGAGGGGATGGGGTGAGGAGGTCGTGTGTGTGTGTGTGGGAGACAGTAAATGTGCGGTTGGAAAGGTAGGAGGAGATCCAGGAGTGGGCAAGGTCAGTGATACCAATAGAAGAGAGGATCTGTAATAGGAGGCAGTGGTCGACTGTGTCGAATACAGAGGACAGATCAAGAAAGAGGATGATAGAGAAGTGTCCGCCAGCTTTGGCAGTAAGTAGGTCGTTAGTAATTTTGGTTAAGACGGTTTCAGTGGAGTGGTGGGGGCGGAAGCCAGATTGAAGGTTGTCAAAGAGAAGGTTAGATGAAAGGTGGAATTAGAGTACAGGGTGGAAATGCTTTTCAAGAAGTTTGGATGCGAATGGGAGCAGAGATATGGGACGGTAGCTGGATGTGGAAGTGGGGTCAAGGGATGGCTTCTTTAGGACAGGTGTAACTGTTGTGTGTTTCAAAGTGGAAGGAAAGGTACCGGAGGAGTGATAGGTTGTAGAGGTGGGTTAGGGCTGGGATAAGCTGGGATAAGCTTCACGGAAGTGAAGCGGAATGTTATCCCCATCCAGGCTAACAGCTGAATACGGCGCTGCGTATTGTGGCCCATTGGGCCCTATAACAAACAATTATATAAAATAATCCTAATATAGGTTAAACAAACATGTGAATGTGCGAGTCAAGAAGTCCAACCTGCCACTGACCTCAAGGATAAATACTAGAACCGTGAAACGACTGGTAAAACGGCAGAACCCAAAACGCGTTGATCTATCCCCTCGTCTCTAATTACAGGCGCACAGCGAATTCTCCCATACACCTGGTAAATTGAACCTGACAGCTTCTGTCATACGCACTGATATAATTAACCCTTTGTGGGCATTTTAGAGGGAATACCGCCAGTTTAATTCACTTATATTTTTGCGGCTTGTCTCTTGAACGCCATTTGATTAAGATATAGATCGTCAGCGTTCTCTCGAGTCCGTCATTAATCTAAGAAAGCAATATCCCCTCCGCCTGGGGAAATATACATCCCTTTAAATCTTTAATCAATGTTAAAACATCTGGCAGGCGATGCATTATATAACGAGATCATTTATTATCACGCGCGTCTCACTAACACAAAGGACCACAAATATAAAATGGCATTTAAAAAAAATGAAAAATGTTTTATAATTTTTTGCTTTATTTTATTTTTTGTTAATGGGAATGTGACTTAATTAATGGTCAACAAACACAATACACAATAGACCCCGCGGGATATTCCCTTCCCCCAGTTTTACAGCGCATCAAAGGTTTTACTAATTGAACCTGCTGCAAATTCCGTCTATGTTTTAATAGATGAGGCGGGAGCTGAAGCGTGACTCAATTTGTGAGCGCTCCTTGGTAGAAGTCTCCCCCTTGTATAAATTAGAAAATTAAATGAGGGTCTATTGCATAATATGCTAAAGAGAGGAATATGAAAATGGGATTATTCACCTGTTGCATGAAAGTCTTAAAGGGCAAGTAGTGGCTTTATTATAGAACCCTGCCAATGAATCATATACTGCCTTTCCTTGCTACGTTACTTATATACAGTGTTCTACTGGCTCATCATGAGCAACTTTCCACAGACAGTAAAGTCACTTGCTTATTATCCCTTTGAGGTTGTCCACTCCTCAACACATGACTTGAGGGGCACCTGCAAGGATTAGTTTATCTCCTCTCACTCAATCCAACACTCAACCACTGTTCTAGGCTATAAATCACATCATGACAATGTCCACACACCCCCAGCTACACAACACGCTGCCACCACTCATCAAATACAAGACAAATAAAGGAAGTGCCAGCACCAGTATCCTTTTAGACAACTTTCTTCCTTATTAACACCTTCCTGACCTGTGACGTGGCTGTACGTCATGGGTCGGCTCCCGCACTTTGAAGTGAGCTTTCCCATCTCAGCTGATCTCATCTGCGATCCGATCGGTGCTGTTAACCCTTTGGATCGCACTGTCATTCAATGACAGCGCAATCCAAAGGTGCCGTAGCAGGGACCACGCCGTTCCCTGCCTGCATCGGATATCTCCGTGTGTCACGTGATAGCCTGGGATCCTGCAGTGACCCCAGATGCTATCATGGATCACTTCCTATGAGGTGTTGGCAAGTCCTCCCAACTACACACAGTGATCATTTGTGCTATGTTCCGAT